>CM068540.1:38403864-38930169 GCA_035048495.1 Euptelea pleiosperma | reverse complement strand
GCTGAGATCTTCGTCCTTGAAGAAACCACCTGAGCCGCTTCGCCGGGCCGTTGCCGATTCTCTATCCCCTTCTTCTTCTCACCATGGAAACCCTTCTACAGTTGCTTCTGAGGCTGCCAAGACTCTTCGGGTTTGTAAATTTCTTCCCTTTTTATCTGTAATTTGACTTCGTTTGATGTGTTTTGGTCTTGAAATTTTGTTCTTGTAGTGCGTATATGTCTGTGAGTGTTTGTTTCTAATGTTTATTTGTTTTTTTTTTTAATTTATTTGGGTTGGTTTATTTGTGCATTAATTTGCAAAGTTCGGTTTGATTCATTCGAATGCTGTGCTGACAGTGGGATCTGTCTTTGTTTTTTTTTTTTTTTTTTTGGGTGTTTGGATTCTATTTCGAAATCTAGTCCCGATCGGCCCTTTTTGTTTGTTTTAATTTTGGAAATTAGTTAAAAAACTGAAATCTCTTTTGCTATTTTTGTGACTATATTTTATGGGTTTTGTCTGGGAGGGGGACATTGCAACTGGGTTTCCTAACTTGCCTCCTAATTTTTTTTTTCTTATTAGGCATTTATTTACTAAATGTAGTGCTTTTATTATGAAGTATTTGTACTCTACATTTACAAAGTATTTGACAATTGATGGCCCTGCATTTGCGATTTGGAGCTTGATTTATAAAGAAGCCTGCAATAAATCTTTTGTTAACCCGTACTGTTTTCCCAATTTTGGCCTGGGGATGGGAGAAAGCACGTGTAAGAGAACTCTGAGAAATTGTTTCATGAGAATCGTTCATGGAGCTGCTGCTGCTGCGCGCTTTAAACTTCTATAATTGGGCAAAATTCTCCAATTTCCTAAGTTCATCTTAGCATAGTGATATGGTTTAAGGATTTTAGTTAGCAGACAACAGCAAGGCAAACTGTCCCAACCTCGTCTAGACCTACCTAACATTTCCTTCCAATGCAATTTGGGGTTTTCACTTGAAAGTGTGCACCTCCACACATTAAGCATCCCTGGAATGCGGAACAACTTGATGAATAATTCTGGGAATTACCTTGGTGTGCTTCAGAGTGGCCCGTCTCTATGGACTTATATTAGATCTCACTTAGATATTAACATTGAACACCCATAATGATTTTCAACTTTGATGTTTTCATGAGGCCTGTAAACTCTCTTGCCACACTTATTACCTTGTATATTATGAATGCTGTTGTACCTGCGACCTATCTCTTCTGTGTGGAACAACTCGATGAAGAATTCTGGGAAGTACCTTGGTGTCTATGGACCTATATACATCTCACCTTGGATATTAACATTGAACATCCATCATGATTTTCAACTTTGATGTTTCCGTGAGGCCCGTAAACTCTCTTGCCATGCTTATAACCTTGTATGATTATGAATGCTATTGTACTTGTGACCTACCTCTTCTGTGTGAGTGTGTGAGTGAAACTCACTAGATGATCTTTTGGTGGCAGGACTATATTGCAGCCTCTTCAACAACTGATCTTGCTTACAGTGTGATTATAGAACATGCACTTGCAGAGAGGGAACGCAGGTATTTGTAGTAGATTTTTGAAGCTAACTTGTATTTGGTGAATCTCAATTTACTCAGTCCTTTGTTACTTCATACAGGCTATTCTTGCCTCTCTCATATTACACTTTCATGCTTTCATGCCTTTTTATTTCTTTCCTCTTTCTTATTATCTGATTGAAATACTCGTAAGAAAAAAATAAAAAATTATCTGATTGAAATAGTTTTGAATTTAATATGTGATTGTTGAGGAGGGCTACAGAACATCGGAAATTTCTATATATTCCATTTAGATATGTAAGTTGGGTCTGAGTGCCTTATATGTTACTAAGCTACAACAGCTAAACATCACAAATGTTGCGAAGCTGTACTGCAGAACCTATGTAAATTTATCTTGTTTTAGCTAATAACCTTGTTTAATTAATGAAAAGTTGTGGTATCGTCAATAACTTGGATATCTTATTATGTTGTACAGTTTGTCTCAAAAGCTATTCAATCCCAAAATATTTCTTATTTACCTCATACATAACATATCTACCCCAATGAGTTAAACTATCCAAAATACTTTTCTAAAGGTGCTTTCTTTAACTCCGTTTTGCCTAATATTTTTGGATAGAACTTATTAATTCACAAATTTTCTAAATATCAGGTCCCTTTTCCTCAGCTGGTTTCCTTTCGAAAGAATAATAAAATAGAAAAAGGACAGTTGGATGAGAGAGGCAAAAGATGATTTTATGGGAGTATGAATGATAAAAACTTAAATGAAGAAAAGATGGATGGAAAAAAAGGTTAAAATGTGAAAGGTTGGAGGAAAGAGGAAAAAAGTTTTTATCAAGGTTGTAAATAACAAAAATAACGGGAATAATCGACTTTGAGTTTGGTTATCATTCACCATTTTGAAATTATAACAACTCTTATAATGTCTTTTAATCAATCCTTTATTGCTTTTTAAATGTTTTATTATTAAAGAAATTGTACTATATACGATATTTAAACAAATAACGAAATAATAATAAAAGCTGGTAAAATGTTATAATGGTTCTGAAAAACCATATAATGGCCTTTATAAATGGTTTAACAATAAATAAGACACCATGTCTATGACATAACCCATCCATAGGTTCTTCTATACATGTGAAGTACCCATGTTGGACACGTGTCGGAGTCCAACACGACACAGATTCTGGTGTGATACTTCCAAATTCTGTTTTGTTTTTTCTTTCCTTACCTGCAAGATGCTAATTTACATTTGTGGTAGGATATGAGTTGTACCTTTTACAATTGAAGCTTTCTATGTAACAAGTATAACATTACATACATGTATTATACTGTTTATAAGTATATAACATTACATACATGTATTATACTGTTTATAAGTATATGATACAAATCATAAGATATCCTATCACATTATCCCCATAATTATATAAAAAAATAATTACTTTGTTTCACATTATTTGAAGTATAGAAGTATATTCCCGTGTCCATGAATCCTATTTTTCAAGGTATGCCAAATTGGACATTCTGCACCCATGTCGGACTCCGACACCTGTACCTGTATCAGTGCAACATACCATCCAAAAGGGTTACCCGTTTGAAGAGTCAACCAGTTCCATCGTATATCTTCGAACTTCGATGTCCATAGCATCATCATCATCTACGCCTTATCCCAACTATCTGTGGTCAGAAACATGAACCCTATTTTGCCATTTGACTCTATTAAGAGCTACATCTTCTCTAGGCACATGTCTTTAAATATGTCCAAAACATGCATTTTTAAACTGTTCTTGTTACTTTACCTTTTATAGAAGTCATTCATATGTTACTTATAAATGAATTAAAAGTTTGCGCAGAAAACAAATGTACATAGCTGCACTCACGTACCTTTTTTTTTGTTGGCATGTCTAAGTAGCGGTACGTGTGTGATAGTTGACATCACATCATACCCCTACCGGGGTAACATAGCTTGAATCAAACAAAAACGCATCAAGATATTAATTGAGAGTTAAAGTTGTAACTTTTCTTATTATCGTGTGCATGTTTATTTTGCTACACAAATGGTGTCCCCGTCTGTATGGACATGCATTGCTATGTTCACCCTTTCAATGCTTGCCTTATGTATACCAATGCACTGACATAAAAATATTTGCTTTCTCTCTCTCTCTTTATTTTTTTTTTATATATTTTTCTAACGTTGACTCTTATTTGCACCAGCCCAGCAGTAGTTGCAAGGTGTGTGGCACTTCTGAAGCGGTATCTTCTACGGTAGGTTCATCCTGCTGCAATTGGACTCTGTTTCTATTAGTTACATGTTTAGAAGGGAGCAAGCTCCAGTGTATAAACTAAATACCAGAAGTTAATGCATACACCATCATTGCTCTCCCATTGGTGCTCATGCCCATTGATTGTCTTTCAGTCAATGCTCCAGAGCTATAGAAAGCACTGACTGGGTGGTTCCGACTGTATGGCCAAGTGTCTGGTTTTGGATGTTCAGCAAATCTTCGAGCAACAGTCCACAAAAGAGTCCATTAATTATACATTAGTTCAACTAGTGCAGTTTGGGCACTGTAACACATCCAGGACGGAGCCAATTGACTGAATGGTCAAGTTTGATGGGCATGCCTACTGGTTGGACAGTAAAAATTGATCATGCAACCGGTTCCGGGTATATTTTAAGCACAAGATCATTCCTCACTAGAAGAGTACTAAGAATAGTTCTGAATAAAACATTATATATGGTGTGGCTAAGCTTGGATGCGGTTGAAACTTGATGTTGTGTGACAAGTACTGAAACATACTGAACAAAATGGTACTAAAACATAATCTTTAATCCAAAGATCAAAATAATAGAGATGAACATACAATGTGGTCTTTATTGGTTAGTATTGAGTGACGTAGGATATACCAATTATCCTTTCAGATTATGTGTCAATGCATTCCATGTAAGTGAGAGTTGTAGGTCCTATGACATTGTGGATAAAAGAAGAGGATTACTCACATCAGGATGAAAAGAAGCCATCTTTGCTGCATTGCCATACATGGAGCAAACATAGACGGTTAAAACCTGCTATTTGTTGTATCCCACCTCTGACATCTCTTGCGCCATTGGTTAACCTGATCAGATGATTCTAATTGTTTGTTTATTATACTCTTTTGGATGGTAACAGAAGAAAATGGTTTGTCCAGAAATAAGTCTATGATCAGATAATAAGTTCCGACTCGTTCAAACTTTTATCTAGAAGATATCCTTTGTGGGCTGAACAAAACCCACAGGTTGATGGTCCCTCACTCTGGATGTGTGCAACATGTATAGGCAGGAAGAATGGCTTTTTTCCATCCTGACATGGGATTATGGGAATTCCATAAAGAAAGAGATATTACTATTGAATCGTGATTTGGAATCTCGTTAGTATAGCTCTCTTTTTCTTGTTGCAGGTATGTACCCAGTGAACAGACGTTACAGCAGATTGATCTGTTTTGTGTAAATTCAATTTCTGAGTGTGATTCTAGCACAAACCGAAGAGTATCACCTTGGTCAAAATCATTAAACCAACAGTCTGGAGCATCAGATGCAGCACTTGTGAAGTCATTAAATTACATCCGTTCCCTAGTGGATCGACATATCCCGAAACGATCATTCCAACCAGCGGCTTTTGCTGGGGCTTCCACTGCCTCGAAGCATTCACTCCCTACATTGTCATCTTTGTTGAGTAGGTCCTTTAGTTCACAATTAAACCCTGGGGCTGTCACTAGCAGGGAATCTCCTGAGAGGAAAGAGGATTCCAATTTATCTGTTTCAAACTTATCAAATGTTGAAAGGGTTGAAGGGAAGGAAGACATTGAATACATTTCCATCGATGTCCTTAAATGGCGGTGGCCAGGGGAACAACAATTGTCGTTGATTACATCCGAAAGGTAATTACTGCCACACTTTCCATTTATTTTGTTTGTCACGACTCCTGAAATTTGAAGTTTCATTGGTGGTGTTTTGATCCCTTCTATTGCTGAAAAGTCTGACCTTGACTTACTTCATAATTCAGTGATGGTGTTATGAGGCCCCAAGAAGTTAGTACACATAGTTTCTTAGAAGTAGGTGCTGCTGCGCTTCTTGTAGGAGACATGGAGGCTAAGATGAAAGGCCAACCTTGGAAACATTCTGAAACTCAAAATATACCTGATGCTGATCAACTATTGCAGCCTTCGACAGTCACGACTGCCGCTGATTTTGCCTCAGCTCACTCCCACTTGAGAGTGATAACTGCATCTAAACGCACAAAGCCAGGACCACATCAAATTTGGCATGTTCTTCTTACTTCTTCATAATATGGTGTTGCTGTTATTATTTTAGTTATCTCCAGATTTTGTTTTATCTCCATTGTTCCTGTTTTCTTACTAGTATGCATGTCTGCATCTGCATTTCCATTGTATTTTTCAATAGAAAACTGTAATTTTTATTTTTGAAAGCTACGCTCTTATTCAGACAAATCTTACTTTATCAAAGATGTTTCTTCAGCTATTAATTTTCATTCTGCTTGTCCAAATACTTGGTTTCTATATCATTCACTTGGATGAAAAAAAATTACAATCTTACCTTTTAATATATGGAATCAACTGTGTGGATGTGCTGGCATATCATGTCTGTTGGGATTGATATGTCTAAGATTTCGTATCAGTGTCTAATACTGACACCTGTGTCTTAGTCTGTATAGCTTGAAAAGCAGATTGATGCAGCGCAAGTTTTATCATTTGAAACCTGCCTTGTTTTGAAGATCATACCTGTCTTTTTCTAGGGAGGATTTACCAGTTAGTACATTCCATCCACGCTCTCGGCCGCTTTTCCAGTATCGCCCCTACAGGTACCACATGGGATCTACCCCTCGAATGGTGATTCCAAAGTTTTTCTTAATCTGTTTCCCGTAATGATTGCTGGAATATTTAGGCCCCTTATTGTATGCGTATTAGAAACTTATTTACGCCTTTTGTTATTAGTGACGGAACTGTATTGCTCTGGTAAACATTAATGGTTTCTATGGTGCATCAACTTTTTTCTATTTAATTTCACGCAAATAGATTTTTCTTAAATGAAGTGATCTCTAGGACCTTATGCTTTTCTCTTGTTGAGAAGTCTTCATATGATTCTCTGATATACTGCTAAATATCATTGATTTATTCAATTTTGTTACATCCATTCTGTGTGACTGCACTAGGAAGGTTTATTGCTCTACTTTAATGTTGTCAAGATGTTATATGTTCTGGGATTGCAAATTTAACCTCCCATCATCAATTTTTGGCTTCCATTTGCATGTCTTAGTGTCTCATTTTCCCCATTTGCATGTATCCGTATGTTTGATTAGAGAAATATCAGTTTAGCTAGTTGCAACCAGATATAATTTTCTAGTCTGGGTATGGGATTTTAATATCTGAGTTCACCTTTTTATTTGGGAGAGCAAGCTTTTTGGGTTCTTTTCATCCTGTCATGGATTTTGGAATTCTCAATCAATAGACAGTATTGCTAGAGAGAGTACCAGTATTATTGTTCTTTACATTAAATTATTTACCTTATTTGTTACGTGAAGGGGAAAATGAAGGCATGCTCGCTTGCAGTCTTAATAAGGGCATTGCTCATTGCTTATACATCACTTTTCGTGAAGAGAAATTTCAAATATTCAGTTGCATGGTTAAGATTTCTCCTGCCTAATCAAATGTTTTGATGTGGATCAGTGAACAGCAACCATTGCGGTTGAATCCTGCGGAAGTATATGAGGTTATAGCTGCAGTTTGCTCGGAGGCATCTTCATCAAAATCAAATCTTATGACGGTTTCATCCAGATTAAGTAATAACAGTGGAAAGCCTTCTATGGATGTTGCAGTCAGCGTCCTTATTAAACTTGTTATTGACATGTATGTCCTCCAATGCGATGGCTTGTGAAAATTATATCCCTCCATTTGTTAGCTACTTAAATATTTGATATGTCTACTTCCCATTATCTTTCATCCCTATCATGCTAGTTAATATACCATTGTGTGCTTAACTACATATGTGCAAGCAAAATTCAGCAAACACTTGGATACTATTATTCTGAGACCTGAAAGAGAATTTAGAGTTGGTGAAATTCTGGTTTCCTTGTTATCCTCAGGATTTCTGATTTTGGAACTTATTTACCTTAATCTTACCATGACGTACTGAAAAAAGTTATTTATCCCTCAGCTATGCAGAATAAGGTCTGCCATAGCTTGGTGCCTAATTTGTTGGGTTGGAGTGGTTGGGTCAAGTTGTCATACACGCGTCTTTTGTTTTGTAGAAACTCAAAATTTTTATGACAATGGCCGTATGTGCAGTTATTGGATCCCCCCCGAAGGAAAGTCTGGAAGAAATATTGCAACATTTTGAGACAATTCAAGTTAAAATTGAAGGCTAGGAAGTCTCACTCTGTAGAATATTTTTTGTCGAATGATCTACATAGATAAATGGATCAATAATATAGAGGTTGACGAGCTTAGAAACATTTATTTCTGCAAAACCTTTAGCCATAATCTTGAAGGCTTCTAGATTTTGAATGTTAAGTGAGGTGACCTTTCAATTCTCTGCAATATAAACTGTTTCAATGGTTCATCTTTTTTCCTTTCTTTATGGCTTCTCAAGTGGATTGGAGATCAAAGAATGAAAACCCAAAATTTCCTTTTGTAGGTATGTGTTGGATTCTCGGACTGCTGCTCCTCTCACTCTTTCTATGCTAGAGGTGCTGCATCATTGCATTTTGATTTCTTGTGATAAGAAATATGGTGAAGTTTTCTCATTTTTTATGTCTTCTTATTTCAGGAGATGCTTAGTTCTCCAAGATTAGCATCTAGGGTTTGTGCATTTGATTTAATTCTCAACCTCGGGGTTCATGCTCATTTACTGGAGCCTATGTTGCCTGATGATCCTCCTACGTTTGAAGAAGAGTTTTCTCAAGAACCGTACCTTAACAATGAAGGACAGCCTGTGACACAAGTAAAGAGAAACGCGGCTTCTTGCAAGCAGAATGGAATTTCCTCAGCTATTGATAGTTTTGAGTCTTGGATTTTGAGCATTCTGTATGAGATTCTTCTTCTTCTTGTTCAGGTACACGTTGATCTGTCATCTTTTTAGTGAGATGTGCTGCATTTGAACCCAAAGCATCTCTCATGTTTTTTTAAAATCCTCTGTTTATCGGAGCAAAGAGACATCCAATAAAATTGGAATAATACCAAGAAGGTTAGCATGGTCCCTGTGCAGGATAATTCACACCAAATTGATATTATCCCCTTATGCATTGTGCTGTTGACTCTTTTTTTTTTTTTTTTCCTGTATAGCGAAAAATAAATGATTTCCAACAACTACCATCAACATGGATAGCTAAAAAGTTGTGTATAGTGCTGTTACTTTCCTTTTTCATTATTAGAATAAACTTGTATAGAATAAGTTATATCCAATACTTGTAACAAAACGATTAATACCACCCCAAAAAATTGTGTGCAGCACTTGGTATGGTCAATGCCCAATGGAAGCCTGAATATGCTGGCCATTTGAACTGAGATTAAGTTATAAAATAGTAAATAAGTTATTGCAAAAGATATAAGAATATTACGTTTTTATTTTTTTTCTGAAAACTGTTATAGACATGCATGGAAATTCATTATTGTGTATAATTATATCTGATGGTGTTTGGTATGTAACTTCTTGCATCTATCTGCCACGAAACCTCTAGCTGTTGTACATTTGGCAAAGCAGAGTTTGGACTGTCAAGTATCTTTGATCTGCTTGGGCTACTTCATGCAATTTTGCAATTCAGATAAATCAGTTATAGTGATAGTATAATGAGTGGATATTACAAATTGGGATGTTGATAGTTTCTAGAACAACTTGCAGCTATGCCTTTCTTTTCTTGCAGACTTGGCATTGTATGGTTCTGATAAATTATAGTGTAAATTGGTTTTGGTCCAACTGATTGGACTGATAGATGATGTGCTTGGTTTAGTTTTATAAGATTAGGCTGTTCGAGACATTGCAGTCTAGAGGCTGTGGTAGTTTGAATTTTGGAGAAAGAGATGCTTATAGGCGTGCTGTTGGAATCCCAACAGATTTACTCATAAAATAGACGATTTGCATTTTGACCATAGAGAAAATCTTTTTTCTTTGGATTTGTAATTTATTTATTAATAAATTTAAAAGGTTGGGAGACGTGTGATAGTTCCAATAGTTTGCAATTTGTAGATTCTGTTTGACAATTCTGTAATGATTTGGTTGAACATTTAAATTTACACATTCCACTTGTTGCAAGTGGTAGCTTCTGTTTGATGTTTTTGTAATAATTTGGTTTAGCATATAGGTTTTCAGTTTGAAAATGTAAAATTCCCCAAGTCTATCTTAGTCAGGTGACCTTCCAACTTTCTTTTGTTTTCCTCTATTGCAAGAAGGCTTCCTGTAGCCTGCAACTAATTGAGGTAAGAGGCAATTTCAAAAGCCATGGTTGCCACTATAAGATTTCATGTGTGGCTTGTGTGATATCTCCTAATCAAGCGGCTGAGTAAAAACATAAACTAATCCATTTTACTGGGATGGGGATGGTCAATTCTGTCTTGGTTATCTTATTTCTACATTATTCAAGGCAAGGATGCTAGAGTATTCACTTGAATGAAGCTGAAGGGCAAATCCAACGCCCGAATGATTCTAAGTTTATCACTTTCGTCAGGAAAGATGGAAAACAATCTGGTTTGTAGGTTGTGGTTTGCTGGTGTGCCATAATTGAATCCATAAAGTGGTTGAGACCCATCCGGCATGTTTTTGACACTTTATTCATTTAGTATGTATTGCAGTCTTCTCTCTGCTCTTGTTTCTAACAAAATGCTTCTTATAACTTCTATGATTTGATTTTATGAGGTTTTTATGACTACTTTTACCATATTAGTAGTTACCCTTTTAACTTTTTGCAGACAGAAGAGAAGGAAGAAACAGTCTGGGCATCTGCTCTAAGTTGTTTACTGTACTTTGTTTGTGATAGGGGAAAAATCTGGAGGAACAGATTGGAAGGTCTTGACATAAGGGTATATAATCTCGTTACCTGATTAGTACTTAATTTATCACCGTGCCTTTGAAATTCAGTTCTGTACATTGTTCACTGCTCATATGTAGCAAGGAAGCTTCTCCTAGAGTATTGGTCTGTATAAGCACAATACTCGGAAGTAATTCTTTATAATTGAGATATATTGCAACCTCATCATGATCAATCAGAAAACTGTGCAATGCCTGCTGGTAAAGTTCTAAATGCATTCTGAGAACTTTGATGAGCATGGATGTGATTCACTGTTCGGTGCCTACTGACTTTTGTCAATCAGGTAGCAGAGTTGACATATATAATAACATTGTAATAAATTATTTTCTCTTCATAACATAAATGACGAAACTTGTGCTAGCTAAACTTTTTCAATATGTGGTATAGTTCTTACTTTATTAGGTCATACTACAAATCAATATACCATCTACTATTATATGCAAATAATGTAATATTATAAATATTTTTTAGTTATTTATAACATCTACTATATCTAAACTCTAAAGAGAAAAGTTACACTCACAAGGGAACTTGGTGGTAGAATGATGAGCTTCAAAAGGTCATTAGAGAAAAAGAAGATTTATTACAAGTCCTAGCACTGGCTAGAAATAACGAGAATTTAGAAAGATGTGTAATTGCTGAATAGGAAGTACAGAAAGTGGTAAATGAGACCAAACATAAAACATATGATAGTCTATATAATAAAAGGATAAGAGAGGATGAGAAAGATGTCTACAAGCTTGCACTAATAAGAGAGAAGCACTAGAGATATAGATCATGTTAGATGCATTAAGGGCGATGATCAGAGAGTCTTAAGTAAAAGATGGAGAAATTAAGGAAATGTGAAAACTTATTTCCATAAATTATTAAATGAGGATAACATAATGGACGACGTAGGATTAGATGGAAATATTAGAAAGAATATAGAACATACATACTTTCATAGAATTCGGGTATTAGAGGTGAAAGTAGCTTTAGCTAAGATGAAGATAGATAGGGTCTTAGGACTGATTCTGAATGGTATCCCAATAAGTGTTAAAATGCATGTGACGTGAATGAAGACAAGAAAAATGCCAGGTGAATGAAGACGTACTGTAATGCCTATATACAAGAACAAAGGAGACGTATAGAGCTGCACAAACTATCGTGGCATCAAACTTATGAGCCACACTATGCAACTATGGGAAAGAGTAATTGAGCAAAGATTAAGGCAAAAGACAAGGATATCCAAAAATCAATTTGGATTTATGCCAGGAAGGTCGATCATCGAGGCATTACTCAGACAAATGATGAAAAAGTTCAAAGAAAAGAGGAAGAATCTCCACATCATCTTTATTGATTTAGAAAAAGCATATGATAGTCTCTAGAGAATTAATTTGGCGGGCAATGGGAAAGAAGGGAGTTCCAAATGGATATATTGACATCATTAAAGATATGTATGAGGGAACAAAAACTAGTGTTAGAACAATTGGTGGTGAGACAAGTGAGCTTCCAATCATAGTGAGATTACACGAAGGATCAGCCCCAAGTCCATACCTATTTGTTTTAGTTATAGTCTTATAGATGAAGTAATTGTTTATATCTAAGATGAGGTCCCTTGGTGTACGTTTTTTGTAGATGACATAGTATTAGTTGACGAGACTAGGGATAAGGTAAATGCAAAACTAGAACTCTAGAGGATTGCTTTAGACACTAAAGGTTTTAAAATAAGTCGAACCAAGATAGAGTAGTTGGAATGCAATTTTAGTAAGGATTCACATAGAGATGATCAGCCAATTAAAATTGGCAAGCAGGAGATACCCAAGGTTTAAAATTTTGTTTCAGAGGAATGTCTCAGTCAAGTGAAAAACTGAGACAAACTCTGAAACGAAACGAAACATTGAAAAAAATGGCGAAACAACGAAATTTTCGTAACATTACGGAACATTCCCTTGAAATCATATTTTTAATCTATTTTTTATTGTATCGTAATGTTTCGGTTTGTCTTGGCGAAACATTACGAAACAAAACGAAACATATGAAACATTGCATGTTTTGTTTTGGTTCGCTTAAATTCCGAAATGTTTCATTTGAAACATTCCGAAATTTTAAACCATGAAGACACCTTGAAGTGACCAATTCCGTTACCTTAGTTCTATTATTCATTAGAAATGAGAGATTGAAAAGGATTTTGCCTATAGAATTAGAGTAGGGTGGCTAAAGTAGAGATGCTCTTCTGGAGTGCTATGTGATCATCGTGTGGCAATCAGACTAAAAGAAAAATTCTATATGACGGTAATAAGACCGATGATGCTTTACGGAGCAAGATGTTGGGCAGTCAAGAAACAACTTGTTCATAAAATGAGTATAGATGAGGATGTTGAGATGGATGCGTGATAAGACAAGGAAAGACAAAATTAGAAATGAACGCATCCATGAAAATATAGGAGTAGCCCAATAAGTAACAAAATGAGGAAAAGTCGATTGAGATGGTTTGGGCATATACAACGAAGACCAATGACAACACCAATGAGGAATGTGCAAGTCGAAGGGCCTAAAAGGGCGAGGGGAAGGCCAAAATGGATGTGGAGTGAGGTTCTTAGAGGAGATTTTAAGAAACTTGCATTAACGGAGGCTTTAGACTAGGGTTGCAACTCGAGCGGGTTGGGGGTCAACCCGACCTAAAGGCTCTGAGCCCAAGCCCAACCCAAGGTCGGGCTTGAGAATCCCAACTCGAGCCCAACCCGATTGGGTTGATCAGGCTCGGTCGGGTTGATCTATATTCCTTGCAAATTTGACTTCTTAGTGAACAAATCTCCAATCGATCGCTATTGCCACTCGATCACATTTTCAATCCCATCGCGAACATCTTGAATTCGAATGCATAGGCTTTGCAACACATCATGCACAAAGATCTCAACCAGATCTAAGCTTTCATCACGCACAGAGGTCATATTGCTCTTCTTTTATACTCTTGTTCAAAGTTGATTTTGGCAAACTTTAGGCTTTTTCTAAATACCTAAGATTTTAGCAAATTGTAAGATTCTTGGTGTGGACATAGCATCCCTGAGGTTGCTCACCTCTTTATGTAGTTTGACGATCTCAACCTCCCGCTCAATCTGCTCAATCTCAGCTTTCTCTTGAACTATTTGTTGCATCTTCCTCGGTTGAACCTCTAATTGCTGTAAGGTCTTATCCAGATTTCTCACCGTTGAATTTTTTACTCAATTAACAAATCGAAGATTTTTTCCCTTCTCCTTTTCTCTTCCATCAATGCACCGAACTCCTTTCCCAATTGCTCTTCTTAGGATGTTAGGACGGTGGAAGAGGAGTTTGTTAGAGGAAAGGGGGAGAGAGCGACGGAAGAGGAGTTCGTTAGAGAGAAAGAAGAGAAGTAATGAGATTGGTAAGTAGGGTTAGGGCTATATAAGCTGAACAATTTTATGTGTATTACTATTGTATGTATTATAAAAAAAAAAATTATGTGTATGTTGGGCTCGGGTTGGGTCAGGTTGCCCGAAGGGGCCAACCCAACCCGAGCCCAACATTGGGTTGAGCCCGTCCAAGTTGCAGACCTCATACTATTGGGAAAAGGCTTATAACGATGATGATGATGTGCGTATGTCTGCGCGTGTGCCGGCAGGCCGGCTGGCCGGCCGGTGTGTGTGCGTGCATGTGCGTTTGTGCGTGTCTGTGTTCCAGTCAACGTTTTTCTTGTTTGAAGAAAATTACCCTCTTATAAAACTATCATTGTTTTTTCAAAAATTAAATGTGAAGATACTCCCAAAAACCGCGACTGATAGGGGCGTGAGATTAAATTCCTTTATCTCATAGCCTATATCTAGGCCATTGGTCGAACCCTCCTTCGTGGGTCCCATTTCACACGGGCCATCCCACCCCGAGTGTGCCCCATTTACGCAGGCTGCCCCATTCAAGCCCGTTGTGAAAATGCCCCTGCATATATATATTTATATTTTTGCACATAAAAAATGGTTATTTAGGGAACACATAAGCATAATACTGATTCATAAGATTATATATACATATATAGGGAATTGATTTTCCCAGTGAGGTTTTTACATCTCCCAGAACATTTTCTGCATTTAACAAAAATGCCCCTTACTATATATATATATATCCAAAGATACAACATACTCTGTTACATAGAATTTACTTTCATCTGTCTGACTTTCCACATTGTATGGTGCTCTGATATCAACTTGACCATCAAAGCTTCCTGTTTCCTTTTTCTTATTTTGCATGCTTTATGTGAATAACTGAATATTTCTTCCTTCCTCAAGTTTGACTTTCTTTTGTTTGCGGATATTTGCAGGTTATTAAGGTGCTTTTGGAGATTAGCAGGGAGCATTCTTGGGCAGAATTAGTTCACAGCAAGCTTATTTGCATGCTAACAAACTTGTTCTATCAAGTTCCTGATTTGCCTGTGAATTCTGTTTCACATACTCCTATATTTCTTGTTGAACAGGTTGATCTGCTTGGAGGAATAGAATTTATTTGCCTTGAGGTATGCACCCTGAAAATGTTGACAAGTGCAGAATAATGTGAAACCTATTGCAAAATAAATCTGGTGGGAGGAGTTGAATTTATTTGCCTTGAGGCACATGAAGTTGTGTTAGGCGAATGGATGCAATCAGTGACTTGATGAGACATAAATTTTAGAGTATTTTAGAAACACCCCCCTGAATTTGAAAGTAATGAGTACTACCCCCTTATACTTTCGAACTTTAGTATTACCTTCCTTGACCTAGTTTAACAGTGGTTGACTTAAGTTAAAATAGACTTGAATCACACGTCGTTAGCATTGTAGTTGCAATATTATGGTCCTTTCATAGGTGCATGACGCAAGCCACATTTTAACATTACTCAAATGATGCTTAAACTAGGTCAAGGGGGGGGGGGGGGTAATCCTAAAGTTTGGAAGTATAAGGGAGTTACTAATTACTTCCAAATTTCGGGGGGTGTTACTAAAATACCCTAAATTTTATTAAGCCAAGTCAAAGGTACTCTGGAATCTGGATAGTCACTGAAACTTGGAAAAAATTTGGTCTCGTCTGAGCATTTTTAAGCCTGTCTGGCTCGGCTCAGTTGTTTCATGAGTGACTCACCAGTTTTTCTAATACATAATTCAACCCTGACGTCACTGTCTGATGCTTTTTTTTTTCTTTCTTTTCTCTTGTATTTTTGGTAATTTGTACGTTTGGCATCAAATAAGTGGAACATGCTAAACTAAAAATTTAATCCTTTTATGCAAGTGGTTCACAATTTGATATTGTTATCACAATGAAATAAAACGTAACACAAAAGGCATGTGTGCCATGTAATAATCCTTCGATACCTCAACTGTATGGTGAGTTTCTAAATTGCCTTTTCTAATATCGCTTGCTTAAGGTTTGTTTTCCTTGTAAATAGTTACAGAAGATGTGGCAAGTTAGATTTCATACACTGCATTGTCCATTTGTTTAGCTACCCAGGTTCATTTAGAACCAATGAAATGTTTGAACTCCCATAATTTTTTCTGTGCAGTATTCACAAGCAAACTTAAGGGAAGAAAAGAGAAATCTATTTCTGGTGCTCTTCGACTATGTTTTGCATCAAATTAATGAAACATGCTTAGCTACCGGAGATTCTGAATACAGCTTTGATGAGATTCAACCCATCGCCACTGTGCTCACTCTTGCAGATGCGGCTGAAGCTTTCTACATTTCTGTCAAGCATGGAGTAGAAGGCATTGGAGAGATATTGAGAAGATCAATCTCCGCAGCTTTGTCTAGATATTCCAACAGTGAACGACTCAATATGGTAATAGTCCGGTACATATTTTATTTTTTCTTTCGAAATCACTGATCATGAGGGGATATATCAAGGGATCGAGGACTGACGGGTCCATGGATTAAATAAATTACAAGGATGGTGGTAGGGAAGGACCATTATGAATTGGTTTTTATAGATAAATAAGCTGGGATCGAATCCCTGGTCTGAAGATTGCAACAGAAGGCACCATTCAATTGAGTTGCAGGTTCAACCTTTGATAGAATCCACGCCAACTGCCGTATTGGATTTCTACGGATGTGAGGAAGCTTGGAAATGTCCAGTCTCCTAATGATTTGGACTTGTGCAAAGTCTTCAAAGTCAAATAATGTTTCCATTCTTTTAGCCCACATGGTCTTTCTTGAATCTCACTTGGTCCACGGCCCTGTGCCAAAAGAAGAGGTGACAACTGACAAGCTTGCTGGAGACCTATGCAGGGTTCCCCAGTTTCACCTTTAGTAGGGTGGCGCCAAGAAGGATTACATAGCCAAGAACATCATAGGCAGAACTGTTGCACAAAGGCTAGCTAACTTCCTTAGAATCAAAATATATGAGTATATCAAAGTCAGGAGAGCAAGATAGGAGGAACCTGATCTTACCTGTGCTGCATACGTGCATAAAAGTGGGTGGACTACTATTCAGGGTGCCCCACCTAAGAGATCTCCATTTAATTAATTAACCAAGCTGTATGACCCCTAACCTTCCAATCTATCCTCCTTTTTGGATTGTTTTGAGTCCCCAAAATGTCAATTGATCTGATGGTTAGGATAATCTTATGATGATTTTCGACATAGGAGATCTCTTAGGTGGGTCCCACGAATTTGTGGTTGTCAGCCCTGCTGCATCCTTGCCATGTATACAGTACTTGTTAGAAATGATGGTTTCTGACTGTCCTCCCATCCATGCGACGAAATTGCATATCATGTTATCTGTCTCTCTTAATCAAGTTCCTTTCTAGTACTATTCACAACGTCAAATTATGACCAGGCATGCAATTCATCATCATCATCTATGCCTTATCCCAAATGTTTGGTCAGCAACATGAATCCTATTTCGCCATTCTAAGTTTGGTATCAGGATGCAATTCTGTATTTTAAATTTATGTCTGTCTTCTATTCTTCATATATGCCGAATCTTCTGTAGAATTCCATTGATTGTCTATTTATTTTCACTGTTGCTTCCTTCTGAAGTGCATTTTCTCTTGTAGCTCTTGGAGAAGATTACAAGGAAACTTGATACTATTATAAGTTCATTCAGTCGTTTAGATGAAGAGTTCTCACACATGATACGGATAACAAAATCTTACACATCTTTGAGAAGTATCGAGGATGTTGGAATGAAAGGGAGACTCTCATGGGCCACTTTGCATTCTCTTCTTCACTCTGAAAGATCTGCTTATCGCCAGAATGGGTATACATGGCTGGTTGAATTGCTTCTCGCGGAAATTAGTGAGGAAAGGGACAAAAGTATATGGTCAAATATCAGAAATTTGCAACAACAAATTGGATTCGCTGGTAGTCAGGATTCTTCAATTGGTTCAGAAGTTCCTTTACCCATTTGGATCTTGTGTGGGCTTCTGAAGTCAAAACACAACTTCATCAGATGGGGCTTCCTTTTTGTTCTAGAGAAGCTCCTCATGCGGTGCAAATTGTTGTTAGACGAGAATGAGCTGCAGCATTCAAGCAGCAGTGAAGCTGTGGGGTATGATCATGGGGATAGCCGTCTGGAAAAAGCAAATGCAGTGATAGACATAATGAGCAGCGCTTTGTCCTTGGTGTTTCAAATAAATGAAACAGATCGGATCAATATTCTGAAGGTATTTTTGCTTGTGTAAACCTTAGGTGCCCATTGGTTAGAGCAGAAGGACAGTCTTCTGATGATGTGGGGATAAATTTGTCTCGTAGAGTAAAAATCAGCCTAATTGAATGATCCTAATCATCTGATCTTTCGCACAGTTTTTCACTCAGAAAAGAAAATTTGTGAACCATCCAGGAAAAAATAAGTCAATGAATAGGACGGTTAGGATCATCCAACTGGTTCGATTTTAAACTGGAAATCTTCTAAGTGGACCTTTCAAATTGGTGTGACTCCCTTTTGTTAACATTAGGCCATTGGGAAAAGGTCTAGCCTCCTGATACAATACATATCCTCTTCTTGTTTTGGGGAATGATCTCCTCATTCAAGTCAGGGAAATGCTCAAGCTTGTGCTGGAGCACATGCTTTGACCAAGGAGATGTACAGTGTTCACTTGAGCTAGGGATCAATTCCATTTAAGTTCCTAAAACTATCCTGTAATATTCTTGGAAATGATTTCTGTTATCAAAAGAATTTCTTGATAATAATTTTGAGTCTACTAGCCGGCAGTTTGTTCCCAAAAATGTGTTCCTTTACCAAGGCAAGAAACAATGATGTTATTTAGGTACAACTGAGGTATGTATTGTCTCGTACATACTTCTAGTTTCTCGTTCTGCTGAGGTATTGAGACAATACATTGGGGTATTTACTAATAATTTAAATCTTGTTTAATTGTAATGCCTTTTCTAAGATATAAAAGATAAAAAAAAATATTTTTTAGCTTAATCAAGCATTAAAAATCAGTTTATGTAATGTATATTCATATCTTTGCATATCGTGTGATTTTTTCCGTTGTCTCGTTCTCTCGGTCGAGACATCTTGTTCCATCAGCTTATGGAGACGCTGAACGAGACTGAGATTTAAACCTTGATGCTAGGTCAATCGGTGTGCTGTTAGTAAACAGTCTTTACAATCCAACAAATGGTTTCCTGATTTTTCTGCTAAACATTTTTATGTGCTCTAGTCTAACATGCTTTTCCTGAATCAACAACCTAAATCTAAGATACAAGGGAGGATGCAAGAATGTGCCAAGGGGTCATATCTCGAACATTTGTGAAATATCATTCTTATTTGATTTATTCTAATCTCTCCTGATTTGTTCCTGTTCTTTGAACAGATGTGTGACTTGCTATTTTCTCAATTATGCCTGAGATTTCTCTCTGCAACTGCAATGCCTCTTGGGGATCTAACACTCCTCGGTAAAGTCTTTGGTTGCACAGAGGAGAGTGGAAAGGATGATGGAGATCCACATGTTCTTCATCAAGAAAATAACCATTTCAGGGATGAGTTTCCAGAAGAACTTGATAGAACTGGCTCTGATCACTATTCTCCTTTTATTTGCAAGACGGCGTCCATGGCAGCATTGCTTCTTCGAGGACAGGCCATAGTTCCTATGCAACTTGTTGCACGTGTTCCCACTACTTTGCTCTACTGGCCATTGATTCAACTTGCTGGTGCAGCAACGGATGATATTGCATTGGGTGTGGCTGTAGGTAGCAAAGGAAGAGGAAACCTACCTGGTGCCACATCAGACATCCGGGCGGCCCTACTTTTACTTCTGATCGGTAAATGCACTACGGACCCTACCGCTATTCAAGATGTTGGAGGAGAAGAGTTTTTTAGGTACATATGAATTTCCCTGCACCCCATGAGTTAATTTGCCTCTCTCTTTCTTTGAATATGTTCAATATCAATGACCTTTGGGTCTTTGGCAGGGAACTTCTAGATGATACAGACTCCAGGGTTGCATATTACTCTTCAGCTTTTCTTTTGAAGGCATGCCCGCTGTCTTTTTTCTCACGCTGATGACTTTGAATTGGTTTGCTTATTCAGTTATCATACCTTTCTGCAAAGCTTTTACTAATTCTAGTTTGGGTTTAACAGAGAATGATGACAGAGGAACCTGAAAAGTACCAGCATATACTTCAGAGTCTAATTTTTAAAGCACAGCAGGTGGGACCTGGTTCACTCACTCTGCTTGGTTCTAGTATCGGGTATTCAGTTTTGCTGGTGGTATGTCAACTAACACGTGTGTTTCTGCTAATCAGAGCAACAATGAAAAGCTGTTGGAGAATCCGTACCTCCAGATGCGGGGCATACTTCAGCTGTCAAATGACCTTGGAACTAGGTTATAAATCTGACGTACTGGGTTGTTTCAAAAGTGGGCTTTGCTTGACTTGGACAGAAACTGCTAACACTGAAATATCAAGTGAGTTGATGGTCACTACACATGATGCTCATGATGTTCAGTCTCAGCACCCTGGAATATCCAGCTGAAGTTTAGCACACATAGAATTAGAAGTGGCTAAATTCTCTAATATGCATAAAATTGTTGGAATGTGATACCTACCAAGACGCTTCAATCAGATCAAAGTATTAGTGGAAATGGAGTACACGGAGGACCCAGCTGGATATCTTTTACAGTATCTATAGAATACTCCGTAGGTGCCAGTGGATTTTTGTTTCCCGATTCTTGGAAAATGGTGAGGCACATTTAATGTCCATGCCCATATCTCCCATTCGTGCAGATTGTATATGGCTGTCATATATTGTTTTGGGATTTGTACCTGATGAAACCTGTGGGTCTAGGTGTTTGCTTGAAGGCTTGATGTAGAGGTCTATCAAAAGAAGTGACAAGCAATGCGCGTGATGTACAGGAAACCCTTTGGAGTAACTTGATTCTTTTAATTGATTTAATTTTTCTTCTGGCACCAAATGTGGTCAGGTCTCCGGATTGAACCTTTTTATTTGATCTTCAGGTACTAATCCATGCTCTATTTCTCTCTCTCGTACAATCTACAATCTTTGTTTATGCTTGTGATTGTGCATAATGAGATCTTTTTTTTTTCATGTGGAAGCAGTTCTTGGCATGTATTATAGAAGACATGTTCTTAATCGCAACTTGAAGATGGACCTCCTTTGTACAAGTCCTGACTTCCTATTAGCCATTTGGTTTTCGCCATCACGCCTCAACAGGCCGAGGTTAATGCAGAATTTTTATGAAGCATCCTCGGATAATAAAACTCTTGAATGTTATTTTTCTAGATTTCTGGCGTCTTGAATGCAGTGTGGACAGACTTCTGGGTCTTGTATTTTTATTGAATAGGAGACAGACGCAGGTTGGAACCACAAGGCTATCCAACCATGATCAGGGACATCAAGGAAATGTGCCTGGTACGTCTTTTTGATCCATTGTTCAGTAATCCGTTGACAATATAAATGTGTGACTTCTTGTCTTGGATCTGTATTTTATTTTTTTCGGTCCATTTTTTTTTCCCGTTTCTTGTTTTCTTGTCCTAATGTGTTGCGATTGTTGTAAATGACTTGTTAAAAAATGTGCATCATATATGGTATTTGAAGTATTTGATTTAGATACGTAGGATTTGGTTTTCAGCTCTTTAAATTTTATTACGAGTGTGGAAGCTCAATTTCGTAGGTAAAATCTGAAAATTGATTAATAAAAATGTCAAATAACTCAAAAGACCACTTCATTATAGTCTTGCAGCCTTGAGAATACTGTGGATCAAGCATTCCACAGAACCATATCAGTTGAAGGGTCTCCTGCTTATGATTGCATACAGATTCAGCACAGCTCATTGTGGAGCCCATGGTGTTGAAACCCAGAAGATCCTATATTATGGCAGCCCATGAGCTATAACACATACCCTCTTGATTCATAATGATGCTGGCGTCATAATCCCCCGAGGGAGTGTTTGATTACTGCTATTAAGTCTATTTGTGAATAGACTTTCTTGCAAACAAGATAGCTCGTTGATTGGCTTGCATGTTTTATTCCAGTAAAACTATTTCATACTTGAAAACGGCTTAAAAGGGGGCTTCAATCTGGTGGAAACAGGTGTACTAAGAAACTTGGAATTATTTTGTTTGTAAGAAAGTGCAGGAGGAATTATAAACAGGCATGTTTACGCCACATTTCTGTGGCCTCGTGGGCTGAAAGGATAGTTCCAGCTCCCATCCTGCTTGGAAGAGAACTTTAGATTGAGCAAATTGTCTGATTTCTGTGCGGTCTGTGACTGAATCACTTCCAAAATAAGTGAATTGGTTTATTTGAAACCGCGTAATATATTCTGCGACCATTAGCTGCATCTCTTACCAGGCGAGTGAGAGCTTTTGCCCTCCCAAGGGCCAAGTTTACACGTGGAGGACTACACAAATGACGCACATTCTTGTCAATTATGATCGTTGAATCAGTTGTCCAGCTAAGTGACCTATATTATTATTGTTATTATAGAGCTAATAATGTCAGAATGGACTGATTTTCGGTGTCCTAAAAATCAAATACATTCTGAAACTTGTCAAGTCTATATTTTTCAACAGTAACCCACTTTTTATGATGCTAAAAATGTCGGAATGAGCTGATTTTTAAAGTTTAAAAACGTTGGAAACGAGCTTAATTTTTTTTTTTTTTGTGAGGATTATCAGCGGATGGATGGTTCTGGCTACATCAGCCCTCCACATAACGAAAATCTAGCACTACAATTAATTATTGATTTAAATAACCTTTCATTTTTTTTTCCTTTGATTTAACCTTGGTAATAATGGCATTTGGTTTGGGAGGATTGTGGGATTGACGGCTCCCTTATGAGGTAGGTTTCAATTTGATAAACCAATCATCAGGATGCACGTTCATTGTTAGTATTATTAGTTCGCAAGCACACCATTGCTTAATAGGGCATAACGCACCTGAAATTTAGTGATTTTTTCTTCTCATCCCCATCTCCCCACTTAGTGGGGGAAGATTTTAGCTGAATGCAGTAAGTGATGAAATCTTTAAAAAGATTTTAAGATTCTCTCAAAATACCCAACATGCCCTTGTATCAAAGTTTTGTATAAAACTAATACAACGTAAATGTATTCACAGCTTTTTTCCAGGTTCTCATCCAATAATGTTCTCTAAAATTAGTGTTCCTACGATTTGTTTACATATAGGTTTAAATATCTAGATCTCTCGCAGAAAAAACAATGTCATCCATACCTTTGTGTACATGGCCATCCTCCAAAATGTGGCAAGGGGTGCGTTCCCTCACAGCAGCATCCCCCTTTCAAACAATATCCCCCATAACTTTGCCTACATGACCCTTCTCAAAATGGTAGTACGTGCTTTCCCTCCCAAGGCAGTAACTCTTTTTTTTTCCTTTTGTTCTAAAAAGAATTTTTATGAAGTACACATCTAACCATGGAGGGAAGAAGGCTGGACAGATCGTCCCACCATAATCCGTCACCAACTAAAATCTGTTGTCAGTATTATGGGATTGGAATATTATGGTTCCCTATGTGGATGCTAATGCAAAAGCTCTAGTAAAAGGCAAAAATGAGATGAGGTGATGAACAGGCAAAGAAATCTTTTAGTGATTCAAGGTGAAGAAACTTTGGAGATTCAAGGTAGAGATGACGTTGGTCTGGTTTTTCAAGTTCAATATGGAGATCTTTACCCTCACAAGCTATATTTCTCCTTCATGTTTCATCATTTTCATTTCAAAATACTCTTTGATCTGTTTCATTCAGAGAGGAGTGAGAGGGTGCAAGAGAGAGCTTCGTCTGAACAAAATAGAGAAATGGACGACTTCGATAGGAGAAATGGAGAAGACGAAGTGAAGAAGATAATGGCCAGTTTAATATGACTTGGAAAATCTTCCAAATGGGTTGATACAAGTTTTAACTAATGGGTGTTGAAAGTTGAAACCAAGGTTCTCCTGCGCAGGGTGATTCAATATCAGAACTCAAAAGAACAAAATGGAGAATTCAAAAGATTAACAAACTTGACTGTTTGAAGGAACATCAGAAATTGCCTCTTTTAGTCCATCGTCTTATAAAGCACGAAATAAAGGTCCAGTAAAAATCTCTTACTAATTCCCTCTTGTTTTTTATAAGCAGAAAATATATCTAACTACTATAACATGCAGCCCCACCGTTCCGCGTTAAATCTAATGCTTCATCCACAACAGTTAAGACAGTAACCAATCATCCATGTTCCAACCATGAAGAATATAAAGGGCACAGGACAGAAATCTAATGCTTTTAATATGAGCCGACTCCCACACTTGACTCAACAACTCAGAAGAATCATAAACCATCATCTTGGTTCCCTATATCTCTACCGCCATTTTTGGACTATTAGATGTTCTAATATAACATTCCGCAAACACCATCAGCTTGTTTCCCTCCAACACTGAAGAACTTAAGCTAAGTTCACATCATTGATGTCATTTGACTAACTTGCATGGCCACTTTTCCTTGAATGAAAACTGAGGTCTGTTTTTCCATGCCTCAAAAGTTAGACCCAAGCAATGCAGGAAATCCATATTTATCATGCCAAGTGAAGCTCCCACCAACATTTTCTTAACAGTTAGTATTTCCCAGAACAGAAAAAGAGAAAGAGGATAAAAGGAGATACTACTTCACTACTTAAAAACCTAACTAGCTAAGAAATAAATGCATCATTTACACACCCGAAACCACCAGCGATTCAACATTTAAACAACATTCTACGATGGAGGAAGAAAAAGGAAAGCATAAAGACACCTAACCTTCAACTGACATCTCACCTGCTTCATAATGAACATGGACTTCTTATCACTCTGTGGTCAAGCTCCATTACAGCCTTCCACCATTCCACCTCATCATCGTGGCTGACCTCTTTTCTATGTGTGGATCACCAAAACAGACATCAGTTTCTGTTCCATGCTCCAATGTGTGCAGGTTAAAGAGCGACTAAAACGAAATGGGGAGTAGACAGCTCAGTCAGTAACCTTCCATTAAGAACCATGTCCAAATCACTGGAGCAACTAAGAATAAAAAACCAAGCTCCAAAAACCAGATACTAACAGTTTGCCTCTTAAGAGTGTGTTTCCCTCCTCGCAAAACAGTTGCACGTTGTAGGAAATACACATATACTTGGGGAAGCATCATAAAAAACACAAGTACCATAAGTAGAAGCCCTAAAAAGCCCAAGGGGTGTAGAGCAGACCTAAGAAGCCCAAGGGATGAAGAGCACGAGATGGCTTAGTTTATTTGCATTGCTTCTGTGTGGTACTTTTCCAAGTCAGCATCAAGATCTTCCGCAGATACTTTTTCACCACGGCCTCTCCCCCGTCCACGGCCCCTCCCAAAACCACGTCCGCCACTGCTGTTACCGCCGCCGCCGCCACCGCCACCGCCACCGCCACCGCCACCGCCACCGCCACCGCCGCCACCGCGAGGTCGTCCCATAGCTCCACCCCTTCCTTGTCCACTGTTCCATTATCATATCAAAAGTACAATCATAAGGCCAACAGAAATTGAACTCTTGTCAGATGCAAAGCAGAAGAGAGCAACTACAGTGTAAAGCAAACAGATTTTCTACCAGTGGGCAAAAAAAATTCGACTGTTCATCATGTCAAAATAAATAAACTAATAATCTATAATTGAGATGGGTGTAAAGCAGCTCCCATTTGTCTATATTTTCTTTTCCCCTTCTATCATCAACTAATTGATCAGCCAAATGTGACAAGCTAGATGACATGCATAAAAAATATGATGATAATATCTCCTCCCAAGTGAGGATTACTTAACCACAATAGAGCTTGTAATCTCAGTAATGTGTGAAACAAAATTGACGCAAAAGCTTCGGAAGTTCATGCTCCAACTTTATCCTCCCAATCATAGTCACAAAGTCGGGATTCAGCAATAAATCGGCAAGGGATCAAGTCGGGAAATTTCGGATAAATTCAAAAAAAAATTGGTAGAAATCAGTAAAAATAAAGAAATATCCCATGGCATTTTTCAAGTTAGAAATGTTGTTTTTAACAAAACACAGTTATATGATGAAAATCACATCTATAATTCCATAATAATAAGTCATAAATCATAACTCATTCACATGATATATCATTCATAATTCCAATATCGGCAAAATCAAAATCAAAAGGGGAAAAATGGCTCTCAATCAATTAATCGGCAAAATTCGGCAAAATCGCTGATTAATCGTAGAGTTTTTTGATTAATTGGAAATTTTGCCAACTATTGGGCGATTGATTGGTGAATTCGAAAAATCGAAGATTTTTGTGACTGGGCTCCCAATTAACAATAATGAAGTGGCTGGCCAAGGCAATACAGTCCATCGACAAAGGGAGGAATATCGAAGGCCAATACCCCAACATGATGGCGATCAGTTGAATGAGCACATGGGAAAATCCAGAGATATCAGTCCTGAAAGAGTTGACCAATACCTACAGAAATTATTGAGAAGATGATCCAAAGGTGTACTTGGATTGGGAGGGCTAAAGCGGACAGCTTCTTTGAGATGGATGTATTAGTTGATGTTGAAAGTTCAGTTCATGAGGGCCAAACTGAAGGAAACAACCCTTATTCGGGGGAGACACTTGTAGCTTGGATGAGGCATGAAAGGAAAAAAAGAATAAAGAAAAGGTAGACCATTGCGTGAGATTTCCAACAAAATTGGAAGTTGAAATTCCACGGACCCGTAATATTCTCAGCCAAGGAGAATGACGCAGTCCAATACCATCCCATTATTTACAACCATAATTTTCTATTGCAGAGTATGGATGCCTGCCTAGCAACAAAAAAAGTGTATGAATCCCTTAGTTTTGGTGACAATTCAGGTTATTATGATGTGCCTCATCTTGACACGCATTTGCCAAGCCCATGTGAGGCCTAAATGGAGATGAGTCATGGGCTAATTTTCGTGAAAAATAATCTCTATCATCCTCGCCAAAAATCAGCACATTTCGACATTTCTAGCCCAATGAAAAGTGGATTACAAGTTAAAAAATTCGAGACTGTCCATTTCACTGTTACCTTAGTGCACTTTTGATAGGGTTAGAAGTTTCAGAATGGGCTGATTTTTCGTGACAATTAATATCATATATGTATATATTACAAAAAAAAACCCAAAAGACATCAAAATACATTCACAACATATTTTAGGGCTTGTTTGGCAACACCAATTTTTTTTCTACCGATCAAAAACAAAATTGCTTCCAAAAGCAAGTAAGTTCATTTAGAAGTAAGTTTCGGAAGTGCTTTTAAAAAGTCAAAAAAAACTTATGTTGGAAACAAAAAAAATATTATTTTTTTCTAGTGAAGCAAAATAAATCGCGGTCCAAATTTCAGCATATGCGCAAAAACCAACTTAAGGGAATCTTTTATATTGACATTTCTGCCCCAGTAATCCTTTGATTAAAAAATGGCACCTCACTCCCTCCTCTACCATCTTCTGCCCCTGTAAACATTTTGTTTTGCTCATAAATGAATGAAATAAAACATTTGGAAAGACTAAATGTCTTTATATTTATCAAACACGTATAAGTTTTTTAATATGATATGTATATAAAATTGTGTGAAAATGACTTGATTTGATTCATGCCAAACTAACTATTTGACTAATAAGCAAGGTTTAAAATATCGTTTCGTCTCGTTGTCTTGGTGAGCTGACGGAACGAGACGTATCGATCAACACAAAACAAAACGGAATGAGACAATGGAAAAAACAGTGTATATGTCTCGATATAATTAAACCGTTTTCTAATGACTAATTAGGCTACAAACTTGTTTTTTAGCATTTGTATACAAAAGACAATGAAAATAAGTTTTAAAATGTATCGTCTTGGTACACTAGTGGAACAAGACATCTTGGCAGAGATGAAATGAAATGAAATTTTGAACCATGCTAATAAGTCATTCTTTTACCCAACATACTTTTGCATTCAGATACAACTTTTAAAATCAGCAACTTAATTTACAAGTTACTTTTTTTGCTTTCACTGTGTTGCCAAACAGGCCTTTAATATACCATAGATATCTGAGACAGGGTGCATCTACATGGCCTGATTACTAAGTGATTCATATAACAACGAAATCACACCTCTCAATTATTCCATGTAGTGATATAGTTGATTCACAATATACGTCACTTCCATATGCATCCTGTCCTAACTACCAAGAAAACATAGTCTCAAATAAACAATTATCACATGCTAAGAGGCTTTTTGTTTTCCTTCAAGCTTTGCATGTACTGGATAAAAGTTAAGAATTTAAAGTATGTAAGCATGTTTGATTTTAAACATAACAGCAAGTTAAGCCTCTGGATGAATAGAAATCCCAAACAAAACCCAACATGTAAACAAAACGGGGAATTATGGGGCATTCCCCTCCCCTTCCTCTCACCCCCTCTGACATCCTATACTTTTTCCAGTATCTATTTAGAACTGAACAGCCACCCTGGTAGCATGTTAATGTAATACCACATTTTGCAAGCTGTTGCTTATTGGAGTATATGATGTAATTATTTACATAGCCATTCTTTGCTTTCAGAGTTTCAGGTGATAGCATAAAAACTTACCATGGAGTTATGATTTCATTGGTCTTTAGAATAGCCATCTTGAAACCAATTGGTAAGGAATTCTTTGAGATTTCAATATCAGTTACCAAGTATGAAAAAATTATCAGCTTTGCACATGGGAAAGTACTGGTAGATATTTTTTTTATCATTTTTGAGAGTAGTGTTATGATTCTAAATTTTGGACAGCAAGGCAAATACAATAATGTTTTCTTAAATTCAAGTACTTTTGGACTTGACATTTCTAGCCTATGATGAAAACTGGCAGAATTCAACGAAGGAACTCTTAAAAGATTATGGATAACTTGAAGCATCAGTCCATCCAACAATGCAGACAATGAACAGCAAGACAAGAACGATGAATAGCAACTTTTAAGAGTTCAAAGTATAAATTTCATTGGAATCAAACAACTAAGCAGAAAGTTTGACCATGGAATGACTAAAAGTGTGTACCTTCTGGGAACGCCGTTTGGATTTCCGAGTATGCCATTTGGATTTCCGAGTATGCCATTTGTAATCGGAGGCACAGCAGCAGGAGTCACAATCTCTATTTTCATCGGCTTCCCATCGAGCTGGACATTGTTGTATCTCTTGACAGCTGCTACAGCATCTGCCCGCCGTGAAAAGACCACTTCTGCCGTTCCCTAAGAGAAAGAAGCTTCCTTAACTACGGCGGCACATAAAGAATTCCTCGTAAGGACCAGATTAGGCCAAACTTGATGAGATACCTTTGATCTTCCACTCCTATCATAATGGATTGAATATCGTTTCAGGTCACCGACCTCTGCAAAGAGTTCCTGCACAGTGTAATTCATATTAAAAACCAGACGTCATGGATTTATGATCTTGCATTGCACACATACTTTAAAAAGAGATGAACATTTAATTACTTTTTAAGAGCAGAATATATTAGAGCCAAATAGACTTTTTCCTACTTAGGAGAAATGAACTATCAATGTATAAAAATTGTAAGATTATTCCATGTTAGAGCCTGACCATACAACAGAGGTTTTAGATGCTCGCATCAAGAAATGGAAGAGAGAGAATGAAAATGACGATGCCCAAGAATAAGGTGGTAGAATTTAAAAGGGAAAACAGCCTTTTATAGATAAATTAATAAAAAAAGAAATATGGAACATAGAAACAGAGACTACGACGATGTGGAATGTATTGACAAAATGTATTAAAAGAGTAACAAAAGAGGTCCTTGACGAATCTAAGGGGAAAAGTCAAACATGAAAACTTGGTGATGGAATGATGAGATTCAAAAGGCCACTAGAGAAAAGAGAATTTGCTATGAGATCTGACAACTGACTAGAAACAATGAAATCTTTGAAATATAAAAACGAAATGCTAAAAAGGAAGCAAAGAAAGTGGTAAGGCTAAATATAAAGCATATGATAGTCTATATAATAGATTGGGGACAAGAAAGGGTGAGAAGGATGTTTACAAGTTTGCACGAAAGTGGTTAAGGCTAAATATAAAGCATATGATAGTCTATAATAAATCGGGGACAAGAGAGGGTGAGAAAGATGTTTACAAGCTTGCACGAACAAGAGCAAGAAATGCTAGAGATCTAGATCTTGTTAGATGCATCAAGGACATAACCAAAGAGTTAGCGAAAGATGAAGAATTAAGGAAATGTGGTGGACTTATTTCCCTGAATTATTAAATGGGGATAACATAATGGACATAGACTAGAAGGAATATAGGGTGAATAAAGAACATAATTTTGTAGAATTGGGGTATCAGAGGTGAAAGTAGCTTTAACGAAGATGAAGATTAGTAGGGCCTTAGGACTAAGTGGTATCCTAATAGAGGTGTAGAAATACATAGGAGGAATTAGATTGTCCTAGCTTGTTAAGTTTATTTAACAATATCTTGACGACAAGAAAAATGTCAGATGAATGGAAAAGTATTGTATTGCCTATACAAGAATAAATGAGACGTACAGAGTTGCACAAACTACCGTAGCATCAAACTAATGAGCCACACAATGAAAATCAATTTGGATTTATACGAGGAAAGTTAACCATCGAGGCAAACTTCTTATTAGACAAATGATGGAAAAATTTAGAGAAAAGAGGAAGAATTTCACAAGGTTTCTATTGACTTTGAAAAAGCATATGATAGTCTCTACTCTCTAGAAAAAGCATATGATTGTCTACATCATCATTGTACAGAACATAACAGAAGTGCATATGCCTTTATTGGTCCTGCTTTGACATCAAACACATTATGACCTCCATCAAATCTCATCTAAAAACTCCCTAACAAGCTTTGAGTGAAGTGAACAATAAACTATTAATCCCATCTTAGCCCCACAAAGACCATGGATAGTGATTTTAATCAAATTTTACTTCAAACATGACCTGAAAATTCTTCGATGTATAACTGGAAGAATGTCAAATGACAACCCATAAAAACTCATCCTCCTCGACGCTCATCATCCCTTTTGTTTGATAAGTAACTCTCATGGTCCTTTACATATAGGCTACAATTGATCACATGATCAGCACTTCTTCTTAGTTTAGCAATTTGATTAATAAAAAGAATTGTGGTTCTTATTGCAGTCCATCAAAACCACATTACGAGAAACTTCTGCCTCAATTGGATTTCCTCAAATCCTGATATAATCTATCTTTATCCTCCCTTAAATCACCAGAATCTACTCCAGCAATCTCACAACATATGCACTTTTATCTCCCAATTCCCACACAAAACAAAACAATCTATACTCTACTCTTCATGTCTCTCTATAAGTAACTTGATGCCTGAAATGAATCTAGATTTAGCCAAAACCTTACAGCTGAAAATATCTTCCACCACCCTTTCCAGATCTAGAACCTGAGAACCTTATCTGACATAGTTCAAATCCAGAAAAGGGTAGTGTTAACTCAACCCTCTTTCCACCTGGTAACTAGACCAAGTGAAGGGCAGTTACTCATCAAACTACACAAAGCCTGTGAAACTACCGATTAACCCCATTTTCTCTAGATGAAGAAAAAACACATCAAGGTCCCCACTTCTTTCATCCCATACTTCTTTCAAATTGGCCCGCACCATGAGTTGTTAAGTTCAGACAAACGGTTCCACTAAACGAAAAGTGAGTCGGTACCTATTCTACTAAAGTAAAAGGGCCAAAATAAGGGAAGAAAAAGGAAAGTGAAAGAAAAATTACCTTGATGTCCTCGTTCGAGACGCCATAATCTAAGTTGGAAATGTAGAGCTTGGAGCCCGTCTCTAACGCAGACGCTCGACCTCCCTTCGCCGGATATGCTGCCACCTGATCTGCAAACATGTCGTGCGTCCACGTTGAATCCGGCGCCTGAACCGGCTGTTTCATGACCGATAAAAAAAATTCATGAGATCGAAAAAGTTCGATCGGCAGGAAAATATGCACAAGCCCTAACTCCATGGAGAACCAGCGAAATCAAACAAACAGAACACGCAGAGAGATACCAGAAACCTTAGCTCTCACCTTTCCCATAGAGTAAGGCGTGGTTCGACTTGCGCCGCGATTCGGAAATCGTCGAGCTGGACCTGGACCAGAACCTCTGCCTCTACCGCCTCCTCCGCCAGATCTCTTGTTGTTCTTGATCAGATCGTCGAGAGACATGTCCAAAGCACTAGACATTTCCTAAGAACCCTAGTAGGGAGAGAAGAAACGTTAGAGAGGGGGATTGCAGGTAAATAACCAGATAGAAAGAGAGGGGGGAGAAAGGGGTCTGAGAAAAATTAGGGTTTTTGGAGGAACGGCGAGATTTAGGGCTTTGCAGAAGGGCAGACTCTCCAGAGAGAGAGAAAGAAGGGGATGAAAGGAGAAAAAGGTTCGGGGAAGAAATCCAGCGCAACAGAAAGTCTACGTCGGTTTCTTAAAGTTAGGGTAAAGATATTAGATTATAATAAATGTAAAAATTAATACCGGATGGTGTCGTGGTGTAGTTGGTTATCACGTCAGTCTAACACACTGAAGGTCTCCGGTTCGAGCCCGGGCGACGCCAATTGATATACATTTAATTTTTGCTTTTTTATTTTCTTTTTTCTCTTTCTATTATTTTGTTTCTCACAAATTACTTATGTTCTGCCGTCATTGCATTTGTAGAGGGATTCATATATATATATGAGTCCATCTAGAGCTACATCCACTTCTTACACCCGAGGTTAGGGCCCACATGGACATCATGTTGGACAATCCAACTGTATAATGAGTTTTTCATACTATGATTACCCTTTTCACAAAAAATCAGGACATTTCAACATTCTTAACCTCATGCAAATATGACTTTAATTTAAAAAATCCAGACCATCCAATTAAACCATTGTTTTTGGTCAATTTTTTATATGGTTAGCAATGTCGAAGTGAACTAATTTTTGGCAACGATGATCATCATGGCAAGGACAACTCAATGTATGGTTGGATTGTCCAACATGATCTCCATGTGGGCCCCAACCTCGGGTGTAAGAAGTGGATGTAGCTCTAGACGGACTCTATATATATATATGTAGAGGTCGGGGGACAACAATTTCGGTGGACCCACATGGAATACAATTTGGGTGGACCCACATGGAAGATGAATCAATGGCTAATTTTTTGTGAGAATGGTACGGAAAAAGTAGAGGGTTCATAATTCTTCAACTTCTAAACGAGTCATATTGGGATGATTTAAATTTTTGTGAGGATGATCTCCTCGCCATAAAAACCATCCTCTCCAGAAATCATTCAATTCCAAAAACTTATAATTTATATATTGGCCCACGCCAATTTTTTGTTGTGAAAAATCTTATCCCCCAATTTTTTACAACAATTCTTGCATACCCACATAGAAGATGAATCAATGGTTGATTTTTGGTGAGGATGATCTCCTCACCATATATATCACGCTTACAAAAAAAAATCAGTCCATTATGAAATTTCTAACCCCATCAAATGTAGTTTTCAAGTTACTGGTAAAAATAGGCGGTCCATAATTCTTCGACTTCTAAACCAGTCTATGAATATCGGAATGATTTGAATTTTTGTGAGGATGATCTCCTCACCATAGAGACCATCCTCACCAAAAATCATCCCATTCCAAAACTTCTCTCTATATATATATGAGCGGAAACTTTAAAAGAATTTTATGAAATAAAATGGCAGCACATGAGAAGAGCAAACTTGATAGTAAAGGATCTAAGGCTCCTTATGGTAACCCTAAATAAGTTTTCTATAAATGAATTTTGCATATAAGGCCCTGCTTGGTATCCAGTAAATATTTGTAGGAAGCAAATATTTACCTCTACAAATATTTGCTTTGTAAATGTTAACAGCTTCAAACATTTTCTGTTGCTTGGTATTAACCCGTAAAATCAATTGTAAATACTTTCCACCGCTTGGGTGGAGGGTGCAATACAAATATTTTCCGAGTATTTGATGAACCCAAAATAGGAGATGGAGATCACCTACGAACAATGTCCAGGTAAGTTGATTTTGGGCAGGAACCCAATGATCGGTTGGTCCGAGTAGAACTTTGCTGACCACCCACAATTTAGATACGGGGAATACTTTAGAGGGACACTGACCGTATGGATGTTTGGCCAATCCCTAAGTGGACCTACAAACTAAAAATCAGCCTAATTAGTGATTTCAAACCTTTGGATATTTGTACCCCAAATAATGCCAAATTCCACGATTAAAAAACATCCAATGAAATCACTAATCATGTTATTTCTTTGGACTAGATGTCTATCTAGGAGTATAACTTTGCTGACCCTCTACAATGATTGCCCCTATAACCGCCCACAATATGAGTCACGTGGCACATTTGTGGAGGATGCTGACTGTATGGATGTTTGGCCAATCCCTAAGTGGATCAACAAATCCAAAATCAACCTGATTAACAGATTTCATTGATTGATTTTTACCGTTGAATTTGAGCATCTAAGTGTTGGATTGGAGTCATTTTCATGGATTGACCATTATTTGGGTACTAGTATCTAAAGATGGGTCGGGCTCGAGGGACACCTCCCCCCCCCCCTGATTTTTGTGCGGATGATCTCTATGGTGAGTAGATTATCCTCACAAAAATTCAAATCATTATGATATTCATAGACTGGTTTAGAAGCTGAAGAATTATGGACGGTCTATTCTTACCATGTAACCTGAAAACCCACATTTGATGGGGTGAGAAATTTAGAATGGGCTGATTTTTTGTTGGGGTGATCTATATGGTGAGGTGATCATCCACACCAAAAATCAGCCATTTCTTCATCTTCTATGTGGGTACGCTAAAATGGGGGTAAAAAACGGGGGTTCCCCAAGCCCGACCCTCCAAAGATTTGAAATCACTAATTAGGCTGATTTTGGTTTGTAGGCCCATCTAGGGATTGACCAAACCATGGTTTAAAAAATGGCCGTTATAACGGATTCAGACCTCCCCCGTTACGTTATAAACCGTTAAAACATTTTAAAAATAACGGCCATTATTTTTCCATTTTAATGAAAACAATGACCATTACTTTCTAGACATCTGTTATTTCCGTTATTTTTTGTTAATTTCCGTTATTGTTTTATTTTTGAAAATTAAAATTGAAATTTCAAAATTTGAATTTCATTAACCCCAGTCCGTTATGCCATTATAACGGCCCCCTTTAAAACTTGGACGAAACATCCATACGATCAGCGTCTTCTAAACGTATACCACCTGGCACATATTGTGGGCAGTCATCACGGGCGGTGAGTGAATTTTACTCTTCATCTACGGGCCAAATATTATATATATTTTAAGCAAGTTCAAGCCAAAAAGTGAATGTTTGCGGCCATTTTTGGCTGCAAACATTAGCAGCTCAAATAAAAAAAAATATGGATTCACGGAAAATATTTACCTACATAAATACTTGTAGGGTGCAACCAAGCAACTAGAAATGCAAAAAACATGTTGCAAATGTTTGCAAACAATTATTTGTGGCGATACCAAGCAGGGCCTAAATGTCGTGAAACTTTTTCTGTATCAACACTTTCTAACACAGGTCCATTTTTTGTAAAACTTTTTGTTGATCACCATATAAAGCTAAACAGAAAGCTATGGGAGGGCCGTCAATTCCTAACCTCGAGTTACCCTCTGTTTAACACGTACCCCTAAAACTGCCCAAACCCATGTTAAAAAAACAAGTAATTCAACTTGAGTTCAAGTTTAGTTAAAGGTAGTTTTAGGAATATGTGTTGTGCCAAGTGGGAACCCGGAGCAAAGTATTGGTTCAGTAACTTGATGACTTGACGTATAATTTAAAAAACGAAAAATTTCTTAAAAATAGGTAATTAAATCAAATTATTAAAAATAATAAAATTTCTTAACAATACAAAAAAAAAAAAAAAAAAATACAAAGCACCCTTAGAAAGTGCTAAAACCTATGTTCCTTTTTAATGCCCAAAATGTCCTGGACTGGAAGGGTTCCAAAAAGTTGTCATGGAATTGGCGCCATTTGAAAGGGTTCAACATTTTTTTCTTTTAATAAATTTTTGAAAATAAACAATGAAAAATACTCTAATCCAACGGATAGAAATTACTAATCAAGATAAATTTGGGTATGTAGGTCTACCGGATGGGAAAAACATCCATGATTTTTTTTTTTTTTATAAATTCTTGAAAATAAACCATGAAAAATACTCTAATCCAACGTATAGAAATTATTAATCAAGATGAATTTGGGTACGTAGGTCTACCTAGGGATGGGAAAAAACATCCATGATTTTTTTTATAACTTCTTGAAAATAAACCATGAAAAATACTCTAATCCAACGGATAGAAATTACTAATCAAGATGAATTTGGGTATGTAGGTCTACCTAGGGATGGGAAAAATATCACACGATTAATGGTCTCTAAGAGTGTGACACATGACTCATAATATGGTCCATCATCAACGTTTTGTTATTGGCCAAAATTGTACCTTGAGTTGCGTACAAACCAAAAATCAGCATGATTAGTGATTTCAAACCTTTAGAGACTTGTACCCAAGTAATGGTCAATATTACTTAAATTCCCATGGTTAAAATCATCCCACGAAAATGACTCAAATCCGATGCTTAGAAATCACTAAACATGTTGATTTTTGGGTTGTAGGTTCACCTGAGGATTGACCAAACATATCCATACGGTCAGTTTCTTGCTGGTGCCCTTTGAAAGGGTGCTAGTTGGCAAGAAGGCTTGACCATTACTTAGGAACATGGGTAGGGATGATGAGCAGCAGCTGCATTTCCATGGCCCTCTCAGATATGCCATTCACGAACATTACAGAACAAGATTTGAGTCATTTACATTGGTTGTTTGGCCCAACCTAGATGGACATGCATACAAAATATTAGCCTGATAAGTGATTTCAAAGCGTTGGATTGGAGTTGTTTTCACGGGTTGACTTTTAATTGTGGAATTTGAGAATTATTGGCCAATATTTGGGGGTACAAAGATCCACAGGTTTGAAATCACTACTTTAGACTGATTTTTTGCTTTGTAGGTCCAGCTATGGATTGGCCAAACATCCATATGGTCAGCATCCTCTATAAGTGTGCATGCCACGTGGCTCATATTGTGGTCGTTTGACAACTTTGCTGATGGGCGCCTATCAGCAAAGTTCTAAGTAACCAACCTCATACTCTTTCTCTTGGAGCATTTACAGAGAATGAGACGTATTCCCATTAGGGGTATCAATTTTACCCGATTTAACCGGAACTGAATCGGAACCGAAACTGAAAACACCGGTTCCAATACCACATTTTTGGGAACTGATTAAAAAGAACCAGAACCGGAACCGAACCGATAAGAACCGGAACCAATATATAAATAGTGTAAAAATTCTCATATTACCAAGATTGGACCCGTTATACCTGAAACCGGAACTGGAACTGACAAAAACTACATAATCGGTTCCGGTTCTGGTACCATCACTTTGAGAACCGGAACCGATAAGTACCCGAACCGATAAGAACCGAAACCGTTTGTTCCGGTTCTGGTCACCTTAGGAACCGAACCAGAACCGACCCGTTGACACCCCTAATTCCCATTCATGTAAGTGTTTGTTCATGATTTAAGTACGTACACTGGTTGGGAAGATGAGACAATTGCATTTTAGTGTCTCTACGATTTCTACTTTACCAGAAACTTCTACGGAAGAAGGATGGTTCTCGAAGGCAATGTCATTAATTGTGGCATCCACAAGAGCTTTTATAATGGCAGTTATGTGACAGTGATGTGGTCTAGGTTGATGGTCAGTGGCCACCTATACATTTTCAACATCGCCTATTGACTATTCAAATTGAAGCCAGGGCCGGCTCTACCTTAAGGCCATTAAGGTTGTCGCCTAAGGCCCCCAGCCAGGTCCCATTAACAAACCACATGGATTTTTAGCCCACTCTTTATTGCATATAAGAACCAAAAATCAACCTGATTGATTAATTATCTCTAGCCATAGATTTTAGTACTTTTTAGAACATGATTCTAGCCTTTGGATTCAAGCATGTTTTTTGGGTAGTAAATCCAATAGCTAGAAATCATCAATCAAGCTGATTTTTAGTGTGCTTATCAAATGGGTTGAACATCCACACAGTCATTGGGCCCAAAAAATAATCTATGTGGGGCCACGAGAGTCCTTTGCATTGACTGCAATGAGAGTCCTCTACATCTAAATTTTTTCTGTAGTTTTTGATTATCAAGAATATATTTTTTTTTGATAGGTAAGCCTATTTTTTTTAAAGAAATCAGTAACTCGGTGAAGCCGGGTTTTGAACCCAGGTCTATGGTATCATCACCCACAAACTTTACCAATTGAGCAAGCTAGCACATTCATCAAGAATAGTTTTTATATGAAGATTTTCAATTATATAAAGTCAAATTTTATTTTTTTGAATAATACCATAGCCTTAATTATATAGAGTTTTCACCTTAGGCCTCAACTTGTATCAAGACGACCCTGAATGAAAGTATTTAAACAAATTGTTGTGATTGGCTAAGGAGCAATGGCATATGAAGAAATTAAGTGGTTAAAAGAGTTTGTTTTGAAAAAATGAATAAAATTGCATTGTAAGTAATTTTGTAACAATGAAGGGATTGTCCGTGTTTGACCGTTATAGACCGTCACCTTCTTTACTTCACCGTTAAACAAATTACTTAAGGATCAAAATACCCTTATCTCAACGAAATAATGGTTTTGACTCTTTCAACCACCCAATGCTCACTTAAGAATCCTACCCTCATGTGCTATTGCAGCAAGACAATTGGCAGTACAGCTAAATCTCAGCCGTTTGTACCAATCTAAAACCAAGGATGACATATAAAGCTATTTTGCTAACATGCACACCTTTTCCATGCAGAGGTTGCCATTAATATGCCCAACACAAGTTATCTATTTCCTTCTTTCTTTCACCGTTATATTTTGCAAAAACAAAGAATATTAACTCTTAACTTCATCTGTGATTCCATTTCACATTCACAACAAGCTCTCGTGAAGCTATTGATTTGAGTGATAGTTTATTGCTTTTCATAACACAGTCCATAATCCTATAGAAATTGCTATTCATTTACCCAGAAGCTAGTTGGAAATGGGCTAATGTTTCTCAAACTAAAGGAGCTAAAGGCGTGTTTGATTGCTAGTTTTTCCGTGGGAAAATCGCATTTTCTTGGGAATACACAAGTTTTCCTAGATGCACTTGATGCAGAAGGCTCTCGTAGCCCTACATAGTTCATTTTTTGGGCCCACTAACCGCATGGATGTTTGGCCCACCCCTTGGTGGATATGCATGTTATAGATTTTAGCACCTTTTAAAGATTTCAAGCATGTTAACTTAATCTAACAGTTAGAAAATTATCAATCAAGCTGATTTTTTGTATGTATATCCATCAAGAGGCAGGCTAAACATCCATTTGATTAGTGGGCCCAAAAAATTGAGCTATGTGGGGCCACTAGAGCCCTCTGCATCGACTGCATCCAAAACGTCTACATCGCATCAACTGCACCCAAAATCTTCCGCATCTAAATTTTTTCCACAATTTTTTTAATTAATGATTTTCGGGCTTTTTTGCTTTACCCCCTTACTTTATTAATGATGCAATTTGTATCTCACCCAATGTTTTTAAAACATCTGCCTCTCACCCTTAGATCATGGTCAACATTGTTGACCATAGACGGTCTCCGGATATTTTTTAAATGACTATAATGACCTTGGGTGAGACGCAAATATTTTAAAAACATTGGGTGCATCAGTAAAGTAAGGGGGGCAAGCAAATTTTTTTTTTTTTGAGGATTGTGAGCTCAACCTTTTTCTGAGGATTGTGAAATATAAAAGGAACTCACCTTCACAGGTTGTTAAGGACGCTAATGTCCCTCACCAATGATGACGAGGGACCACAATGTGAGCCACGTGGCACACTCTTAAAGCTCACTAACCGTACGGATGTTGGGCCCATCGCTAGGTGGAGCTACATACCAAATATCAGCCTGATTAGTGATTTCAAACCATTGGATATTTGTACCCCAAATAATGTTCAAATTTTACGGATAAAATCAACCCAAGAAAATGACTTTAATCCAATGCTTAAAAAGTAACAATCGGATTAATTTTTGGTCTGTAGGTCTAACTATATTTGGACCAAAAGTAAATGAAGAAAGGTGAGCTCACAATGAAAGAAAAAAAAGAGGGGGGGATCTTTTGCTTGTCCCCCTTACTTTATTGATGCAATTTGCATCGCACCCAATGTTTTTAAAATATTTGCGTCTCACCCAAGGTCATTATAGTCACTTAAAAAATATTGGGATGTCCATCCGGAGACCGTCTATGGTCAACAGTGTTGACTATGGTCAAAGGGTGAGACGCAAATATTTTGAAAACATTGGGTGAGATGCAAATTGGATCAATAAAGTAAGGGGGTAAAGTGAAAAAACCCATGATTTTTTGGAGGTGCATCTATTTAGCTCTCTCTAAACCATACAGGGACACGGTGAGACAAAATTGCTGTCCAAGACTCCAAGGGGAGGTCCCCCTCCCAAAATGCCACGTGGAACATTCTTTTTGTCCACTGGCTTATGGATGTTCTGACCATGGTTTTAAAAACGTCCGTTTAAACGGTAACGCCCCAAGCCCGCTTCCGTTAAAATCGTTTAAACATGTTTTATCGGTTTTGAATAAAACGGCCGTTAAAATCGTTTAAATAGCCATTTAATTCTGAAAAATTTTATGAAAAAAAAAATGGCCATTAAATCCATTTAATTCCGTTAAATTCCATTTTTTTTTAATTTTCAAATTTCAAAATTTGAATTTCAGCGCCATTTTTCCTTTTTTTTCCATTAAAATTGTTAAAATCCGTTAAATCTATTTTTCTCCATTTTTGCCCCTGGCCGTTTCAATCCGATTTAATGGCTGTTTAAATGGTAACGCCCCCAGTCCATTTAACCGTTAAAACGGCCTCCTTTAAACCTTGGTTCTGATTTCCCCTCGGTGGACCTACACAACAAAAGTCAGCTTGATTGATGATTTCTAGCAGTTAGATTTGAGCACCTAAAAGAAAGCTAAATCCTCAGCTACTCATTCTTTGTTATTCTTTAGGCTTGGGCTCTGAGGACCCCTCTGGTGTTTGCGCATTCGGCCATGGATTTCACGAATCCAACGGTGGTTGGCAGCACCGCCAAAAGTGAAAAAAGTGATGCTAGCTCGGCGCTGACAACCACCGTTGGATTCTTGAAATTCACGGCCGAGCACACAAACACCGATGGGGACAGAAAAGGGGGTCCCCGAGCCCGACCCTATTCGTGATTAAAAAAATTTAATTTTGTGATTGGGTCATCCACTATGCGTTTCCCGGATCCATAAAAATGGCTGCAGAGAGCAACCGAGGGTCATCCCAAACTTCTTTATTAAAGTTTAGAGACTGAGAATCGAGTGAGTGGAAAGTGAAGCTAGTGGGGAGTCATTCTCTTAATTCCAGTACCTAATCAATTCAGATATAGAAAAGGGTCGGGCTCAAGGGACCCCCATTTCTGACCCCCTTTTTTGACCCCCATCTTGGCATACCCACGTAGAAGATGAATCAATGGCTGATTTTTGGTGGGGATGATAACCTCGCCATATAGATCACCCCAACAAAAAATCAGCCCATTCTGAAATTTCTAACCTCATCAAATGTGGTCTTAAAGTTACGCGGTAAAAATCGATGGTCCATAATGCTTCAGCTTCTAAACCAGTCTATGAATATCGGAATGGTTTGAATTTTTGGGAGGATGATCTCCTCACCATAGAGATCATCTTCACCAAAAATCAGCCATTGATTCATCTTCTATGTGGGTAAGCCAAGATGGGGGTCAAAAAAGGGGGTCAGAAATGGAGGTCCCTTGAGCCCGAACCCTATGGAAAATCTAAGTGGAGGATAACTCTAGCTAGTGGTGTCATTTCTCCCAATTCCACTCCCTAATAATTCAGATATGGAATCAGTAAATCCTATCCAATTCCCACGACTTTAAGTTTGATGTCCCCCCCGGGAATCCAAAGTTTCAAGTTCCCCCCTTCCCAAAATTCCATGTGGAGCACTCTTCATGACCCACTGACCTTATCGATGTTTGGTCCATCTCTTCTTGGATCTACATATCAAAAATAAGTTTAATTGGTAATTTATAACCATTGGATCTGAGCATTTTGATATCATAATTTCTGGCCGTTCAATTTAAGCACATTTTTTGGATGCTGAAATATAACTGTTAGAAGTTGTCGATGAAGCTCATTTTGGGTACGTAGGTCCGCTAAGACGTTGAGCAAACATCGATAAGGTCAGTGAGCCTTAGAAGATGTTCCTCCTGGCATGTTTTTGGAGGGGAGACTTCAAAATTTGAAGTCGTCATGGCAGGCAGGAAATATTTTCTCCATTTCCCACCATATTAGAGCAACTTGCAGCTTTTCTATCACCTACTCTAATCACATTTTGAGGAGAAAATTTTGGCAATTGAATTGCTACTTCAAAGGTAAGTTCGCAGTTTGGAATGTTTGCTTTTTTAAAGCACGTGGGTGCCAAACATGGTTCAAAGTCTGGGCCTGGTTTGGATCCAGCGAGCCGGATTGGGATCGGAGCCCACCAATCCAATCCAAACCAGGCTCTGTCTCGCCTGAGATCACTGTTTTACAAAGGATTCTCATGTTGTCTCCGACAAGATGGGCCAATCCTGGTCCGCTCCAGACCAATTCAGATTGGGATTGGAGCCCACTGATCCAGACTCTGATCCCAAGACTCTATGCCACATCTCGCAATGTGACTTATAAATTTTTTTCCCATTTTGAGAGGGGAGAAGAGGTGGACTTTGAAGAAGAAAAAGACAAGTTGCAATTTTGGTACAAGGATACGAGTCTAAGTAGTCCTTATAGATATTTTTTTGCCGTGGTTTGGATTTCAGGACCAAATCCCTGAAATTTTCTTTGGGTTTGTGGGGGGAAATACTTGGGAGCATGGTTTTAAAAATGGCCGTTTAAACGGTAACGCCCCAAGCCCATTTCCGTTAAAATCGTTTAAACATGTTTTAACGTTTTTGAATTTAACGGCCGTTAAAAACGTTTAAACAGTCGTTAAATTCTGAAAAATTTTGTGAAAAAAATGGCTGTTTGTTTTAACAGCCATTAAAAGAGTTTAAACAGCCATTAAATTCTGAAAAATTTTGTGAAAAAACGGCTGTTAAATTTGTTTAATTTCCGTTAAAATCTATTTTTTTTAATTTTTAAATTTCAAAAATTGAATTTTAGCACTATTTTTTCGTTAAAATCTGTTTAATTTCATTTTTGCCCCTGGCCGTTTCAATCCGTTTTAACGGCCGTTTAAACAGTAATGCCCCTAGCAGGCTCGGCTTGACCATTAGGCAGATGAGGCTGTTGCCTAAGGCCCCCGACAGGTAAGCCCCCAAATTACAGAAATTTTCAAGTGTTTTTAATATTTTTTTTATGAAAAGGCCCCACCTGTCCATTTACGTCAGGCCCCTCCATCACACAAGACTATGCTACAGCCAGACAAATCTAGTCTGCAATTGTTTTCAGACTCAAGAGTATGCAAACATCGTATTCACCATTGAATTCTCCTTGAAAAACGTGTTTTTAATTTAAATATATTTTTTGAAAACATTGAAATAACACATTTTTCAAGGGACATCTTCTCACTCAGGTTTAGGGGTCTTTCTGATAAAAAAAAAAAGAAAAAAGAAAAAAAAAGAGGCCCATTTAAAGTTTTCACCTAAGGCCTCAACTTGTATTAAGACGGCCCTGCCCCCAGTCCGTTTAACTGTTAAAACGGCCTCCTTTAAACCTCGCTTGGGAGGTCGAGTCTCTCGACAACATTCTTTGCAAGTTGTGCGTCCAAATTTGTTTCCTGCCCAACATTTGGTTGAAAGCTGAATGTGAATATCTCTTTTTCTAGTGGTTGGTGGGGTTCGTGCTTAATGGATTACCAGTGCGAATGATTTGTGACACATGCACGTCTCTTTTATGGCACATTTAGCCATGCAAAATAGAGAAATTGATCAGATGTATCACATATGTATGTGTATTATTATTTTCTCACACAAAAAATGCTCCAAATTTGGTCACCAAAAGAAGTGACCCATCCATTTTTGGTCACTACGTGGATGAACTACGGTCATGGAAGCGGCTAACCGCCTGTAACATGAACTACGTGGCACACTCTTAGAGGACACTGACGATATGAATTTTGTGACCAAAAACCAAAAATCAGCCTGATTAGAGATTTCAAACCTTTGGATATTTGTACCCCAAATAATGGTCTATAATGCTAGAAATCCAATGGTTATCCATAAAAAATAATTCCAATCCAACTTTTATAAATTACTAATCAGGTTGATTTTTTGTTTGTAGGTCCACTTAGGGATTGGCCAAACACCCATACGGTCTCTAAGAATGTGCCACGTGGCTTATGTTGTGAGCGGTCAGCGGTTTCCATGACCAATCGACAGTCATGGAATTTCTACTCATCAAAGAAGGGACCCATCTCAATAAACTATTAGGTCACGTGTCTATTTTTGGTCATGGAGGTCACTTTAGTGACCAAAAATGGACACTTAGGCTAATAGTTTAGAGTTTAGACAATAGTGTCCATCGTCGCTGTCAGCACCACCACCTCCTCCTCTCTATAAAACCCTCTTCTCCTTTGCAACCTTTCTTCTTAAAACAAAAGAAACCCATTTCACACAAACTTACCATTAACCATGCCGTTCAATATAACCTCCATTAAAACCTCATCAGACGGTGCATGGCAAGGAGACAACCCGCTAAACTACGCCTTCCCTCTCTTGATAGTTCAAACCACCTTAGTAGTCGGCGTCAGCCGCTCTCTTGCCTTCCTCCTCAAACCACTCAGACAGCCCAAAGTCATTGCAGAGATAGTTGTGCGTTTAACAATTAATTACCCATCTTTATAAAATTTTTTTTTTTTGTAATTTTAATTTTGTGCGTTTGTTGGTTCAGGGTGGAATTCTTCTTGGTCCATCAGCTCTTGGCCGAAACAAAGCTTACTTACACCATATTTTCCCTTCATGGAGTACCCCGATACTTGAATCGGTAGCAAGTATCGGCCTTTTATTCTTCCTATTTCTTGTGGCTCTTGAACTCGAACGTCAATTCGCCGAAGTGGTCGAAGAGCTTTTATCATCGCTGCAGCCGGGATTTCCCTCCCTTTTGTTTGCGGCATTGGTGTCGCATTTATTCTTCGAAGAACAGTCCAAGGAGAGGATAAAGTGAATTACAGCCAATTATTAGTTTTCATGGGAGTAGCGCTTTCGATCACTGCATTTCCAGTCCTCGCGCGCATTTTAGCTGAGCTTAAACTACTAACAACCCAAGTAGGTGAGACAGCCATGGCTGCTGCAGCGTTCAACGATGTTGTTGCTTGGGTCTTGTTGGCTCTAGCTGTGGCCCTAGCCGGTAACGGAAGCGGTGGGGACCAGAAGAGTGCATTGGTGACCATATGGGTACTTTTATCCGGTGTCGCTTTTGTTGTTTTCATGTTGGTTGCTGTTCGACCGGCAATGAGCTGGGTGGCTAAGCGGTGTTCAACGGAACATGTGCACGTAGACGAAGCGTATGTGTGTTTAACTCTAGCCGGGGTAGTGGTATCCGGGTTTGTGACTGACCTAATTGGGATACATTCGATATTCGGGGCATTTATGTTCGGGTTAACGATACCGAAAGGACAGTTTGCAGGGAGGCTGATAGCGAAGATAGAGGACTTCGTGTTGGGTTTGTTGTTGCCGCTATATTTCGCGTCTAGTGGGTTAAAGACGGACATCGCTAAAATACGCGGGGTGGAGGCTTGGGGTTTGTTGGCGCTTGTAATTGCGACGGCTTGTGCAGGGAAGATTCTGGGGACGTTCGCTATCGCGATGTTGAATAAGATACCAGCGAGAGAGTCGTTGACGCTTGGGATTTTGCTGAACACTAAAGGGTTGGTGGAGCTTATAGTTCTGAACATCGGGAAGGAGAAGAAGGTGAGTCCCCCGCCTTTTAGCATTTTTCTGCTGACTTGCCCTAAAAAGTTTGCTCCTCCCGGTGGACGGGAGATTTTTTTTTGCTCCCCGGGGTTTTGATCTACCTAAAAGCATTTTTCTGAGCCCACTTACCGCATGGATGTTTATTCCAACCCTTGGTAGATACACACACCAAAAATCAGCTTGATGAATGATTTCTAGCCATTGGATATATTATCCAAAAAACGTGCTTGAATACGACGGCTATAATCACTCTTTAAAAAAGTGCTACAATCTAAATGGCTAGAGATGACCAATCAGGGTGATTTTTGGTGTCTATAACCACAAAGGGTGGCCTAAAAATCCACTCGGTCAGTGGGCCCCAAAAATATGGTCTACATAGGGATAGATAGGGGCACTGGAGCAAAAAAAATTCCGTCGCACACTCTCTCTGCTTCCTGTGGGACAGTGGGTCGCATAAAAATGCGCCACGTTGCATATAATTTTGGGCTCACTGAAACTATGAATGATCGGGCCAACCCTTGATGGACCAACACACCAACAATCAGCCGGATTGGTGATCTCTAGTCATTTGATCTGTACCAAAAAAAAAAATTGAATCACGGTTAGAAAACACCCATGAAAAAGTTTGAATCCAATGGTTACAGATCACCGATTTGGCTGTATAGTTGGTCTTTAGGGATCCATATGACCATTGGCTGTATAAGCCACTTGGCACAAACTTCGAGATCGCTGACAGTATGTATGTTTGGCCAATCGTTAGGTGGACCTACAAGCCACAATTTACTGGTTTGGTGATTTTTAGCTGTGGGATTCAGGTATTATTTGGATACCTAAATCGAATGGCTATAAATCATCAATGAGGTTGATTTTGGTCTGTAGGTCCACCAAAATGTGTGGCAGACATCCATAAGGTCAGTGGTCTGTAGGTCCACCAAAATGTTTGGCCCATCTCTTGATTTGTGATTCATGGCCATTGGATTTGAGCATTTCTTTTTTTATAATAGGCTTTCAATTCATCGAACACGCCTGTTCACGAAGCCCATGATAGAAAATACTTAAATTTAACGAATAGAAATCAGCAATCAGGAATATTTGTGTGGGTCCATGGGCCCGAAAGAGAAGCAAACTTTTGTCTTTATATAGAGATTAGGTTTAGATTCGGAAGAATTAGAAAAGATTTTTTATCTTTATATGGAGATTTGATTCAGAGTCCAAGGTCAATGGCAACCATGCAAGGCCTTAAAAAGGAAAATTTTTTTTTTTTTTTTCTGTGCTTTCGGGTTTTGCTTACCAAAAAGAGAATCTTCTTTTGGTCACTCTCATGATCAGAGCATATTAATTCTTTGTTTAAAGAAAGAAAAGAGAAGCATCTTCTTCAATCTCTGTTGCAGTTTTATACCCTCCCGGAGATGTCTAGAAACTCCTCCTAAAATGCCACATGGAAATTCTTTCGGGCCCACTAAGCCACTACTGTTTGGTTTGCTCCTTGATGTATTCCGAAAATCAACATGATTGGTGATTTCTAGCCATTGGAATTGAGCAATTTTCATGGGGGTGTTTTTTTTTGGTTACCCTGAGATTGAATAGCTAGAAATCACCAATTGGGTAAGGGTCGGGCTCCAGTTACTGCCCTAAAATGACAGGCTCCCGTTACATGATACAATGTGAGCTACGTGGCACATTCTTAGAGGACTCTGACCTTATGGATGTTTGACCAATCCCTAGGTGAACCTACAAACCAAAAATCAGCTGATTAGTGATTTATAGGCGTTGGATTGGACTTATTTTAATGGGTTGATCTCAACTGTGGGGATTTGAGCAGTATTTGAAGTACAAAGATCCAACGCCTAGAACTCACTAATCAGGCTGATTTTTGGTTTGTAGGTCCACTTAGAGATTGGCCAAACATCCATCAGGTCAGAGTACTCTAAGAGTATGATACGTGGCACATATTGTGTCCTGTAAACGGGAGCCTGTCATTTTAGGGCGGTAACTGGAGCCCGACCCATAGTTTGGTGTGGTTCCATAAAGAGATGAGTTAGACATTCATTGGGTCAAACTCGATCTGTTTATTGGGAAGTGGGTATGAAACAGTTTAATGATTTGTGAAACATGATGAAAATGCAGATAATTTTTTTGAAGCGGGGATCATGCATCAATAATTGCGCACCACATATACCCATGGTTACTTTTTAAAACCAAGTCCTAAACCCTCAGGTATATGTGAGGTGCGATCATTGGGCGCATGATCACTGCTTCAAAAATTTTCTCCAAAAACGAAAAAAATAGGCCAGCGGTCATTTATCATAAAGATGATGACCTTCAAGAGTTCTTGCATATGTGTCTCAGTTTAGAAGCATAGTTGGGAGTCTAGTGTATATAACCATCACCCGACCCGACATTGCCTATGTTGTTAAGAGTCGAATGGGCCGGGCTGTTCGAATGATGAACAAGGATTTATGTATTCACCGCCAGGACCTATAATTGCCTCAAAAGGTGAACCTTCCATAAAAAGATTCATTCTCTTCGTAAAAAAAATAGGAGGTAGGTAGAACCAACAAAGATTTCTTTTTGGATTCAATGTTCATAGTAAACAGTGTGGACGTACAACTGAAATTAAAGATGGTATGAGACTAAATAACTCAGGTCTTTCCTTGTCTTTTTATTCCGTTTCCCTTTACGTTTCTCTCCACGTTTCACGTTTCTACAACCGTTTCCGAATGTATTTTATAACATAAAGACGAATTGTTGATCAGGTCCCGAATGACGAGATATTTGCCATCTTAATCCTGATGGCACTCTTCAGCACCTTCATGACTGCTCCAACCGTCATGGCCATCTACAAGCCCACACGCAGCGTCTTTCCCAACAAACACAGGAAACTACAGCGTGAATCGCCAATTGCCGACGATGATAAAAGGGAGCTACGCATACTTTCTTGCGTCCACGGACCCGCCAATGTCCCTTCCCTCATCAATCTTATCGAGTCAACTCGGGGCACAAAGATATCCCAACTCAAACTATACATCTTGCAGCTCGTTGAACTCACCGAACGATCCTCCTCGGTTCTCATGGTTCAACGCGCTCGCAAGAATGGTCTCCCCTTCCGTAACCGCCTTCTTAGAGGAGAGTCACACGACCGAGTTGCAATCGCGTTCGAGGCGTACAGTCAACTCGGCCGAGTTAAAGTCCGCCCCATGATTGCCATCTCAGCCTTGTCCACCATGCACGAAGATGTATGCCACGTGGCAGAAGAGAAGAGGGTGACTATGGTGATCTTGCCTTTCCACAAACAACGGAGAGGGGAGGGTGACTTGGAGATGGAGAATGTGGGGCCCGGCTGGAGAGAAGTAAATCAGAGGGTGCTAAAGGACGCGCCGTGCTCTGTGGCTATGCTTGTTGACCGTGGACTTGGAGGTGAGGTGAAGGCCGTGAGGCAGTCGCCAGGACTCACTGCCACCGTGGCGGGGGTGTGCTTAGTGTTTATCGGTGGACCTGACGATCGTGAGGTGTTGGAGTTAGGGGGGAGGATGGCGGAGCACCCGGGCGTTAGGGTGACAGCTGTACATTTTGTTGAGAAAACGGAACCAGCAGACAGAGACGGAGCTATTATGGTACGGCCGTCACCGGCAAATTGTACGGAAAACAGTTATAGCATCTCGACTTCCGTCTCGGACTGCGAGAGACAAAGGGTGCGTGTTTTTTTTAGTTTTTTCTCTCTTTTTTAATCTTACAGCCACAGGCCTCAACATTGCTAAGTCGCTGATCTCAGATCTCAGGAGAAGTTTTAGATGAAGTGGACTTTTGGATGTCATCGTCCTCTAATAGTATGCCACGTGGCTCGTATTGAATGCTGTGACGGCTTCCGTCACAAGACTCACAACATCTTGTGACACAAGTTTTACTCCAGTTGGTGGGCCTATTAGAATGCATTACGTAGGGCCATTAGATACTATGGTTCAAAATCTCGGGATCGGTGCCCACCAATCCCGGTCTGGATCTCCGATCTGAACAATCGGGAGGTCGATCCGGATCCTGTTCGCCCGATCCAGAACGGGCCGATCCCGTTCCACAGCATCTAAATTTTTTCCGAGATCTCATTTAGTATTTAAAACAAAATACACTCAATTGAGTGTGCCAGTGCTGCGTGGATTCAGAGAATCCAACGGTGGTTTTGCTTTGGCAAAAGTGGATGTCAACTCATCACTATGCAAAGAAAATGAGGAGAATTAATTGTTTAGCCTTGGGTTGGGTTATAATGCAGGCATGACAAACTCAATCAAAATTAGATTTTTCATCAAACGACCTAAAACAAAAAAAAAAAAAACGTACCAAGCTTAAATAGATGTTTTTCATCAAATGGCCTAAAGGAATATCAAACTCAAATCTCCTTTCAGAAGAGAATAGCTTCTTCAAAACTGAAAATAGGAGAAGGAATGGCTTTTCCTTCTTTTTAATTATTTTGAGGCATGCATGACAAAGGGGAAGACTAGTCCTTCATTTTCTCTTTTCTCTTGTATTTTAAAGTTAGGCTCTATATGGTTGCCCTGAACAAGTTTTCTAAAATTGCTTTTTTCATTTAAATGTCATAAAAACTTTTTCTGTAGCAACACTTTTTTACGTAAAAATCTTTTTCCTGTAAACTTTTTGTTGATCACTATACAAAGCCTCTGAGATTATATTTCTTTTGATGTTATCTTTAGTATTTTTCCTTTAGTCGTTGATTTATTGGAGATTGATAAGAACAAGGGTGCCAATTTGGTCCCCCGGCCCAGACTTGGGTTTTGGAGTTTCAGCTCGCGGCCTTACCGACCTTGGCCCATTAAGAGGGTTTGGCAGACTGGCCTGTGGGCCAGGTCGTAAGGCCCATTTTCTAGGGCTGCATAACCCAACTCCTTGGCACCCACCCACCCATTTTTAAATTTGTGAAGGTTGTCACCACTTCCCATTTACACACACATCAACCCTTTTTCCCATTTTAACAGGCGCATGGTGCGCATTCTGTTTTGGAAACGACAGGAGCTGGACGAGGCAGCTGTGGCAGAGTTCCATGAGAGATGGGGCAGGTCGGTGAACTATGTGGAGAAAGTACCCAGCAACATTAAGGAGGAAGTGTTGACACTGGGTCGGAGTGAAGAGTACGAGCTGATAATAGTAGGGAGGTCGGTTCTCGTCCACGACGGTGGTGGAACTGGCAGACCGTTCTGCCCAGCACCCCGAGTTGGGACCAATTGGGGACCTGTTGGCCTCATCAGGCCATGGCATCGTGTCCTCAGTGCTAGTGATCCAACAACACAGTGTTGTCCCCGCCAATGAGCCTCCTGTGCCCAAGATCATCGATGGTGAGGATGCCATAAAGAAAACATCTACTAACACCACCAGCACCTCTATCTCTTCAGTGTAACAGAAAACATGAAGGCGTTTATGTGGTGAGATATATAAAATGAGCAACAGGTTCTGGTCCAGCTTGAACAGATTTTAACTAAAAAAAAATAGAGAATATAAAAAGATAAAAAAAGGAAAAAAAAAGAAAAGGGGGTTAGAGGTGACCATTTCTTTTCTAACTCTCCATTTACAAAATCAATAGAATTTGCCAATTTGGTGCAGAGTTTATAATCATCACACCATCTGATCTTTGACTCAGGTAGCAATTATTTCCTGAAATCCCTGTAAGAAGAAAAAACTCAGAAAACAAAATAAACAAAAATAGAATTAAAAGGAGTAAAGCCTTTGGATGATCGCAACGTTAGATCACCCTTGGATTGGTCACACCCCAAAATTCACAATGTTTAGATGATCTAACCATCCAAGCAATGCACCTCTTCACGCTTGGCACATTTTTCAACTTATATAATCCATGTTGCAATGAAGCAATGTGACAATTTTTCGCTTATGATATATACAAAAGTGGCAAAATGATCCAATCGACTGATTTCGAGGCTAAGAGAGCTTCAATGTGAGCCCATTGATTGGACAGTCCAGATCAATTAGCACACCAAGTTCAGGTTATCACCAATATCTGCACATTATGGCTTCTCCACTCAAATTAATCCAATTCCTGAAAATATTGTTCATGGAAGGATTATCTGAGACTCTTAAGACAACATCATCGCCTAGTTGTGGGAATTCTCCTTACCGACCCTATTAATGTTCCCAACCATGCAGACCGCACAAGAAGATCAACACATGAATTGAAAATAATTAACTATCACAGTCATCACATATCTTGACAATTCGAATTCCAAACACAAATGTTTCCCACACTCGGTAAACAGTAGTTCTATTTTTATTGGGCAATTAGCCCCCCTGTAAACAACTATATTAAACACACAGGCCCTCCCTCCCCATGAAGTAAAAGAACTGAAATCTGCAAAACAACTAACCTTACAGGAAGCCACCCTCTGTCCACTGGGTATCTGATTTCCCATTCTGACCTGCTGCCTTCTTATTGGACGAGCTGTGGGAGAAATTCTCATAGCCATCATCCTTGGCATCATCCCACCCTGCCCAGCTATCCCCGTTCGGTGCTGTTGCTCCTTTCCCGGATTCTTCCTTATGGTTGTCTTTACTGTCCCACTCGTCCCAAGAGCTCGAAGAATTGACGGAGTTGAACTGTCTACCTGATGAAGAGTGCCCTCCAGAAGAAGAGTTCCACCCTTTGTTCTCCTGCCCAAACTCCTGATAATACCCGTTTTTCTCACTGTCATTCCTTTGCCAGTTATCTCCGTTCCAGTTGATTCCTTCCTTGGTGTATTCCTCAACCTTCTGTGAAGCCATTGCCATGACTCCTTTCATGAGCCCCCATGTCTTCTGCCCAATCTCGGTAGTTTTAGTGGTGACAACATTCACTGTCTCGTTCACCTTGTAATCATAACTGCCCTCTCTCACCTGTAAAAAGGGTTTATTGATGCATTATTCATTAGAAGACCAAATCTTAAACCTAGTTAAGATCTCTACCACAGGGGTTCTAACCAGATAAGAGAATCGTCAAAACTACATATTATTTTTAGGCACGGACACTTAAGATTTTTCATGCGGGTCAACTTTGATCCGACAGTGTTGGAGACTGGAGGACTTGCAACATGTTTGGAAGACGTTCAATTCAATGGCAATACCATTCACAGAGGCAGTTACAGAACAACAAAAGCTGAGAGGCTAACAAAATCTCCATGGACTAAACATGAAAAATGGTTTTTTTTCTTTGCATATTCCAATCCCACATTAATTGAAACAAACCAAGTTCGGGGCGTTTGGGAATGAGAAGTAAGCACTTCTACTTGTAGAAGTTACTAGTTGATTTTTTACCTCCAAAAAAGTCATAGAAATTAAAAGCGTCGGGAGGTATTCTAATTTTTGAGAAGTAATTTCTCTTCGAAGTTAAAAGCTAAAAAATTTAATTCAGTTTTAAGTTAGTTTTTAACTTTTCTAAAGTTAAAACATGAAACACATCCAAACTAACTTTTTAACTTTTTGGCTTATAAAAGTCAACAAGTTACTTTTTTTTGTGTTGCCAAACACCCCCTAAACTAATATCAAAAGTTCGAGCTTTCAAAGTGGTGAAACACAGCTTTAACTATCTTTCTTGTTTTTCTTCTAGTTATTCTCTTTTGCTTTTAATTTTCTGCATTGTTTTAAAGCCCTAGAAAATGTCTTTTATGTGTCTAGTCCACAAACTGTCCTTGTAGAGCTGTGATGCCCTCAGTATCAGGAAGATGTGCTCCCTAGGTATACACCATTAGATGGTCCTCGAGATACACGTCACACGGATCCAGTGGCGGAGCCAGGATTTTGCTCGGGGGGGCGCAAGTTGTTGTGGAAAGCTGCATCTGCCAACTGATCTCTGAGATATGAGACAGTCAATGGAACCAATTTACTGTGGAATATACAAATTAACTGTCAAGTTTTAATGCTGTGATTATTAAGAATAACATTCCTAAAACATCTAAGGAGATATGGATATTCCAGATAGCAAAGGGGTTTCTGTTATTTCTGAATGAATTGAAAATATTTCAGGAAATTTATTTGCCCATTGGGATTTCCATGTCTGTTAAAAAGTACAACTTCTAATTGGGGGAATACGAATTCAGCATTAACTTTTCAAGGGAATTTCGAAAATTTACCTGGGTCATTATAACATAACATTCAAAACATATGCAAAAAGAGATGAAATGGGATTGGGGTACTTGTGTAGCACAGGGATAGCATGTTAGAGATGATGACCAAAGCACCAACAGAATTGGGGGCCACTCACAAAGAACCCTGAGATGTAGTCTAGGATTTCAATTGAATCCTATAAAGTGTCATTGTCTATCATAATCACCATGCTTTTCCCTTTTTGTTTTAGACTAGGCACCTATGAATATCTACCTACTCCTAGCGTGCAACTTGAGTTGGGTTCATGGTCAAACCAACCCGAGCTCGGGCCCAATGTGCCCAAACTGAGATTCTCATCTCTAAACCCAAGCCTGCCAAAGATTAGGTAGGGTTGGGTGACAATATTAACACAAAAAATATAGATGATTACATATATATTTAGGGAAATTCTATTTGCACTCCGCAAATTTCACAAGCACCCCATTTGGGTGCTTTTGGACGAAACTGCCCTTAAAACTGAAAAAAAAAAAAAAAACAGCACCCCTCTTCGTCCCTCCCTCTCCACCTCTCTCTCTCTAAAATGTCCCACGGCTGCTGGGCTGGCCGTGGGGACTGTGTAGCCCACGGCTAGCCTAGCCGTGGATACTACAGTCCCCACGGCCAGCCCAGCCGTAGGACATTTTAGAGAGAGAGAGACGTACTTGTGGTGGAAGTGGCGGCGACGGCATCCTCCTCCTTCTTTTTCTTCTTTTTTTTTATTTCTGTTTTGGGTTTTTTTCAGGGTGAGAGAGAGAGGTGGAGAGGGAGGGGACGAAGAGGGGTGCTGGGGTTTTTTGTTTTTTTTTGTCTTAAGGGCATTTTTGGCCAAAAAGCACCTAAATGGGGTGCTTATGGAATTTGTGGGGTGCAAATAGAATTTCCCATATATTTATAATAAAGGTTATTAGGTGAGAACAAAAAACGGGTTATTATTTAAGTTACTAGTAGGTGGCCCGTGCCCACGGCACTCCTCAACAAAGCGTTTGTCAAAATTGGGTGTGAGTGGCTGAGATCCACCGTCTAGTTGGGGGATAAGATCTCGGCCCTTCTTTATGAAGCCTATAAGAGGGGGAGACAACTTACCTGTTTTGTTATATAGTACACAATAGAGGTTGTGCTAGGGTTGCCCAAGGCCTCAACCTGAGCCCAACCTGACTTTGGGTTGGGCTCTGAAATTTCAGAGTGAGCCCAACCCAAGATAGGAACAATCCAGTGAGTCTGTCCAAGTAGCACCCTTACCTGCACTGCATTTGGTGCAGCTCTAGTAACTCCCGAAAAATGATTTTCCCCAAGTCACTTTACATAGAAATGTGTACATCATATTACTTTAATTCTAGAGTGGTGGTACCTCAAGCTATTTTACACACTCACATATGTCGATGATTAGAAAAGTCAATGTTCAGATTCTTGATCAATATACAACTAATAGAAGATGCAGTATAGCTCAGATTTAGAACAATTGTCAAAACATATACAGACACGTAATGCTGTCAAAGGTGCCACACAGTCTCCTGGGTACCAAGGTCAATTAGGTGAGGCGAGCACCTACGGGGGCTTGCCCAAGCACAAAAGCACCTAGGTGACCAATATACCCAGGCGAGCATTAAGGATTACTACATTAAACTTTCAATCATTTCCAAAGTTAAGGAAAATACTTGGTTAATCTTCTAATTATGAGTATTCAAATCTTTACTATGTATTACTGTATTAACATACATTGTTGTTTTATACCAACTGTTATTGTTGTTTCGTTGATTTGTAAGGATTGTGAACTGTTGATTCTTATCACAAAATTATGATTTTAATCTCATTACACAAGATTTTTATATAAATAAAGTTTTGTTGTATCATGTATGACACACTCACATGTATAATTTTTAAATACTTACACCTATATAGTATATAATCATTAAATACACGGTTCTTTTTCATATAAGTTCAGTCACCAGGTGCTCGCCTAGGTACCGAGTGGGGTTTGTCATGTGGGTTTGCAGAGGCATTTCAACAATCTTGGAATGAAGAAAACTACATGTTCTCCAAGTGGGAAAATCTTCAATATTCATATTTACTCAATTGTCAACACCGCAACTTAGAATAGGCTCAAAAAGAAGAAGATAAAGAATCATACAAATTCAAGAGGAGTTAATTAATGAGTTTGTTCATTTCTCTTGAATGTTGCTGATTAGAGTAAAAAGTTTCAAGAGTAAAATAAGTATCTGGCTAGATAGTATAACATGATAATAGAAGAAAAATGATAAATAAAATGAATAATCAAATACCTTGGAAGTAAGCTCTTTCGTACCAGCTTGGACTACGGTAGCCGCAGAATGAGCAGCAGATGCTGCAACAAGAGATAATCTACCAAATCCCTATGGAAAACAAATAGCAAGGCGATTAATTTATAGAAAGATATAGTAAACACAGGAATCACATTCTACTGCCCACACACCAATAGAAATAGTTGCTCAAAGTATGCTCCAGTATGGTCGGACTTAAAAATTCCAACGAAGCAGAGGCAATCACATTATTGGAAGGCTTGAGGAATTTTCGAGGAATTTTTTCTGATTTGGTGGAAGTTGAGGTTGATTCTGCTTATGTAGTATCTTGGGCTTCTGGAAAGGTGTTGGGTCCATTAAGATTAGCCAACACCATTGACCATATTACAGGTAATGTGGACGATGTTAATGTATTGTACAGTGTGCACTTTGGAGGCAAATATTCCCGCCAAAGAGAGTGATTCTAGGTCCTTTTTGTACACCGGAAAAAGCTTTTCCCACTGTTCTCTTTTTTCCATCTTAATAAATACCCTTTTGCTAATTAAATACATGTGGTCTGTATCCATGCAGAAATAACAAATAATAATAAAGGCATCAGCTCTAGCAAACCAGACAGTTTCCTCGAGAAATAACAAGCCACAGCATAAGAAAGAGATCTGAAAAATCGAAACAAGTTATGGAATCCTTGTCTTTATGAGTCCAAAAATCCAGTATTATGTGCATCGCCTGAGATTTTCTAAGAGCATTTGGCCAATTGGCAATGCATCAGGTCCCCCACCAATCATCTCACTCCAAAAGAAAAGGATCCATCAAAACTATTTGACCCAATATCCTTTGAGCCTCTCATTCATTAAACACGGAACAGAAGCATATTCATGCTTTGACATGAATACACAAATCTCAATCAACAATTATAATAGAAAGGGAGAAGAAGAGGAGAAATCTAGAATCAGACGTTTTTTATGTTTTATTCTCAGCTAGTCCAATATATAATCTAGCTATCTGAATCAAAACAAGTTAACTGCTAACAACTATGTAACAAGGACATTGCACTTTTAGAGTTTTTTGCCGTGTCGGACACCTCGACACCCGGACACGCGTGTCAGCACTTCCCGACACACATTTGGACACTTATGGCCGTGTCACCCCTTGCTTTAATAATTTCTAATGTAAAATTAATTTCTAAAAGCGGGTTGGTGTGTTCCATCCTCCATACAATAATAAACTAATAGATATTTCCTGCTTTATTTTCTATTTTTTGTTAAGAATTTTAAGCATTCATATATGTACGGATATGTCTCCATATCGGATTTTTTTAGGTTGCTGTGTTGGACACCTCGTATCCGTGTCGGACACCGACACCCGTGTCAGTGTCCTTGTTACATAGGGTGACAATGATTAGCAACTAGACATCTAAGTATCTAGTGTACTAAGTCAAAACAAGTTTGTAGACGAGTGATGTAGTGCTTAGACATAAAACAGGTTTTGCAGCAGAAATTTTCTGCATCTTTGTTACATGTTTGTTATGGTTATATGTGGTTGTGCAATGGAACTCTAGATTCATGAGATAGAGTAAAGCTGTTACTTTTTAATGATGACACTGTCAGCTCGTTCTTCGATCTATCCTTTTGCAATTTAACTTTGAGGACGACTTAGTTCTCGCACATAAAACAGGTTCATACATTTTTAATTGGTTATATTATCAATAGTAGATAGAAGATTGAAGCCACTTAACAAGCAGTTTCTGTTGATTGATATCCCAGGAAAAACATATTAGAGAACAGATTTAGTTTTAGTGCTAGATACTTCGAAGTGGCAATTGTTGCCATGGTAGTTTGTGAAAAACCCTTGTTGTTCACAATAGCAATTAGGAAGTCTAGTTGCATTTTTGTAAATTAATGCTCTCCAACAAGAGAGATCAAATTCAGCCTCTCTCACATTAAGCTATTTTTTTGTCAAGTATAAATTTCATTGAAAGAGAGCAAAACAGATGGGTTCCTCTTCCTCCTAATACCAAAATGTGAACAATCTGTATCCCAGTTACCCCAATCTCTGTTCTTTCTCAAACCTTTTTCCCTACTTCCACACCCTGGAGAAAATCTTGCTTTCTGAATCTGAATGATTATATCTTTAGCCATGGGGCAGCCTCAACATGTGTGGTCTGGCTAAAGCTTAATCCTTCTACTATGCAGAATTATTGTTATTGGTATTGCGCACAGAACATCTCATCATCATCATCAGCCTTTTCCCAACGGTATGGGGTTGGGGCACATGTCATACATGACAAAGGTATAAAGTTGATTGTTGTTCCCTGACGCTTTGATATTATTCTTGAGATACTTGTAAACACACACACACACATAATGAGATCCTAAAATAAGACCTGAGTCCACTTCTGCTCAGAAACGTTCCTCAGAGACATCTCTTCACAGTCCGATACACCTTGAAAAACGTGTATAATTTTTTAATTTTAATCATTTTGAAAACCGTGTTAACATGATTTTCAAGGTGTAATTGACTGTGAAGAGATGTGTCTGTTTCTGAGCAAAAAATTTCCCAAGCAGCCTACTGCGAGGATATTCGGATGCTGATGTGGACAATTAACTAAAAACAAATTCCCCACGAGCAGAGTTTCTTCGCTCAAGAACAGAAATGAAATGTATGAGGTTAAATTTTTAGCAAGTGATACTGAAGATCATCAATTCCTTGGAAGACATAAATAAATAAAATTTGCAAGGTCAAAAGAGTCAAAATTTTGAAGAATAAACCACAAAGGTCGAAAGAAACTCTCACCTGGGAAACAACAGACACCGTGTCTATAAGAGCATTCCCTTGCGAACTATTCTGTTGAGTAGGTGGAGGCGTTGATCCAAACCCCACGTACTTCCCCCCTTGCGAAGGCGGCAATCCATCAGGTCGAGTTTCATTCTCCGCCATCTTCCTCGCAAAAAAACTCTCCTTATTTGCAGCCGATGCCTCCAACTGCGACCTTGTAAGCATATCCTCTGTCGACCTCGATCTCATCGGCGCGCCTCTCCCACCACCACCGTTTCCACCTCCACCTCCACCTCTGAAATCCCCCGTCGATTGATTCCGCCTCATATCCGCAGATCGAAATTCATCATCATTGTCCCAACTATCCCATCCTACATTACTCCCCAAATTACCATCCCGGCCACTTCCGCCACCTCGACCGCTCTGCCCCAAGGGCGGTTTCTTCTTCCCGATACCCACCGTCTCCTTAACAACCGCTGGGTCCCACCATTGGCGCCCTTCGGCGAGAGCTTGAATTCTATCCCGGTAAACACTGGCGGCATTTGTGTTGTACTTGGAGACGATATCGGTTTCTTTTGGGATTCCGTATTGGGAGAGGAACGCGTTGAGCTGCTCGTTTCCTCCGGATTCCATCTTCTTGAGCTGGATCTCAGACCAGGAGTCCATGGTAACGGATCGGACGAAGCTGATGTGAACACCGAGACCACGGTGCTTGCCAGAGCATTCGAGGCACATGAAGATACCGTACGAAACCGATGCCCATTGAGGATTTTTCTGAGAACAGTCGACGCAGATCTTGTTGCCTGGTTGCGATTGCAGATCTCGAAGGCGTCGAGAGGCCGCCATTGATGTCCGATCCGATCGATTGGAGAACAGAGAAAGAAATCAATCGAGAGATAGATCTTAAGATCAGGAGATCGAAGAAAAGAGAGAGAGGAAAGAACCCTAGATTGAAAAAATCTAATAAAAAGGACCTAGCTGTGTGATCTGTTAAAATATGAGGAGATCGAAAGCCATTTTAAGAAAATTTTGCGGAATTTGGAGACAAAATTTTAATCGGAGAGAGAGAGAGAGAGAAGAGAGAGAGAGCGCTCCTCTCAACACGCTCTTCTCTTTCCCTCGGAAACCTTTCGCGATTGTTGCTGTAAAATAATGTCGTTTATTCCGTTTTCGGAGTGTAATTAATGTCAACCTAATTCCGTTTTTTTTTTTCAACCTAATTCCTAAATACCCCTATTTCTTTTATAAATGACTTTAGAAAATGGGTCGGACTCGAGGGTCGAGGGACCCCCATTTTTCACCCCACTTTGGCGGACCCACATAGAAGATGAATCAATGGCTGATTTTTGGTGAGGAGCCTCACCATAAATATCACCCCTAAAAAAAATCAGCCCATTCTGGAATTTCTAACCCCGTCAAATGTGGTTTTCAAGTTACACGGTAAAAATTGACCGTTCATAATTCTTCAACTTCTAAACCAGCCTATGAATATCAGAATGATCTGAATTTTTGTGAGGATGATCTCCTCACTATAGAGATCATCCTCACCAAAAATCATCCGTGGATTCATCTTTTATGTGGGTCCTCCGAAGTGGGGGTCAAAATGGGGTCCCTGGAGTCCGTCCCTTAGAAAATTAGCAATTGTTATTCTCTTTCATGACAACAAGGATTATGAGAGATGAGTAAACCTTCGCTCACACCATGCTGTGAGCGAAGCCGATCACAGCCTGCAATACGATCCACATGGCACATTCTTAGAGGTCGATGACCGTATGGATGTTCGGCTAATCACTAGGTGGACCTACAAACCAAAGATAAAAGTGATCAGTGATTTCTAAGTGTTGAATTGAAGTTATTTACATCGGTTGATTTTAACCGTAGGAGTTTCAGCATTATTGAGCGTTATTTGGGTGCAAAGATCCAAAGGTTGTAAATCCTAATTATGCTGATTTTTGGTTTGCAGGTCCACCAAGGGACTGGCCAAACATCCATACGGCCAGATGCCTCTAATAGTGTGCCACGTGGCTCATAGCCTCATACTGTGGGCTGTGATCGGCTTTGCTCACAGAATGGTGTGAGCAAAAAGGCTAACTCATGAGAGATGTATTTTTCGAAGAAAATTACATCTTTACGGCTACGCGGAGGTGGGAGAGCGTTCTCTTCTCTCTCCGTACGAGTGAGAACGAGTAGATCCGCCAGCAAACTTGATGACTGACAACAGAATAAGACACATGGCAGATATTTTTAGAGAACACTGACCGTATGGATGTTTGGCCCATCCCTAGGTGGACCTACGTACCAAAAATCAGCTTGATTAGTGATTTCAAACCTATTGATCTTGTACCCCAAATTATGATCAAACCGTCCACAATATGAGCCACGTGGCATATTTCTAGAGGATGCTGATTATATGGATGTTTGGCCAATCCCTAGGTGGACTTACAAACCAAAAATAGCCTGATTAGTGATTTCAAACCTTTCGATCTTGTACCCCAAATAATGCTCAAATTACATGGTTAAAATCAACCCACAAAAATGACTCCAATCCAAAGTTAAGTTTAGAAATCAGTATCACTAATCAGTTATCAGGTTGAGTTTGGTTTGTAGGTCCATCTATGGATTGGGCGGTGTCCTCTAAAAATGTGCCACGTGGCTCATATCATGAGCGAGGGTCACTGACCGGCGGTCAGGCAAGTTTTACTGTGTCTAACGACTCTAAACCATCATACACTGGTCTCTATAGGTGTGTGTGTGGCACGTGGTTTGTACTGTGGTCTCCTCAACTTCTACTCAATGAGAACCCATTTCACCCTTTTAGGAAAAGGGTCCCGATATAACAAGCCGAAGCTCAAATTTTCAGTTTCAGCTAGCACCATTTTTGTTACTCACCGCCACCATCTGGGCCACTAACCGCATTGATGTTTAGAACACCCCATGGCCCTTGGTAGACATTCATAACAAAAAAACCAGCTTGTTTGATGATTTCTAGCCAAGAGAAAAAAATGATTGAATCCAACGGCTAGAATCACGACTTAAAAAGTACTAAAATCAAATGGCTAGATAATACCAATCATGCTGATTTTTTGTGTGAATATCTACCAACTGTTGGGCTAAACATTCATGCGGTCAGTGGTCCCAATGGCAGCGGGGTGGGTAACAAAAATGGTGCTAGTTCAAACCCAAACTTTGTTGGGACGATACCATTCTATCATCATCCAAAGGGCCAGACCACTGTTCTAATCTCCAAGACTATCCCATCAAGCATTCTCAACCAAGGAAAATTCGAGAGTAGGATGTATTTTGAGGGAAACAAGAAGGAAAAAGATAGAGAGTATCGTCTTCACAAGGTCCAGACCATTGATGGTTTTCGAGACCCGTTATGTTCATCTGGTGATGATTGTAACAGTAACAAAGAGCATTCTTTCCCTAGCTAATTGACTTATTTGATTATAATGTGGTTCGGTACAGGTCCAGTTGAAGGACTTTGACGAGAGCTTGATGGGAGATTAGAGAAGGTTGTTGGTGAATGAATTGGGCTATGTATGCTTTTATTTTTTCTTGAAAAAGTTGGAGATATGTATCGGACGGAAGAATAGTGAGATGGTTTATGCCACCTAACAAAAAGATGAAAGACAAAAATTGGCGTTTAGAAGAACACAGGTTGATGGATGACTCACTTTGATACCATGATAGAAAATGAGATTAATTGATAATAACTTTGATGGTTACATTGACCCTAATCAAGAATTATATAAAGATCGAAAAACATCTAAAGACAAAAACTAATCATAAAATATCTAATCTAATAATCTAATCGATATTAGATATTATCCTAATTAATTCATCTTGATCTTAACAACTAGGGAAGTATTGTATGAGATTCACCAATAATGATACGGTGCACCTCACACAACTTATTACAATACTAATACTAATCCAACGGATATATATACTCTAATAATTGGTGATTCTACATGTAATTGGTTTGAATACCCAAAAAGTTCTCAAATCTAACAGCTAGAATCAATCCATGAAAAATGCTCAAATCCAATGACTGGAAATTATCAATCAAACTATTTTGGGTGTGCCCAAAAAAAGAGTGTGTCACAGTGACATTTTTTGAGGGGCAAACATCGAGATATTGTTCAATTTGAATATTGAATTTTCTTTCAAGATACTACCATAAATTGTGCTCCTTACACGTGGCATGCAAGGGACTGCAGCTGGATCATTGCTTTGACCAGCTCAGCCAAAGAAATCTCAAGTTTGCCTTGACTTTGTTAACAGGGATTTTCAAATGGACGGTGAACATTAAGACGACCAGGAAGGTGACAAGCTGTTTGAGAATTACTAACATGCACGGGTTTGACAGACTTATCTTTTGGAGCCCACGGTGGAAATCCTGTCATTGTGTGAGGAAGAAACCGTTCTTTAATGAGTAGAACTGTGTGGATGTTTCGGTGGGAACCAAGACAGGACAAACATGCCACTTCCTAGCTGGAAAGAATCTGTCTCTAATATAGAACTTGCAACAAATGGGGAAGGGCCTCGTTTTTAGCTCTAAAGTTTAGCTGTCTTAGTATGGTCCTTAGATCCACAGGTAAGATCCATGGCGCATCCCTTCCGCCCATTCTACCAACACATTGGCTTAATTAAGTTTATCCAAGGTTTAAAGGAGGCCATTTTAACGGTTAAACGGACTGGGGCCGTTACCGTTAAAATGGCCGTTAAAATGGATTGAAACGGCCAGGGCAAAAATGATTTTTTTTTTTTTGGAAAAACGAAAAAAAATAGAATTTAACAGATTTAACAGCCATTTTTTTCCACAATTTTTTTTTTCAGAATTTAACGGCTGTTAAAACGATTTTAACAACCGTTAAAACAAAAAAAACTGTCGTTAAATTAAAAGCATCAAAATGTGTTTAAATGATTTTAACCGAAACGGGCTTGGGGCGTTACCGTTTAAACGGCCGTTTTTAAAACCATGAGTGAATCAAAAGTTTGACACAGAAATCCCTTAAAATGCCATGTGGAACACTCTTTTGGGCTCGTTGACCATGAATGTTTAGCCCACATCTTGATGGACTTATAAAACAAAAATCAACATGATTGGTGATTTTCTAGGCATTAGATTTGAGTACATTTTCATAACGAAGCCGTAGTTCTGTTCATGAAGCCCACGATGAAAAAGTCTCAAATCGAAAATTCCATAACCCCTCAATTAACCTACCGTTCGATTGATGGCCCTGCTAATTGATCTTGACTGCCCAAGTGTCAATCAGTGGTTCATCTTTTGGACTGTATGTAGCTCAAAGTTTGCACTGAAGAATGATCCTAACCATCCATTCAATGTGATTGCAGTCTCTGTCATCCTGTTTAATGCTCATATTCTGTTATTAATGCAATCTATTGGATGGTAAGGACAATCTTATTAGTATGATTTTGCTGGTTATGGCCAATCCAATAATCACGCTGATTGGATGGTCTGGATCTAAGATGGCCCATCAAATAGATGGTGGAACTATAACCAATCGAAAGGTGCAAGACTTGGATGGAACGTAGCATTTATCTGTATTCAATGGGTTTATCTGGAAAACCCAGGAGGTGGGGGCGGCCGAGGTCAGTCCAGGTCTAGTTTCTCTGGCCTGTGTTTGGTAATCAGGTAGGGCCCACATTTTGGGCCCTACTTTTTGAGAATTTCTTCTTAAAACAGGACCAGAGTTGGCTTTTTGAAAGAGGTTCAACCAGGGTTTTAAAAACAGCCGTTGTAATGGATTCGGACCTCCCCCGTTACGTTATGAACCATTAAAACACCCAAAAAATAATGATAATGGCCGTTATTTTTTCATTATAAAGAAAATAACGACCTGGAAAAAAATTGTGAAAAAATGGCCATTTTTTTGTTATTTTCCTTTACTTTCCATTTTTCCCTTTATTTTCTGTTTCTGAAATTCAAATTTTAAAAATTCAAAATTTGAATTCAGCGCCAATTTTCCTGTTATTTTCTATTTCTTTTCCATTATTTTTCATTTTTGCCCCTTAGCGTTTTTTCGTTATAACGAAAAAAATGGTAACGCCCCTAGTCCGTTATACCGTTATAACGGTCCCCTTTAAACCTTGGTTTCAACATCAAACCATTTATTCCAGGTTAGGAAGGGCTAGGCTCTGAATGCATGAACTTTCCGAACCCACAATCTGAGGTTGATAGAAATGGGTGTTAATAGACCAGGTTAGACAGTAACCCGTGGTTTTTTAGGCCCGGCAAGAATAGTCCAATGCATGATGGTCTTGATTTTAAGGCCTACTGGATAAAATTGACGGAGTTGCGCTAACTTTCAACCTATGCCCATCTTGAAATAAAGGCCCAGTCTGTTATATCTATTCTTGGACCGGGCTTGGGCCTATCTACATATAATCTGGACCAGGCTTAGGCAATGCTTGGCCCGGCCCAAACCTAGTGCAATAACACTTCTTTAGGTAGATGGTACTTAGTGTCTGTAACCACCGACCGATGGCTGCAACTTACAGCCTAGATCTCCCCGTTTAATGGACACCTTCCCCACTTCCCTAAACATGGTAGAAATAAATAAAGACTGTCTATTACACCTCACATGGGCACATGGCATTGGCAAATCTATACTTCCATCTCACTTGGATAAGTGGGATCGTGATTACTCTCACTAGATCCGAATTGTCCAATCACTAGATTGTACCTTGAGCAGACCATGCTGGTGGGTGTGATGATCCGAACCATCAGATCAACCGTTGGATAAAAACACATCAAGCACACCAAATGAAATATCAGGTTTCCATAATAAGGAAGTATAAAAAATAGTTGTGCTATCCCACGTATAACCGGACAACAGAGAAAAGAGATAGAGAGAGAGGGTAGAGAAGTACTGGCCGCGATCGGGGAACGATGGAAGGCGGCGTGCTGCAAGGGTCTTGGGGCGAAGAAGACGGGAGAGTTTTTTTTGTGTGTGTCAAGGTTTAAAGGGGACCGTTATAACGGTATAACGAACTGGAGGCGTTACCGTTTGCTCAGGGGCAAAAACGAAAAAAAACATAAAATAACAGAAAAAATGGCGCTGAATTCAAAATTTCAAAAACGGAAAATAACGGAGAAAAAACAGAATATAACGGAAATTAACGAAAAAACAGCCATCTTTTTCACAAATTTTTCAGAAAATAATGGTCGTAATCTTCATTATAATGGAAAATAACGGCCGTTACTTTTGTTATAATGGCCGTTATTTTTTGGGCATTTTAACGGTCCAAAATGTAACGGGGGAGGCCCGAATCCGTTATAACAGCCGGTTTTTCCGTAATAATAACCATTTTAAAAACCTTGGTGTGTGTAATAAAAAAGGAAGTGTGTGTGTGCTCGCATGTCCGTGTGCATGTATAGGGTCAGGATCACGGACAAAAGATTTGACAACAATATATCCGCGCGAGTTTTGGAATGGGATGAATTTTGGCGAGGATGATCTATATGGTGAGGAGTTCATCTCACAAAAATTAAAATCATTCCAATATTCATAGCCTGGTTTACAACTTAAAGAATTATGGACCATCTATTTTGACGTTCTTGAAAACCACATTTAATGGGGTTAGAAATTTTAGAATGAAATGATTTTTTGTAGGGGTGATCAAAAATCAACCATTAATTCATCTTCCATGTGAGTATGCCAGAATTATTGTCAATTTTTCGTCAAAATCATTGGGCTGGGTTGCCTGACGGTTCAGGTCAAGCCCAACCCGAATTATGGTCAGGTTCTAAAAATTGAGCCGAGCCGAGCCCAAGTCCAAATATTATAGAACCTAATACAAACCGGACTCAAAATAGAGTTGAGCCCGCCCAAGTTGCAGCCCTAATTTAAAGCATGGCTCGTCATTTTGTTCAAAAGATGGGCCATTGCTAATCCTTAATTCTATTGCTCCCTCTCCGAATCCCGTGGATCAACCTGCACCTTATTCACATGATCAATTTTACTCTCTAAGAGGTTAGCTTAATTTGGAGTGTAACCCGTGCTGCGCCAGTTTAGCCAATAATTATTCTCTAGCACCTGGAGCCAATTTTCCACTCGGAGTCACGTGGCACATTCTTAGAGACCACTAACCATATGGATGTTTGGGCCTACAACAAAAATCAACCGGATTAGTGATTTCTAACCGTAGAATTGGACTCTTTTTCATGGGAATATTTTTAATTGTTGGATTCAAACCGAGGTTTAAAGGAGGCCGTTTTAACGGTAAAATGGACTGGGGGCGTTACCGTTTAAACGGATTGAAACGGCCAGGGGCAAAATGGAAAAAACGGAAAAAATGGCGCTGAAATTCAAATTTTGAAAATTTAAAATTTTAAAAAATAAAATTTAACGGAAATTAAATGGATTTTAATGGAATTAAACAGATTTAACGGCCATTTTTTTCACAAAATTTTTCAGAATCAAAAGACTGTTTAAACGATTTAAATGCCGTTTAAACGATTTTAATGGCCGTTAAAACAAAAAGAAATGGCCGTTTTATTATAAAACGATAAAACGTGTTTAAACAGTTTTAACGGAAATGGGCTTGAGCCGTTAAAACTGTTTAAACGGCCGTTTTTAAAACCATGATTCAAACATTATTTGGGGGACTTAGATCCAAATGTTAGAAATCACTAATGAAGCTGATTTTTGGTATGTAGGTCCACTTGGGGATGGGCCAAACATTCAAACTTGAGGGTAGGCAATCTAAGAGTGTTGCACGTGGCTCACACTGTAGTCCACACAGGGAGGGTAGCCAACAACTCATTCGGCTGCTTTATCAAAAAATAACTTCTGTGACCATGCCGCCTCCATTCGCATTCGCTTTCAGGATTTCGCAAGACATCTGCATCTCTTTTAAGTGGACAGTTTTTTTTTTTTCCTATGACGTGTATATAAATATTAATTTTGGGCTACCTTTTGACAAAATATATGATAATGACACATATATATTGACCGGAATATACTGTAACGGGTGAAGGGCCCCTATCAACTTTAATGATGGTTGACAATGCATGTGACCCACATCCATATTACCCTGTATAGGATAAAGTTTTTTTTTTTATAGCTACCATCGTGGGGGAGGGCCCACCGATGAAGACCTGAACCCGGTCAAGCCGGTATAGGGGATTTCTACTCCTGACATACTGCTCAAAGCAGGAATCCTGCCTGTGTGGTGGGGTCGTGTGGGTTTGACCCCACGACCTCCCGAAAGAGGTGGATACACACCAACCATTTGATACCATTGTATTTTTTTTTTACCATATGGATGTTTTGCCCATCCCTAGGTGGACCTATAGCCCAAAAATTAGCATGATTAGTGATTTCTAAGTATTGGATTGGAGTCGTTTTCACGTCTTCATTTTTAAACGTGGAATTTGAGCATTATATTGGGTACAAAGATCCAAAGGTTTGAAATCACTAATCAAGTAGATTTTTGGTTTGTAGGTCGACCTAGGGATCTACAGAAAAGTAATATTTGTTGGTTCCAGCTTTGAGACCATTTTTTTAGCAATATAACAGATAAAAGCCGAAACATGGGTATCTGGTTCTGGCCTAACGAAAAGTCTAAAATCGACCCAATGACACCAACAATGCAGGCCTGAAGCTCAACACTTGCCTAGGCCCGAAGCTCAACACTTGCCTTGATAGAAAAATATAATTCTAGATAGAATTGAATAGCAAATTCACCCGTGTCATATTTATTTTCCCAACAACTCCATCGGCTGTCAACATGGCACCATGCTGCCTCCATTTCCATTCGCTTTCATGTTTTCACGAGACATCCGTGTCAGCACGCTGCCTCCATTCCCATTGGCTTTCAGGATTTCACAAGACATGCATCGGCATCTATTTTATTTGGATAGTTTTGTTCCTCTGACCAATTTTTAAAAGAGGCCGTTATAACGGACTGAGGTAATTACTGTTTTTTCCGTTATAACATACAAGGGCAAAATGAAAAAGTGTGAAAAAAATAACGGAAGTAACGGAAAATAGTGTAGGTCCATTTAGGGATGGGCCAAACATTCAAACTTGAGGGTAGGCAACCTGAAAGTTTTGCATGGGGCTCATACTTTAGTCCACACAGTCCACAGGGATGAGCCAAAAAAACCAAAGTTGAGAATGGTCAGTTGACTAAACATGTCAAGTTTCTTTTGAAATTGAGCAAAGTCCATCTAGAGCTACACCCATTTTTTGTATCCAGTTCTTACACCCGGCAGTGGGGTCCACATAGAGATCACCTTGCACAATCCAACCGTATATTGAGTCTTGCCATGATGATCATCATAACAAAAAATTGACCCAAACTAATGATTTAATTAGATGGTCTTGATTTTTCAAATTAAAGTCAAATTTTTCATGAGGTTTGGAATGTCGAATGATCATCATGGCAAGGAAAACTTGTTGTACGGTTGTATTGTCTAACATAATCTACATGTGAGCCCCACCACAGGGCGTAAGAAACTAAGAACTGCATGGATGTAAGAAATGGGTGCAGCTGTAGACGGACTCGTTTCTTAATACCTTCTTTGTTTCAAATTTTTTGATAAAACAAACTGGTACTCAATACCCAACCCAACGGAAATTAAATTGAATATGTGCTGGTTCCAGCTCTGGGGCCACTATTTTATAGGTGATTTGGTTCTAGGTAAACTGGTACCAAGATTTTGAAGTGGCAAGCGACAATCAATTGACAATGTCAATAACAGTTGATGAAATTTTTAATTGATTGAATTACCCTTTGTAGAAATGGGCAATTAAAAGCCATCAACTTTTTAATGCAGCAAATTTTTTTTTAGTAAATCTGTGATGACGGACATCGGTCATCAATGTTGATGATGGACCATAATATGGGCCACATGGCACACTCTTAGAACACTGACGATATGGATGTTTGGCCCATCATTAGGTGGACCTACAAACCAAAAACCAGAATGATTAATGATTTCTAACTTTGAATTTGACTCTTTTCATGGGAATATTTTTAAGAGCTGGATTCAAACGTAATTTAGGGTACTTAGATCCAAAGGTTAGAAAGCACTAATGATGCTCATTTTTTGGTATATATAGGTCCACCAAGGGATGGGCCAAACATACATGCGGTCAGTGATCTCTATGAGTGTTGCAGGTGACAAATTCTGTGGTCCACCTAGGGATGGCCAAACATTGAAGTTGAGGGATAGGCAACGATAAGTGTTGCACTAGCTCAAACCCTAGAGCACCTAGGGATGTGCAAAAATTCAACGTTGAGGGTTGGCAACTCTTCCCCTCATGGCTCCGCCACATTGACACCAATAATCTTAACCATCAAAGCCAACCTGGCACCCAACGATATCTTTCATCCTAGTTTGAGACCAACCATGCAAACCTAAAGTTCAACACTTATCTTAATAGAAAATATAACTCTAGATAGAGTTGAGTAGCAAATTCACCCATGTCTTATTTATTTTCCCAACAACCCCTTCGGCTCACTGCTTATAGCACCATGTTGATGACCATAGCAGTATAGCACCATGTTGCCTGCACTCCCATTCGCTTTCAGGTTTTCACATGACATCAGCATCTTTTTTTTAATTGGATAGTTCTGTTTCACTGCCGTGTAAAACTCTCTTTTTTTCGCTTATAAGGGCCCACTGATTATAAAGTTTTGATTTGTGCATTGGTAGGGTCCAGGCCTTTAATAGCCCTACCTTTACACAAAATATATTATGATGATGACCCATATACATTGGCCCGAATATAATGTATTTGGTAAAATACCCCTATCAACTTTAATGATGATCCATTTCTTTTCATTTCTCCTGTCCTGTAATATTAATGGTGTGGCTCATACTATTGTTTGTAGGGTCGTGATGTAACAAGGTATACCTGAGATCTTTTCATTTGCGGAGGCCGCATTTTTGGTAGTCACCGCTGCCATCTGGGCCCACTGACTGCATTGATGTTTAGCCCACCCCTTAATAGAGATTCATACCAAAAATCAGCTTGTTTAATGATTTTTAGCCATTGGTTTTAGTACTCAAAAAATGGTTGCATTCAACGGCTATAAGAACGCCTTAAAAAGTGTTAAAATCTAATGGTTATAGAATACCAATCAGGGTGATTTTGGTTGTGTATATCCATCCACCAAGGGGTGGGATAAACATCCATACGGTCAGTGGGCCCAAATGATAGTGGTGAGTAACAAAAATCGTGCTTCCGCATTTGAAACAGTTTCAGGCATACCTTGCTACATCTTTTTCCTTGTTTGTAGCGCTCCTGGTTCGGTACCTCTCCCCTCACTGGTCGCTATGGTTGAGAAATTTTTTGAAGAGGTGGGATTTTTGAAGCGGCGATCATGGCGCCAATGATTACGTGCCAGGATTTTTGAAGCGGCGATCATGGCGCCAATGATTACGCACCACGTATACATATGATTTAGGCTTTTGTTTTAAAAGTAGCCATTGGTATATGGCGCATGATTCTGCTTCACAAATTTTCTCCTTGTAGGTTGGGACCTCGCCCGAGTAAAACTTGTCACAAGATGTTGTGACGGAAGCCGGTCACAGCACTCAATCCGAGCCATGTGGCACACGGTCAGAGGGCTCTGACCGTATGGATGTTTGGCCAGTCCCTCGGTGGACCTACGAACCAAAAATCAGTCTGATTAGTGATTTACAACCTTTGTATTTTTGCATCCGAATAACGCTCAATAATGCTCAAATTTCTACCGTTAAAATCAACCGAAGAAAATAACGTCAATCGAATCGGTTAGAAATCACTAATCAAGCTGATTTTTTCTGTACTGATCCAACGAGGGACTGGCCAAACATCCATACGGTCATCGTCCTCTAATAGTATGCCACGTGGCTCGTATTGAGTGCTGTGACTGGCTTCCGTCACAACATCTTGTGACACAAGTTTTACTCCTCTCCCCTCTGGAGTCTCTGAAGCCCTGGATGCGGATGGAAAGGAAAGACTGCCTTCTCTATAGGTTGAATTTTTCTTGGTTTGTGGTTTGGGCGGCAGCGTGTGTTACACGTAAGTGGTTATAAGGCCTTCATCATTGTTGATGATGGACTATAGTATGAACTGGGTGGCACATTGTTAGAAACCACTGACCATATGGATGTTTGGCCTATCGCTAGCTTGACTTACATACCAAAATTCAAACTGATTAGTAACTTCTATCCATTGGATTAGAGTCTTTGTCATGATTTATTTTTACCCATGGATTTTGAGCATTATTTGGTGTGCTTAGATCCAAAGGTTAGAAATCACTAATCTTTCTGAGTTTTGGTATTTAGATGTACATAGGGATGGGCCAAACATCCATAGGATCAGTAGTTTCTAAGAGTGGGGCACATGGCTCACAGTGTTGTCCTGCATCAATGTAGATGATGGATCTCCCTCTTCAAAGTTTTGCTCTTTCCGCATCACCAAACTGGCGATGCATGTGACCCACATCCATTACACTGTACAGGATGAAGGTACCATGAACTTTGATAATGCTCGAGCTGTCATATAGATGGTGCAGTAGGGTTTCCAAACAGGTACCATCTTAGCTGGTGGAACCAAAGGGAGGAGTAAAACTTCTGTCACCAACGGAAAATTAGAGAGAAATTGCATATACCAACGGTGGTTGAGGGCTGACAAAAAGTGAATGCCAGCTCAGCATTATCAACCACCATTGGATTCTCAGAATCTACGGCCGAGCACACGACTCATGAGAGATGTCAGAAAAAGGGGGTCCACTGAGCCCGACCCTTATATTAAAAGTAGCATGCATATAGTAGTGATTATTGCAACAATGGTAATAGATGCAAAACCTAAAAAGGGTGTAAACAATTAATACCTAGTGACACAAGTAGGCCATAACAAGGGTACGTGGGTGTAAATGCTACTATGGCCCTGCTTGGTATGGTTGGGAAAGGAAGAGCTGCTGGGGAAAACCAAAGGGGATGACAGAGCCATTTGCCTATTGTTGGTAGCTACTTTTTTTTTTGCAAATAATGATTTGAGACTATGCAAATATTTGTTTGATGTTACGCTACCAAGCACGCGTGAATGCCGCAAATGTTTGCTCGAAAACATGCATTTGATCGTGCTACCAAGCAAGGCCATGACAAACATTCCTAGGACAAGTGGGAAAAGAAAGAAGATACAAACCTCAAAGAGGGGAACAGAAGTAAAATCAGAGGAAGGAGAGGGCAGCATCACAAAGAAAGAACAAAAAGAAAAAAGTACAAGATAGAAACCTCAAGAGAGGAACCTCAGATGCAAATCTAAAATAAGGCTGTGATAGGTCTCGTCAGACAGACGAGGGCGAGGTACCGTTTATTTAATCAAAATGAGACACAAGGGGGTTGTATGGCTTGATTCCATGGAAACGCTCCTAATGAATCGTCATTTGATGCTCCAACCGTTTTGGTCTCGTTCTGGCTCCCATTCTAGCTGGTAGGAGTGGGCAATAAACCTTGTCTCCCTCCTTTGCCAGGTTTAAAAGGGTATTTTTGAATTTTTTCTTTTTAATTTTTCAAAGTTTTAAAGTTGAGGGTGGGCAGTCACCTCCTAGCTCCTCCACTGTTGACAACATGGACCAGTTGAAGCCACCAAGGAAAGAAAGAATAGAAGCAGCTTGTACTCTTTTATTTTCAACCAGTTCCTCAAGTTGCTCATACTCTCCTTGACACGTGTCACTAGATGATAGGGGTCAAGGAGATGCATCAACCAAATGGGTGAGGCAAGCCCAGGAAGGGGAGAGTTGCCCACCCTCAACTTTGAAACTTCAAAGGAAAAACAAATAAAAAGAAAAATTCAAAATTACCCTTTTGCTGATCCTTAAACAATATATGTACCCTTTTCCCCACCCTAAAACTTTGAATAATTCAAAAAATGCCCACCCTCAAACAAAATCCTGGCTCCGCCACTTATCCCAACTATAGGAGAGATAGGTTACCCTCTTGTTGGTATACTCTTGGTGATAATAAATTAAGGCTCAGGCTCAGGCTAACTCCTCTTATTGTTTGTGTGCTCGGCCGTGGATTTCAAGAATCCAACGGTGGTTGTCAGCGCCGAGCTAGCATCACTTCTGGCGGCGCTGATAACCACCATTTTTTATTCTTTTTATTCCTGAAATCCACGGCCGAGTGCACGAACACCAAGACGAGTCAGAAAAAGAGGGTCCTCGGAGCCTGAGCCATAAATTAATAAGAAGAAAACAGTGACTAATTTGGTTAAAAATCCTTAAAATAGCTAGACACAAAAGCACGAGACTGGTGGAGGGCCCGTAATCAATGCGAAGGGCTCCATCTACCGACATATTAGCCACAAGTCTACCATTCCCACTGCATCAACAAATAGACTAACACATTTGGGATCCATGGTCACGAAACACTTGAGCTACCTTAATAAATAGGTGCAAGTTCACTGTTTTCTTCAAATCTTGAATCACTATTTCATGATGTACTATTGATGTACCGTATTAAATAGCTTGAAGGTCCTCCAATCCAATTGGTAGACTTTGTTTTTCCAATCAGATCAACCATCTGGGCCATGCAATTGTATGACCTGGCCAGGGCATTGATTGAGATGGTCAAATATTGATCATAGCCCACAGAGAATATCTTTCATCATATGGTTAATATCATTTGATCATGCACCATTAGAAAGAAAGTCTTCTTTATTAGACGGATAAAAAGACTTTTCTCAAAGTGCTTCATGTGAAACCAGAAATTGAAGTAGACTGTGGAGAGATTAGTTCGGTAAGAACCCCCTTTTCAAAGGGTCCTGATGTAACAAGGTAGACCTGACGTCGTGATGTAACAAGGCGTTACTCACCGCTGCCATCTGGGCCCACTGACCGCATGGATGTTTAGCCACAGTTGGTAAATATTCATACCAAAAATCAGCTTGTTTAGTGATTTTTAGCCGTTGGTTATAGGACAAAAAAAAAATGGTTGAATCCAACGGCTAAAATCACACCTTAAAATGTAAGAAAATCTAATGGCTAGAGATTATCAATCAGGGTGATTTTTTGTGTGTATGATGCCCAGGAGAAAAGATTCGCTGTCCCCATAGACTTCAAACTTTGAAGTCTCCCCACCAAAATGTACTTGTCAGGCATTTTATGGTGGGGACTTCCAGGTTCGAAGTCTACAGGCCAGCCAATCTTTTCCTATCCACCAAGGGGTGGTCAGCGTAACTAACAAAAAGTCTAGAACTTTGCTAGCGGCTTACTTATCAACCATAATATGTGCCATCTGATATCTATTCTACTTATTAAAGACCCAGGGCCCTCCTTCTGCCAAAAATACCTCCAATGTCTAAAATACCCCTACTTTGTTTCTTTTTCATTCTTTAATTTATTTACTTGACAGGGGCTTTTCAATCTTTTTGGTGTCAAAAGACACGTCACCCATGCACCTCACTCAATGCTATTCTCTTATTAAAAAATTAAAAATAAATCTTATTTCTAATATGATCTTCAAATCCTTAAATTGATAAATATTACTTTTTTAGTTTTTAAATTTTTTAATTTATAAAGATTCTTTGGACCAACATTTTCACATTTCACCTCAACTCTTAACGCATTTATTGAATCTCCACGTGGACCTGAACTCCTTTAAAACAATTAAATGATGGTGCCCGACCCACAATGTGAGCCACATGGCTCATCATTGGAGGATATTGATCGTATGGATGTTTGGCCCATCCTTAAATGGACTTACCTAACAAAAATCCACCTGATTACTGATTTCTAACCTTGAGCTGCGTGCTAAATAGTGATGCTCAAAATTCCACGGTTAAAAATCAACCCATGAAAATGACTCCAATCAAATACTTAGAAATCACTAATCAAGCTGATTTTTTGCATGTAGGTTCATCTAAGGGATGAGCCAAACATCCATACGGTCACTGGTCTCTAAAAGTGTGCCACGTGTAACGTGCACATGCATCTCACGTTATGTCCCATAGTACTTTTAGAGATTTCTGACCTTATGGACGTTTGGTCCAACCCTAGATGGATATACAGACCAAAAATTATTTCTGGTTTCCACGAACTCAGATCTAAAGGTTTGAACTCACTAATCAGGCTGACTTTTGGCATGTACCACCTAGGGATCGGCCAAACATTCAGTATTTTCTTTTGAAAAAAAAAAAAAAAAAACCATTTTGTTTTATAAGAAATTTTTATCAATCTGGTCTTGTCAATGCGTTTTCTTGGTGTTTGGTGTTTGATGACGGACCAAGTATGAGCCACGTGGAGCACTCTTAGAATCCAGTGACCGTATGGATGTTTGACTCGTCCATAGGTTGTGGATTTACGGCAAAAAATCAGTCTGATTAGTGATTTAAACCATTGGATTGAATCTTTTTCCATGAGAGTTTATTTTTATGTGTGATTCAAACATTATTTAGGGTAAATGGTAGAAATCGTTAATCGGTATTCCCTAAGAGTGTGGTATGTGGCTCATTAAGTAGTCCGTAATCAACGAACGATGACGGACGTCCGTCATCAAAGATTTATTTATAATCTCGGCGGTCTTTAATACATCCACCAAATTCCCTCCCGTGCTCTCTCTCTCAACTCCAAACTACAAACCAAATGTCCTAACAACCCCTCTCCCAACCGTAATAAATTTCTTTGTTCCTATATCTTCTCTCATGCATTTGTTTTACTCCATCGGTCAATCTCCTCTTCTTCTCTTCTTCTTTCTCTTTCTTTTCTCCTACACTTGGACCCCTTTCTCTCTCTAGAGCTCTTGTCGCAGAAGACAGAATTTGTTTTTGTGATTTTGGGTGATTTGGAGATATGGGTATCTTTTCACTAGTGACAGGGATACCAGGTCCAAGTGGGTTTGGATCGGCTTCAACTGCTGAGCAGGTTACAGATGGGATCGATGCAAGCAACCTCACTGCCATTGTCACTGGTTAGTTTCTCTATTTTCTGGGTTAATTTCTCTGTTTTCTGGTTTGGTTTTTTAAAAGAATAGCATTCACTGTTTTTATTATGTAGGAGTTCCTTCTTCGTGGTTCGTTATTGCTGGTGTTATGTTCTCGATTCGTTTCTGGGTTTTATTTTTTAGTTTAGTTTTCAGGGTTATCGATTTATGGAATTCTGTTCTTGCTTCTGTCATTCTGTCTTAGAATTCTCCTCTCCATCAAATTCTTCATTCTTGGTTGGTGTTGTGATGATCTCTCTCTCTCTCTCTCTCTCTCTCTCTCTCTCCTGTTTTTATGTCTGTTGTATGTATTAATTCTTCTTTTCTAATTTGGATATTTTTTGTTTTTCTCAAATTCTGTTTTCAGGGTTTTCTTATTCAACGTCCTTTTTTATCAGGATTGTTCCAATCTCCATTAAAAATGAGTCTACTCTGATTTTCGCATTGCTGACACTTATAAACGTAGACATCCGTGTCAACACATACATTGTGACACGACACGACACGTACAGCGTTTCTAGAGATGTGTTGCTGTCAGCCTCAGGAGGACGTCCTCCCTAGGTCTTTACCGTTTGCATACCCAGTTGATCATCAAACAGATTAGAGCCTAGAGCCTATGGAGGACGTTCTCTTGAAGCCGACAGCATCATTTTCTTTGTTTTTATGATTTTCTAAAAAAAAATGATTTCTAAAAAGAGGAATGCTGTGTTGTGTTCCACCCTGGACACGGCCGTCTCGATACAAGTTGAGGCCTAAGGCAAAAACTCTATATAAGACTCTCGTGGCCCTACAAAGATCATTTTTTGGGCTCAGTGACTGTGCGGCGGATGTTCAGCCCACGTATTGGTGTATAAACACGCTAAAAATCAGCTTGTTTGATGATTTCTAGCCTACCCAAAAACTATGTGTTAGAATCCAACGGCTAGAATCAATCCTAAAAGTACTAAAATCTATCGCTGGAGATAACCAATCAAATTGATTTTTGGTTTGTATATCTAACAAAGGGTTGGCTAAACATACATGTAGTTGTAGTTAGTGGGCGCAAAAAAAGTGCTACCTAGGGGTAGGGGACCTGATATCGACTCGGGGGCCTTCTCTCACCAAGGGGCCTAACGACTGCCTTAATGGCCTTAAAGTAGAGACGGCCCTGACCCTGCCCCTGGATATGCTATTGAGTGGTTAACCACAACTATAGTTGTTGTTGGATGTTGTTTTCTCTTATAATCCATGGTACATGCAAATGTTTTCTTTTATTTTTCATATATCTCCTTTTTAAGAAAAAAAAAATTCAAACCTAAATATATCTAAAATATTATATTAAGGGTCGGGCTCAGGAGCCCCCCTTTTCTGACCCCCTCTCAGGAGTCAGGCTCTCAGCCGTGGAAAAACTGAATGCCAGCTCATCACTATCAACCACCGTTGGATTCTCGGAAACCATGGCCGAGAGCCCGACTCCAAAGAAGGGTCAGAAAAAAGGGGGTCCTCGGAGCCTGAGCCTTTAATACGTGTGTATATACATGTTTCAGCCTCTCAAAAACATCGTGTCAAGCACTGGGACATGTTAGATTTATTATTAGTAGTGTTTAACAGGCATTTAGGAACACAAAAAAAAGTAACTTGTTGAAAAGATAGTTTGGATTGTGTTTGTCTTTTAACTTCTAGTAAAAATTGATACAAACATATACTAAAAAATTGGCTTCTAACTTGCACGAAGTTAATTAAAAAATTTAATTGGAACTTTGGTAATACCATATTTGCCCTCCTAATCCGCTGGACACAAATTATAAATGACCATTTCAACTATTATTAATGACAAAAATATCCCTCTAAGCTTTTAGTACAAATTATAAATGATTACTTCGTCCTTCCATGTCATCTAAGTTACTTTTTGTCCTTCCAAACACAATTCCACTTCTAGTAAGCGACTTTTGCTACAGGTAGAAGTGCTTCTACTTCTTGTACACAAATGGGTCCTTAGTCTATGATAAGTATTGGGTTAATTTCATTATTTAAGATTTGCAATTTGTTTTGATTCCTTAATTGTCATCGTTGGACTTCTAATCATGATTCTGATACGAATGTTCTTGGAGTTTTTTTTTTTTTTTTTAGGGTTTGCCAATTTCAATTTTCATGGGTAATTGATCTCTATAATTCTGTTGTTAGTAATGTTTTTGGTTTATAGCATTGTTACCAAACTAAGTACTTATTCTGAGGCCTGAACTCTAATTTCGTTTAATTGATGGCATGAGTGTGTGTGTGTATGTTTGCCTTTATTTATTTATTTTTCCAATTTTATCTTCCTTATTTATTTATCTTCCATCCAAATGGACAACATAATGTGATCGAAGGAGGTGCAAGCGGGATTGGTTTGGAGACGGCACGAGTGTTGGCTCTTCGTGGGGCCCACGTCATTGTTGCTGCAAGGAACATGGAGGCTGCAAATGAAGCAAAACAGCTAATTCTCAAAGACAATGAAGCTGCTCTTGTCGATGTTTTGAAACTTGATCTATGCTCAATGAAGTCTATCAGAGCATTTGTCGATGACTTTAATGCTCTCGATATCCCGCTTAACATCTTGATGTATGTAATCTCTCTCTCTCTCTCTCTCTCTCTCTCTCTCTCTCTCTCCATACTTGGGAAGAGTTTTTTCTCCTGTTAAAGAAAAATATGCTAAATGTAGTGTCTTCCCTTTCCTTCACTTCTAAATTAAAACAAAAAAAAAAATCATCTTACTTTTCAGAAACAATGCTGGTGTCATGTTCTGCCCTCACCAGCTCTCAGAGGATGGAATAGAACTGCAATTTGCAACAAACCATCTTGGTATGTTTATGTCTTAATCAGTTCATATTTTTTGTATATACCCGATACTTCAATGCACCTAGAATACCTACATCAGCACAATGTCATACTGACATTGGTACCATATGCGACTTGAATACTTCTCTGACACAATTTTTTTTCATTTGCTATAGTTTCTTAAATCATCATTCTTATAAGTGTCTATATCTGGGCATCTTAGTTTATATGGCTTCATGGGACTCACTTGATTTTTTCATTATCGGATGTCAGGTCATTTCCTATTGACAAACCTTCTCCTTGACAAAATGAAGAACACAGCAAGAGTTACCGGGATTGAGGGAAGGATTGTGAATCTGTCATCGATAGCCCACCTTCACACCTATGAAAATGGGATACGATTTGATAACCTCAATGATAAGGAAGGGTATGTCAGTTCAGAAGACTCTTTTCTTGGTGCTTCAGTCCATGGTATTTTATGGGACAAATCGGAAAAAAATTAATCCTTTTTTTTTCTAATTAAATCAGATATTCTGACAAAAAGGCATATGGACAGTCCAAACTAGCAAACATATTACATGCCAATGAGCTCTCTCGTCGTTTGCAGGTAAAACTCAAAATTCAGTCTTGCCTTGCCCAGCCATACAAACTTGACTCGGGCGAGTCTCATGAATTCTAGTAAAATTATTTGACTACACAAGTAAATGATTATTGATTTGAATAAATATTTCAGTCCATTATAGAGTGCTTCTACTTTCTAGTATAGAACTTTGGATCAAGCATCTTCCATCCTTAATCTTTATCTCATTTGTATAATCTATTTATCGAGCGTGTTTCTGCATTTGGAAAGCAGGAGGAGGGTGCAAATATTACAGTGAATTCTGTTCACCCAGGGCTGATAATGACAAATCTGATGAGACACTCTGCTCTTCTTATGAGTAAGTTCTCTAGATTATGAATACAAATATCAGTCCAAGCATAGAGATTAGAGAGATAATATTTGCCAATTTTCTTCTTCTTGCAGGGGTTCTGAAGGTATTCACCTATATCCTTTGGAAGAACGTACCACAAGTAAGCAACTATACTCAGATCACATCAATGATTAGTCTTAATTACTGAAGTGGACTGTTTTTCCATATATTTGTATAGACACCCAGATTTCAAAATCTAGAAAAAAAATCGATATACTTCTTAAACTGATGGGGGAATATACCTTAAGCTGTCATATGTGGTCATATTACAGGTTCTCTGTCTTAACTGAAATTGTGACATAGTGTAACAGTTGGCCGATTTCCTTCTAATTGAAGCCCTATCTGTAAACCAACCATTCTCTCAATGGAAATTACAGTTTCTTGAACGAAAAAATTATTTTATTACCCATGAAAAGTATACATTTTGTTTCCGATTTTACCACTAAAATAGGAACAAGTTATTCTGAATAAAGGAGAGATTTCTACTAAGTGTTCCACATGAATTAAGTATAAAGAGATGTTTGGCAATTAACCAAGAAGAGTGAAGCACAGAAACTTCTCTAATTTATAAATATGAACAGAGGGAAAGATCTTAAATAGCTATGTAAGAAGTTTTATACACACTACACAATTTAGCTCATTAATCTATGAGTGTAATCACGCAAGAAGTGTGCTTGTCTCAGGGAGCAGCCACGACATGCTACGTTGCACTGCACCCGAGTCTGAAGGGCATAACTGGAAACTATTTCCTGGACTGCAATGAGATGAAACCGAGCGCGTGGGCAAGGGATGAAGTGTTGGCCAAGAAGCTATGGGACTTCAGCAACAAATTGGTTAAGTCAGCTCAGTATAGTTGAATTAGTTGCTTCTTCATAGAACTGAGCCTAAGATCTCTTTATATAGAAAGGAAGTATATCTGATAACAGAGATGTTGTTTTCAGGATTACATGTTTGCTGCTGGTTTCTGTTAAATAAAAGTATAATGCGTATTAGTATTTTAAGTTTTATGAAATTGCGTTGTTTATGTTCTCATTTGTTTCGAAAGGGTATGCGGGTACTATGGAAATACTGTACAATGCGGATATTATATAAGGAAATGGACTTGTATCGTACGCATGCTAGATGAACTGTAAGTTTCAGAATACCCCACCTTAGCAATGTGGCATATCACAAAACTGCAGTACAGAAAAAGTTTGTGTATAATTCGGATTTGTCATTCGAAAATACATTCAAAAAATGTATGAAAAAAATATAAACAAGGGTTTTTTCTCTACATTTTTTTTTCATGTTTTAAATCAAAATTTCAATAATTCATGTATTATACATGTTTAATGTGTATAATATGGTTCCTCGCAATATACACGATCTATGAATAATACGGCCATATAATATATTTTGTAAAAATAAATACACGTATTAAATGGGAAATTGCTTGGAACAAGACCCCATTATAGAAGTTGGTTCTAGTTTTGGGATCACTTGTTTCAGTATTAGAACTGGACTCAATAAGACTCAGAACGTCCGACTTATATAGTTATATTTGGTTCTGGGTTCGGACCAGAACCAAAAAGGCAAAAACGGCACAACAAAGGAGGTAGAGTGGGAACCCAACTTCTTAAACCCCATGCAGCCAAACAAGATTCTATAAGCCCTGAACCAGGTTAAATCCAATCGCCCACACCTAAGCTTAGAGACAAACATCCCTTAGAATTTTCTTCTTGAAGACTTAAAGACCATGGTTTAAAAAACGGCCGATATAACGAAATAACGGCTGTTATATCGGATTCGGACCTCCCCCGTTACGTTACGTACCGTTAAAATGCTCTAAAACAACGACCATTGTTTTTGTTATATTGGCCGTTATTTCTGAAAAATTTTGTGCAAAAAATGGCCGTTATTTCAGTTTTTTCCTTTTTTTTTCATTTTTGAAAATTTGAATTTCAGCAGCATTTTTCCCGTTATTTTTTCCATTTTTTGTCCCTGAGCGTTACAATATGTTATAACGGAAAAAATGGCAACGCCCCCAGTCAGTTATACCGTTATAACGGCCCCTTTTACACCTTTCTTAAGACTACTGATTAGCTATATCAACTGTTTTGACCTTTCAAAAAAAAAAAAAAAAAAAACAACTCTGCACAGTAATTGATATTTAGTTGTGTACTATATATGGTATATGAAATCAGATACCAGTTCATAGCTTACTATATAACAACGTGAAACTATTTCCACCCTTTTAAAGGGAAAACTTAGATGTATCAACCTCACACCCAAGTAATTCGCTGCACACAATATCAGTCGAAGGCCACTGAGAGATCATACCCGTTACCATCCGATCAGAAACTGACTAATCTAGCGGTCATGCACCTAGAATAATAAATATTAAAAAGAACACCAGCTTGCGCACGTTAGAACGAACCTCCTCTATGTGTCTTGTCTCGATCTCTTTCTCAGCCGGTCTCGGTCTCGTCTTCCCACAAGCCCATGGCCCGAACCACAAAAGCCGAACCGGCTACGACGACGGCAGCGAAGACGGGAGGAACGAGAAAATCCATCTTAGACCTTCTGAAGAGATGAGCCGGCAAACACAAAACCTCTCCCGGAACGTCTAACGGAACCCTAACGAAGCCCTCTGCTTCGCATGGCAGAGAGAAGGACGAAATTGGAGATATTGCTGATACGAAGGCGATTTCCGGAGAGAGAGACGCTACTACCACCGTCACCGTTAAAAGAACCGTCCACGTCAGGGCGTAGAGTAGCAAAGGCTGGCGGAGAATCGATGGGAGGAAAGAGAGAGTCATATCGTTAACTATGATTACACCGCCTGTTAGTCTTAGGGAGAGAATGATCGTGGTCGTGTTGTTATGATTAGGGTTTAAGAGGTGGAGAAGGAAAAACCTAATCTCAACTACTTTGTGATTTCGTAATTGAGTTGGTGATCGAAGGAGGAGGGAAGACCTCCACCACCACTGCTGCTAACTCCTCAAATGGAGTTCGTAATGACCAAACTGCCCCTGTTTTTGGCGTTTCTTTTGATTCCAAATTTTTAGACTACCTGCCACTTGGAACTCAGTGAGTGGGGGTGGTCCACAACGACAAGATATATGCGATTCTGAAGAATTCGAAGTCCCCCGACTCCCACCCTCCTCCCAAAATGGAGCCCGCCGTGTTTGAAGCAGCGATCATGTGCCACTGATCGCATGCCACATTTACCCATGGTTACTTTTTAAAAGACTTTTTAAAGCCAAAATCTAAACCATGGGTATATGTGGAGCGTAATCAGGCTGATTTTTGGTTTAGAGGTCCACTGAGGGACTGGCCAAACATCCACACGGTCAGCGTCCACTAAGAGTGTACCACGTAGCCTGTGATTTTCATTGTCACAGAAGCAGCTGTCAGAACGTCGTGATGTAACAAGGTATACCTGAGATCTTTTCATTTGCGTAAGCGGCATTTTTGGTAGTCATCACTGCCATCTGGGCTCACTGACCACATGGATGTTTAGCCCACCCCTTAATAGACATTCATACAAAAAATCAGCTTGTTTAATGAATTTTAGCCGTTGGTTTTAGTACTCAAAAAAATGGTTGCATTCAACAGCTATAAGAACGCCTTAAAAAGTGTTAAAATATAATGGTTATAGATTACCAATCAAGGTGATTTTTGGTCTGTATATCCACCAAGGGGTGGGATAAACATCCATGCGGTCAGTGGGACCAGATGGCAGCGGTGACTACCAAAAATGCCGCTTCCGCAAATGAAACAGTTTCAGGCCTACCTTGTTACATCTTTTTCCAAAAAAAAAAAAGCCAACCCGGTAGAGGCTGTAGGAGTCTACAGGAGAAAACCTTCGCTCACACTTGTGCGTGAGCAAAGCCGATCACACATCACAATATGAGCCACGGGGCACACTCTCAGAGGATGATGACCGTATGGATATTTGGCTAGTCCCTTGGTGGACTTGTAAACCAAAAATTAGCTTGATTAGTGATTTCTAAGTGTTGGATTGGAGTCATTTGCATGGGTTGATTTTAACCGTAGAATTTAAAGCATTATTGACCATTATTTGGGGTACTATATCCAAAGGTCTGACATAACTAATCAGGCTGATTTTTGGTTTGCAGGTCCAACGAGGGACTGGCCAAACATCCATACGGTCATCGTCCTCTAAGAGTGTGCCACATGGCTCATATCGTGGTGTGGATCGGCTTTGCTCACACACAAGTGTGAGCGAAGGTTTACTCAGCCTACAGGACCAGATGTCGGGATGGAATCCCTACAAGGCAAGACCACCGGGCAATATCCAGGATGAGGTGATTCAACTGCACAGCATAGGGAGGAAACTGGAAACCTACCTTGGGCTTTAACCCACGATCATGGACCTAAGATCCACCGTCAATAATCCCATTCCAAAACTTGAATCAACCCGCTTTAGAAACATTAGGCTCATTATTTGTTCTCGGGCTAATTGAAGGTTTTTGATTCTTGTACACTACTCCCTTCTCCTGACCCGATAGTCCTTCAATTTCACAATATTCAACTGGAATCATCCAATTTCAGGCTGTAATTTTGGCCCACGCCCAGCCCGGCATGCGGCCCAATCCAGTCCGCGCCTGGTTCGGCCCGTTAGGTCCTTGTGGCGGGCCCGGGCCTGCCCCCTTGAAGCCCGGACCAGCCCCGCCCAAAAATAGCCCATCTTTTTACATTTTCCATTTTTTGGCTATTTCAGTAACACCTCCCTGAAATTTGAAAGTTGGTTGTAATACCCCTTATACTTTCAAACATTAGGATTACCCCCCCTTGACCAAGTTTAACAGTCGTTGACTTGAGTTAAAACGGACTTGAATCACACCTCGTGACTCGTGAGCATTATAATTGCAATATTATCATATTATGGTCCTTTCGTAGGGGCCCGGGCCTAGGTACTGGAGCCCAGCCTGGCAATGTAGACACGGCCCAACCTGACCCAGCCCATGCCTCGGTCCAAATTGCCAGGCTGATTAGTAGGCTTTTTCCCCCAAACGATACAATATATTTTCTACTATTAATTTCAAGTACAAAAAGCTAGGCTGGAGTAATGCAATCCAAGCAGGTGCAGATGCTCGTCCATGTGTAATACTCGCATAATGTATCAAAGCAGAAATAACCCAGATATGCAGGTGGAATTGATGATCGGAAAGCTGAACACGAGATTTTTCACGTATACCAGCTTTGCCTATGCAAAAGATTACAGATAGGAACAAGGAGGGATCTCAAGGTAGACATTTATATTATTTTTTACAGAAATCAAAGCCCATGCATATTTGCTCGCCAATATCAAGATGCTGAGGAAGAGAATGCTCTCTCTACCTGGAGTGTTAGAAAAAGAAACCCAGCTACTGAGACGCATAGGGCCACAAGCATCACCACCAACATTGCCTGCAATGTAATGTATGGGCTCAGAAAGAACACAACTGCCATCGATGCGCTCTGCCAGACTTTGAGCTGTGCGAATGCTCCTTCCTGTCCACAAAAAAGCATTTTCTTTAATTAGGAGGTATTAGTCATTGCTTAATCACTACAACAGCTAAGGATCAAAACCCACAAGAAAAACCAATGACCCTTGAGAGCCCGAACATAGTAAGGGCGAATCCCACTTGAAGTTGTGTAGAGAAGAGAGAGAAACTGAATAACTGATGTCAGGGTTTTTTCCTCAAATTTATGGGAATAGGACTATTCTAGGACTTCAAGAAAATAACTAATGCCAACATTTATAAGTTTAAACCATTACCGTGTCATGCCTGAAGAGCATTCCAAGCAACGCATTCAGCTGTGTATTGAATACCCCGTCACCTATACCCAACATGGCTGCCATTAAAAGTGGGTATAGAGAACCAAGTATTCCGCTAGTTAAGCTGCATTGCAATAGAATAAAACAGAGCCCAAGATGAAGTGGCCTCAGGTCAGATATTACACTACATAAGTTCTAAAAAAATCGTTAAATGTAGAGTTTTGGGGAAAAATCTACCTGTACTTCAGCAAAAGCCATAACAGTACAACAGCTTGAATAAAAGCCCCACCAGAAACTATCAGAGTGATTGAAGACAATCCAGACGTAAATCGCCCAGCAGCTAATGAACACTGACACAAACAGTTCAACCATAAGCATTTTGACTAACAAAACCAAAACAGTGCCTAGGAGTAATGCAGTAGAAAGGTTATCTGAGTTTTGCACTTTTTAGTTTTGGCATGTTTGAAATAAAAAAGCACTCAATTCCTATGGAAAGTTAAATATTTGGATACCGGTTGTGAAAAATTGACATATTAAGGACACCCAGAATATCTATAATGAAGATTGGATAGGTAAGAACAGCAAACCTGTGGACAATAGACTTAAGCGACATTACACTGTTCGGTCTCTTCAAAATTATGCAATATTAAGTTCAAAACCTTCTGTATATTTATTAAACAAAATTATAAGGTGCTCCTCAAGTAGAAATTAACCAGAGTCTATGAACCGCATACAATTTTAAAGGGAAAAGTGCAGTACGTGGAACCATCATTCAATGAGACCAGCCTAGGAAACCTCCCATGTCGCAAGAGTGACCTGATTGGGTGATCCTAACACCATTCATCATCACATTCTTTTTTACCATCACAAAAAATATATGAATCATCCGAAATAAGTCCACGGGTGAAATGGTCAGAATTATCTAATCAGGTAAATTTTGGGGCTAACAGATATCCTAGGTCATACCATTGCATGGTATGCCCCTGAACTTGCATGTGGGTAACATGCACCACTACTGTTGGCAGACTGTCATTCCGATCTATCCAACTGGTAGCATTTTATTTCAAACTTGTAAGTATTTCAGTGGACCTTGATGAGTTACAATTTCCAATAGCGAGAACCTATTCATTCTCTGCTGCTCATACTTACTATTGCATCAAAAGCGCCATACACAGCCATTGCACCACCCACACCCGACACACCAAGTGCTGGTGTTACAATATACTTGGTGAATTCAGCCCTGATATGGAAAAGGCATTGTTAAGTTTCCAAGAAAAAAGGGAAAAAGAAGAATATGAGATTGATATTAGCTTGATTTTGATCAAGTAGTATGGATTATATTGCATAAGTAGGGTATTTACCACACAAATGCTTGTTGTAAGCCCGAATACGCAATAAGGGGAATCGTCAATAGCATTCGTTTGTCCAACAAAGGAGCAATTACCAACTCCGAAAGCGATACTACTGAAGAATAGAGACTGGCAGAAGCTTTTGGTGGTCCCTCCTCTCCTTTACCATCCCTTTTATGTAGAAAGCACATTAATATGGTACCCAAGGTCATGCTCACAAGAAAGACCACAAATAATAAGGTTGTGCCACTGGTACTTCCTCCCTGCAGTGATGTTCAAGAATGTCAAACCATCAGCCAGAATTAGAAAATTAAGGCATAGAAACTGCAGTAAGTTTCAACTCATATATCATTGACATGCAACCACGTCCAATATACTCATCCCAGTGTGATCACTGTTTTTTTTATGCGTATAAGATTTATAGAAGGCAGAACCCAAAAGAAATACAAGAAAATCCTTACTAGGTCGAGCTGACCTACTAGAAGTAAATCTACAAGCCGAAAAACAACAAAAAGCAAACTAAAACAAACACAAAGGAAACTAATCTAAACACCCTCTCCAGAACATAAGAGATCCCAGTGGCAGATGAAATCTTCAAAAAACAACCCACGATACTCTGCAAAGATTTTGGACCAAAGAAACAACAACCCCTAGGATGTATATATTGCATATTAGAGATTGCAGTTCTTTAAAAACACTGATCATGTATACAGCTAAACATTATCATTATCTATCAGATTTGGTTGATATACAAAATAATTGTTGTTCCTAGAAAACAATCATACCAGGGCTGGGGTACATTTTTTTTATTGTGCATAATTAAATTTCATTTTGTGGTAAGAGTAAGACTAATATAAAATTAATATGAATGGACTAACAGTTCCTTCGAGAGAACATGAAGTTTAAAAGTTCCTAATTTTTCAGATGTTAATACTAACTTGGCTGATTCTAAAACCTAACAGCTCATAAGAGACTGCAGAAGATGCATAACACAAGCTTTTATATCGATAGAAGATTCCCATACCAAATGAAAAGAAATCACTAACCACCAAAATATGGATAAAAAATCAGTAACTCACTGCAGCATGGAGAAACTGTGATAACCAAAGTTTGGGTAAAAAAGACAAAACACACCTTTCCATCACTCAACAGAGCAAGTGATAGCAGATTTCCAATGAGCTGCAATATTGAAAATGTGGTATTAGAAGTTCAAGTGTAAGCATAAACAGAATCCATTAAGAACTGTATTTTTCTAGAAATAACATTATCGAATAAGGTTAAAAAAAATGCACCTGGTGACTTGCAAATAGTCCCCAAAATTCTCCATTAAAGTTGCCAATGACCGTTCCTTCATGTAATTGGCAATCATTTGCATGGCTGCGGGCAGTGGAAGTAAGATATGTCCCCTGATAGACCAGAATAAGGGCACAAAAACTTATTCCTTCAATTCCATTGATTCCTTGGAAAATAAAGAGATGAGGAAAATCTAAACATGTCAGCCCACCTGCCCAACCCAGATTATTGAAGCAGCAAAACCAAGGTATAGAGCAGCAGGCACCATTGTGTACCTACAGGAAAGTAATTAATTTTGCAGTATATACTGTTTCTTTATGTGAAATACATGATAAAACTCACTTGTAAATTAATGGTTTGCAATGTTTGTACTTAAGAGAGGGCTTTACTTAAAACTGAAACATCTGACTACACGTAGTTGCCAACCCATGGTATTTTGCCCTTCTTAAAACAGATAGTTGGTTTAAAAGTTGAGCATACATCCTTCTTTTCCTGTTAGGCTAAGCGGGGATCAACCCATGACTACTTGGATGTGATAAAGTGTGTAAACCAGTTGAGCCGTGGACGCAAGCAGAATTGAACATAAATCATACACTACTTCTATATAATTATTTGGGTGTTTCACAGAAAGATGTCCCTGATTACACAAAAAAAAAAAAAAATAGATGTCCCATGGAGATTCTAATGCAATTTACACATTGTAAACTAAACTTATGAGTTGAACCAAAGCACATTGGTTCATCAAGCCAAGCACATTGCTAATTGCCCCACAGGAATACAAATAATTTTAAAATACTAATCTATATCCAAGAGGAAAAGAAGGATGAACAGTCTCACCAAAGATTGAACAATCTGAATTCAACTCAAAGATAAATACTGTCATATATAATTCATTTTACAATGTGTAAATTGCTTCTGCTGTTAGCTTTTTGGGCTTTCTCAGCCCTCTCTTAATATAATTCATTTTACCTATCAAAAAAAAAAAAAAATACTGTCATACAAAACTCAATTCATTAGCAACAGATTCAGACAAGCAAATGCATACCAGGATGGTTTCAAATTTGCGGCGATGAACAACCAATACCCAGTAGTGCCGAGAATCAATGCGTTCTTTGACCCCAGCTTCCGGACCACACTTGAAGCCACTAAAGAGAAAAAGGTGAAGGAGACATACAAAATCCCCAGTGAAGTAGTACCCAAATCTTCCTCCTGAACAGATGCAAATTATTGAATTACCAAAATACGAATTACCAAAATCATTGCAGAATAAATCAAGCAAATACCCAGAAATGGGAATTAGAGAAACAGACTCACCGTATTGATCGTACTTTCCAAATTCTGAGCAGCTCCATATGCCAGAAATATCAACAAGAAGGCACAGCTCAAGATATGAACATCTCTGGTGTGATTTTTAGGGGCTTCAAACGCCAAATCCCCGACCAAAAGCTGTGCCTCTTCTTCTCGGGAATCTAGAGTCTCCATGGCTTCAAATTCTCTCCACACTCCACAGTCTATCCCAAAATCAGAAACTAAGGCTACTAATAAAGCCTAAAACCCCAATAATTTAAAATCAAACGAGGGGCTTGCCGGCCAGAATCCTGGGAAGTAAAAGACATGAGAAAGAATACGGACTCAAGATGGTTTTCGATGCTCTTCCATGAATGATTTCGATTTGTTTACTCGATCCAAGACTTAATTCATTGAAGAGATCGAAGAATCTTAAAACAGAAGAGACGGGGATGGAAAAACAAGAACACAATAGACATGAGAAGCGCATTACATTCATTAACAAATGTTAACAAACTTAATATTCAAATCAGAAAACGAAAGTTAGGGCTCCTGTTTTTGTCGCGTTTTCCACGCGACCCTTCAATGATGGAGTAAAACTTGTGTCACAAGATGTTGCGACGGAAACCAGCCACAGCACTCAATACGAGCCACGTGGCATACGACAAGAGGGCGCTGACCGTATGGATGTTTGGCCAGTCCCTCGGTGGACCTACAAACCAAAAATCAGCCTGATTAGTGATTTCTAACCAATCCGATTGAAATTATTATCATGGGTTGATTTTAACGGTAGGAATTTGAGCCTTATTTGGGTGCAAAAATCCAAACGTTTTAAATCACTAATCAGGCTGATTTTTGGTTTGTAGGTCCACCGAGGGACTGGCCAAACATCCATACGGTCAGACCCTCTGATCGTGTGCTACGTGGCTCGTATTGAGTGCTGTGACCGGCTTCCGTCACAACATCTTGTGACACAAGTTTTACTCTTGATGGAGACAAATAAGTATAAAAATGCTAACACCATTTTCTGTGTGCCTGGACTAATATGCGCAAGGACGGGATCATACGATACAAGGTTATTAAATTGCCTTGTGGGATCAAGACCGCTAATCCAGACAGCTTATAGTAATGGGATCTCTTTCCAGCTTCAATTATTGGAAGCGCGAGGGGTCCATGAGGAATTATACGCTGAACCGACATCCATCATCGTAAAATACCACAAGATTATTCTTGACGGAGGATCCAGCCTTCATGTATAGGCTAAAATTTGAACGCATAAAATAGGGGGCAAAAAGTCCATGATAGGCGGCTGAAAATAACGCATCTGAGAAAATTCCACCAATTTAACGGTGAGGATTAATGAGATGCACATTTTTAGACCTGACGAGGACGAAATGAGGTTCTCTTCCTTCCATTCCATCACGGTCTCCTCGGAAGATTCAGAAGAAGAACCAATACACCCGGACACATTATCAAAAGAGAGAAACATGAACATTTTGTGTAATTGTAAACTGCAGATCTGTAAAAGGGTCCATTTTTTAATTGGCAATCGGTATATTACATCAGGGGATTCATCGAAACGAAATCAATAGAAAGAAGAACAATTGGTGTTCAAAACAGAAATAAAGCCTTAACCCTAAATTTTCCGAGATCCAGACCAAATAAACACCGTGAAACAGCCATCATTCAAGAACTGGTGAATTTGGTGACGGCCTTGGTGCCCTCAGAGACAGCATGCTTGGCCAATTCACCAGGAAGAACAAGGCGAACGGCGGTCTGAATCTCCCGAGAAGTGATTGTAGGCTTCTTGTTGTATCGGGCGAGCCTAGAGGCCTCTTGGGCAAGCTTTTCGAAAATGTCGTTGATGAAGCTGTTCATTATGCCCATTGCCTTGCTTGAGATCCCAATGTCCGGATGAACCTGCTTCAGCACCTTAAAGATGTAAATCTTGTAGGTCTCGGTGCTTTTCTTCACTCGCTTCTTCTTCTTATCTCCAGCTCCGCCACCTTCCTTCGGCAACCTCTTCTCGGCTTTTGGTTTCTTTTCCGCTGCCGGAGCTTTCTCTGCTTTCTTCTCTTCGGTGGCCGCTGGTTTCTTCTCGGCGGGCTTCTTTTCTGCTTTGGGTGCCATTGAAACCTCTCAAAGAACAAAATACAGGAACACAGAACGAGTAGGAAACAAAGATTGAGAAACTGCGGCGAATGGTTTACGGCTTTTTGTTGGAGATGGATAGCAAATTGGAGTTTGGTTTCTTAATTATAGGGGAAATAAACTAGTTTCAATTGGATAACAGAGAGTTACACAGATCTTTGACTTGGCGCTTAATCTCTCCATTAATTTTATCTGACCCAACCTCCTAATCGACGGTTTCGGAAGGATAAGGAAAAACAGCAGAATCTGACGAAATTCTACTGTACACGTGGTGAGAGGCTATTGATGGAACGTTTTCTACGGGGATAGAGAAGGCACGGCTTCAACTTCAGACTTGTTTTAAGAGATAATTACCATAATACCCGCATGTGGAAACGTTTTTTTATAGAAAATCTAAAGGGTAATTTTAGTCGCACCCACAATATGTGAGGGCACCCGACGTGTTGAGAGCACCCCAGCTTAGATTTCAAACTCTGTGAGGGCACCCTTCCCCCATTTCAGCACAAGAGAGTAACTAGTAAATCTTTTGTCGCAACGGGTTTGACTGAAGCCAGTCAAAACCCACAATAGGAGCCACGTGGCACAATCTTAGTGGACACTGACCGTATGGATGTTTGGCCAGTCTTTCGGTGGACCTGCAAACCAAAAATTAGCCTGATTAGTGATTTACAACCTTTGGATCTTTGCACCCAAATAACACTCAATAATGCGCAGATTCCTACAGTTAAAATCAATCAATGAAAATGACTTCAATCCAACATTTTGAATTTACTAATCAGGCTGATTTTTGGTTTGTAGGTCGACCGAGGGACTGGCCAAACATCCATACGGTCAGAGTCTACTAAGAGTGTGCCACGTGACTCCTATTGTGGGTTGTGACTGGATTCGGTCACAAGACTCACAACGGGGTTTTGCTCCAAACGAGTAGAACTTCCGGAGAAAACATTTAATAAGAGGGTGCGTACAAATTCTTTGACAGGGTATTTTCGTAATAAAAAATATAGCAAAAAACCAAGGTTTCGGGTGTCCTCACATTTTGTGGGGTGCGACTAAAATTACCCAAATCTAAATCGTAGGAAGATCTTCGAGATTTCTATTGTGTGGATCTGGACGACCATGAGCGATCTGGACCTAGGGACGGCATCACTTCTTTCGTACACATTTAGCTAGCATCGTCCCTAGGTCCGATCACACACCATAATATGAGCCACGTGGTCACTCTTAGAGGACGATGACCATATCGATGTTTGGCCAGTCCCCCGTTGGACCTGCAAACCAAAAATCAGCCTGATTAGTTATGTCATACGACTCATACCTCTGGATCTAGAATCCCAAATAATGGTCAATAATGCTTTAAATTCTACGGTTAAAATCCAACCCATGTAAATGACTCCAATCCAATCCAATGATTATAAATCACTAATCAAGCTAATTTTTGGTTTACAAGTCCACCGAGGGACTAGCCAAACATCCATACGGTCATCGTCCTATAAGAATGTGCCCCGTGGCTCATATTGTGATGTGTGATCGGCTTTGCTCACACACAGGTGTGAGAGAAGGTTTTCTCAATAAAAATGGCAAATTTTGGATACCCCAATCCCCCAATTTCTTATCTCCCCCCACCCATTTTTTATATTCTCTAATTGACCCCATCCCATTGAAATATCTAAATACCCCCCTACTTAGAAAAGAAATTTTCCAAAATAAGGGTTTCATTGTTGAGATTCTTGAGAATAGCTTCAACAAGGCGGAGTGAAGCTTCGGTAGAGAAAGTTGTTTTCTACAATAGGGATCGGTGAAAAAAAAGCTTCGACAAGTCGAAGAGTGAAGGCACCTTTCATTCCGCAAGTGCTCGTCACAATCAATTCAAAGACCATGACTGAGACTATATGAGAAACAAACCCTCCAAAGTATCGTTCTGGCAAGATTACTAGAAATCCTTGAATTATTCATAAAAGTGTCCTTAACCTACTTCTTAAATTATCTAAGTTAACATGTTCATGGTAAGGTTGGGTTTACAGATTAATCTCAACAATATTCCCAGCAAAGTCTTGAGCATAGTCCAAGTTTTTTCAGACATTGCTTGGGATCCTCCTTAGCTTTATTAGTGATTCCTAACGTTGATGGTAACAGTTGAGGAGAAGGCAAGTTAATTAGAGAAACAAAATAGGCAAAGTTGGTATTTTATACTTTGTTAATAGTTATGATAATCAATTATGGAGTTGATAATGAATTATCAGCTACAGCTAGAGTATGTGCAGAGTGCAGTCCCATTGACGAGGTGGGTCCGGCCAGAATGTTGTGATACCACCTCCCTCTCCCCAAACATAAGGTACCTCTCACCATTCTTTCAAAGTTCAAACTTTCTATTTATTTATTTTTATTACAAATCATACTTATTGGTCGCTATCTAAGTGTTCGTTGGCAATTTCAATTCCAATATAAGCATGTTTACAGAAGCCGATCAATACGAGATTTTCTTCTGTCTAAGTTGGAAGCTATTGTCAGGACGGATTTTCTTTTTTTCCGATTCATATAATTACACCTTTCTTGTTGGGTGGCATTATTTGCACACACCATTTCCTTACGTGCACACACATCTAATCTACACAAACACCATAAGTTGCAAAATAAATAAATTAGACGAGGGAGAGGAACCCACCACCACCACCACCACACCACCTTCTTCTTCTTCCACCACCGCCGCCACAACCACTGCACCACCGCCTTCTTCTTCTTCTACCGCCACCACCACCAAGGCACCTACCTCTCTTTCTCTCTCTCTCTCTACCCCCTTGAAAAAGATTTCTTGTGCTTGTCGGCAAGCCAGGGTCGACATAGCCAAAGCCATGTCAGTCGTGCCTGCCCCTCTCTCTCTCTCTTAAAAAAGATTTCACATGCATGTTGGCAAGCCAAGGTTGACATAGCCAAAGCCATGTCAGTTGTTGCCTGTCGACATAGACAAAGGCATGTCAACCTTGACCTGCCGACATGCACAAAATATTTTTTTAAGAGAGAGAGAGAGAGAGGGACGAAGGTGCCTTGGTGGTGGCGGCAGTAGAAGAAGAATAATAATAATACAGCGGTAGTGGTGGTGCTGGTGATGTAGTGGCAGTGAAGAAGAAGAGGACAATTGTGGTAGGTTACTCTTCTTCGTCAGGTTTTTTTTGTGTGTGTAGATTAGATATGTGTGGTCATATCACAAGAGCGATGTGTGTGTAGATTAGCAGTGTGGTCATATCACAAGAGCAATGTTTTAAGAAATGAAGTGGATGCCTATGGCAGATAATAAATAGGGTTCCATTTAATCTAAATACACCCAATGTCATCAGTTATATAGATGCTTGCAGCTTTCAGAATCAGTATCTAAGATGACACATCAGGAACAAAAAATGGACTGAATTTAGTACATAAACATAAGGGGGTAGCTGAGTATGATGTTCTAAAACAATACAACATTAAAAAAAACCATCGAAGAGTCGCAGATCCTCCTCTGTTGAGAATCCCAACTCTAGCTTGTTTTAGTGTTCATTATCAAGAAACTTCTTATGTTGGGGCAAAAGATAGAGGGGATAGCTGAAGTTCACAAAACTAAATATTTCCCCCTTCCAAGAGGGGGCAGCTAAGGAAAGGAAAACTGTACAAATACAGATTCTTCCAGCCCTTAATACAGCTGAGGTAATCTCCAGGCCCTTGAAATCTTCCTCACTCACCCTAAAGCTGATTCAATTGGATTGCTAGAGGACTTAACCCAGAAAATCTGTTTATGAATTCGACTCCACATATTCATTCAAGCAAAGATGAGCTCCCTTATTTTTTCATACTAGTTCACTAAGCAGAAGTTCCTCAATTGCACCTTCATCTGTAAACTTTTCTAGGTTTTAGACTATTCAAGAGACGGCCAAAGGTGGCTAATGCATCATGAAATTTACGGATCTTGAGGAAACCCATTACCATGGAAACCTCACTGGCTGAGAAGTTTGCCTTCTTCATGACCAGATCAACAAGCCTGATCAGTGTGTCCTCCATGGATAAAGCACATAGACCTTCAGCCAGCATAGAGAATGAGGAGAACTCCGGCAAAAATCCTTTCTCTGTCATCTCAACCATAAAATCAACAGCTTCTCCAATTGGTCCTCCTCCGCAACAGAGGCCACGGAAAACAATCTTATATGTGATAGAGTCCGGAGGATCGCCATTGTTTATCATCTCTCTAAAAAGCCTCATGGCTTCTTTCGTTCTCTGTCGTTTAAATAGTGCTTGGATTATAGGGTTATAAGCTTGTGGGGCTGGAACCATCCCTTTCATCTGTACAGTTCTGAGAAGCCTACTAGCGAGCTCAACTCTACCCGCCTTACAAAGACCACTGATGAGAGTTCCATAGGTGATTGCATCCGGTTCACACCCATTTGAAGTCATGATCTGGACAATATCTGCCGCCTTCTTTATATCACCTACTCTGCAGAAGTGCGAAAGTAAGGGATTGTAGGTGAACTTGTCTGGTTTCAATCCTTCTATAAGCATCTGGTCCATAAGTTGAGCAGCTTCATCCACCCTCCTGTTCTTACACAGACCATCAATGAGGGTATTATAAGTCACCAAGTTCCTTGAAACCCCTTGCAGTTCCATTTGATCAAAGATCTCCTCTGCTTCTTCGATCCTCCGATTCTTGCAGAGCCCATCGATCAGAGTATTGTATGTTACGACATTTCGTGCACATCCATTTGATTCCATTTCTTTCAGTAGGCCCAACGCTTCCTTGAGTCTCCCTTTAGAACAGAGGTTGTCAATCAACATATTGTAAGTAAATTCATCTGGCGGACACCCCTTAGTCTTCATCTCCTCAAAAAGTTCCATTGCAATTCTATGGTTTCCAGACATGAAGAGGCCATGTATAAGAGAATTGAATGTACATACATCAGGTAACAGTCCCTTCATTGAAAGGCCACGAGCGAGTTCAGTAGCTTCTTCAACAAGGTTCTCCTTACACATGGTGCTGATTAGAGTGTTATAAGTGACAGTGTTTGGGAAACAATCCCTCTGCACCATTAGATTCAGAACCTCCATTGCATCTTCAATCTCACCCGATTTACACAGTCCGGATATCAAGGTGTTGTAAGTAAAGATATCTGGATCAAATCCGTCCTGGAGCATCACGTCCAAGATCTCTAGGGCATGCTTAACATGCCCAGCTCTGGACAGGCCGTTCACCAAAGTATTGAAAGTAAATTTATCAGGACGAAATCCCTCCAGGGACATTTCTTGTATGAAGTTCAGAGCTTCCTCTACTCTGCCCTCTTTGCAGAACCCATGGATCAAAACATTAACCGTTACATTGCTTAATGTGCATCCAGCTTCCACCATCCTTTCTTTGATTCTCAAAGCACCTTCCATATTTCCTTCTTCAATAAATCCCTGAATGAGGGTTGTAAAAGTTTTCTCATCTGGGACCAATCCATGGGTAGACATCTCTTCCATCATAGAAATGGCAGGCTTAATTTGATGGGCTCTACAGAGAGCCTTGATCAAGATATTGAAGGTTGAAACATCTGGACTAATTCCTCTACTATTCATGGAAGAATGTACAGACTCAACTAGTTTTAGCTTGTTTGCCTCAACAAGAACATTCAATAAGAAATTATATGTAAATGTGTCTGGTTCCAACGCAAATTCTTCTTTCATAAGTCTAAGCACACCAACAGCTTCATCAAAGAAATTGAATCTCGCGTAGCTTTCAATAAAGATCAGGAAAGTACCTTGGTTAATCTCACAGCTGGAGAGCTTCATCTCTTGCAGGAGATGCTTCATCCAATCAAAAGATCCCACCGCTCCGAGCTGTTGAAGGATCTCTTCATAAATGGATAAAGTGGGGATGAAATTTGGCTGCTTTGAGGCCCAATCAAAGAGATTAAGTGCAGATTCTGGGTCTTTCTGGCGGCGAAGGATGCCAAGAAGGTCTTTTGGGGTGAAGTTTGGTGGAATTTGATGGATAGGAGAGGAAGATAAGGCAGAAAATGGACTTGAATTGGAGCCTGAAGATGCCGTAATCTCTTCGTGATGTTTGAGAGATGACATGGAGATGAAGCTGGATGGCTTATGTGAGAGATACCGAGGTGGGTATTGCGGCTTTTGAGGTAGAACCCAAGGATGACAATTCAGAGAAGAGGAGAAGGCCATTGGAGCGATTAAACGAACACGAACAAAAGAGGATATCAGAGACTATGAACTGCTAGCAGAGTAAATGAACTGCTTTAAGGTTAAATACAAGAATTTTCAACCAAAAAAAAAAAGAAAAATGAGAAATAACACAGATAATCAGACTGATTTAATGGAGAAATAGCAGAAAAGAATTCCCACCAAAAAGATAGAAAATAAAAACCAGGAAGAAGATGCAGAGCTAAAGAAGGTATGCAAGGTAACTCTACAACCACAATCAGAAGGAAGTTGCAGAAAAGATTTCAATTTGAACGGCGAAAGTAAAAGAGAGGAGATGGGCTTTGAAGGTGCAACATCAGAAGGAATTTCTGCACAGAACTTTCTGAAACTTCAATAATGGTGAAGTAAAGGGAACGAATTGCAAAGAAAAGAAAGGCCTTGAAGAAGCTCCGCTGAAGAAACTTAAAGAGAGGTCTCAAAGACTGAAACTTCGAACGGATAAACCCCTCGAGAGGGAGAGGGGGAGGGGTGAGGGTTTTTCTTCAATATCGACATCTTGAATAAGAGGGCTTCTATAAAGCACTAATTACTGTACTGCCATCCATTGATTCCCGTGACGACCGTTTGACGTAACGCTTTAACACTGAAAATTTTTCCTCAGGCAATGTCTGACCTGAAGGATGTCAAGAGATAGGGAGATGGGGCCACATGATTTCACACGAGTATTCAAAAACCGTTCAACTAACGAATGCAGTAGATGAATCACCTCTTAGACTAGAAAATAGATTCATCAGATGATTTTAACCTTCTGATAAAAAACACAAGCCTTTTTTATGAAATTATGCTGTTGTTCTCCTGTCCATCCGATTGAGCTGATTTGGAGTTCAGGAAATCTTCAGTATGGGATTGCAAATTGGACACCTTGCGATTGATAAGAATGTGCAATATTTGCAAGTTGCAAACTATAGGGCAGGTCTTGATTTCAAAACCCTTGTGGGGCCCCTTGGTCAAGTTTTAAATGATCCATTATAACAGTCACTTAACATTACTGTTATGACCGTTATAACAGGTTAAATTCTATGTTTTAAAACTCAGAACTCGAACTCGACTCGGAAGTCCATTGGGTTGAGTCACCTCAAAGGCTTGGGAGTCGATTCGGTGAGTCATTAAAATAATTATTAAATATTTAAATATATAAAAATTAATATTTATTAAAAAAACTTTGAAAAATTATAAAATATAGTAAAAAAATTTAGAAATTGAAAAAAAAAACATTTAATCTTGAGTCGACTCGGCCTTTAAATGGTCGACTCGGTAAAGACTCGGCCGAATTTCCGAGTCAACTCGACGAGGCATGCAAATCTTTAAAACAGAGGTTAATTAGTTGCATCTGAAATCAAAAGCGGTCATATGTTTCTAAATAACTTCGTAACAGTATAAAATAAAGTATTTTCTTCACAATAACAGTCATTAGCGTCATGATGCAATGCCTGTTCTCCGAATTTAGGATGTATTTAAAAAAAATGTAACGAAGCTGGGTGTTCCCGTTAACTGCCGTTATTTAAACCGGGCCCTTAGTTTCATAAAAATCTCACTGATAAAAAAAACGTTAAAAAGATGGGAAAGAATTTAAGTTGGGATGAGTTTTCTATTCTTTTCCAGCTGATGCCGTAGATGCCAAACAGCCCAAAGAGCTCCGTCACTTCATCCTCTCCTCCGTATGGCAAGTTTCAACCCAACACTCACACTGGCAAAAGAAGCATGTTTCTTGCCTCTTTTCAACTTAAAAAAGAAAAAGAAAAAAAAGAGTCGTGCTCTCCCATGGATAAAAGGACAAAAATATGCGTAGGGCATTTGTCTGTTGGATTCAAGAGATCCACGCAATTGTTTCCTCGTGGACTAGATCTCTTGGATCCAATGGTCAATGGCCTCAAACCGTAGATATTTTTGTCCGGGTGGGACAGCATTTTCCAAAAAAATAAACACCATTAAAATTCAACGGGGGTGACTCATAGGGGAGAAGTATAAGATATATGCATGACGTGGACAAAAGAATCCTCCTCATGGTCGACCTAGATGTCTGAACTGGCCATGTCAACCCTCTACGTGTAAAGAGAAACCCCCCACTACAGGCAGCAAAGATTTCTGGATTATAATCAAGAACAAGATATTGGAAGTAAATCAAAGTCTAAGAGCAAGCTGAGTTTAAATGGAACACTTGACGCTTCACACCCCTCTCCCATACCTACCACTAAGATCTTGGAACTTCCATCGACATCTTGGAAGTACAGGACACACAACATAGCTCTAATTAAACATTGGAAACCATACTTCCTCATCTATCTCATACGAAAATCCAACTGCAACCAAGCACCAAAATCCAGAAGGGTCAAAGAGGACTGAGGGTTGGGAAAAGAGAGTTCACACCTTGGTCTTCTGCTAGCAAGAAGTCTGCTCTCCAGTGAAAACAAGTATGCCTCTGGAGGGTTTATGTGCACGTATCAAATGTCCCAAGTCTTTTAGAAAGCTAGTAAGCAATCTTCACACGTCTAAAATTCTAGGAGCATCACAGAAGGCTGATAACGACTCCCGCCCCCAATTCAGCCATATTCTGCTTTTACCCCTTTTTTCGTCCCTAAGAGTTAACTAGGACAAAACACCACATTTGTAAAAAATAAAAAAATAAAAAACCCACTAAAAACACACAAGGATAAGAAGATAAACTTCACAGCCAAGTTAACTACGCATCTCAAAAGACAGGTCATACCTAAGCCTTCTGGCAACTAAAACTGCTGAAAACAACCACCATCGTAGATGAAAAAACCTGAAAATGCATACAGGAAAACACTGATGATGCCTAGCACTCATCGCCATCAATGTTGAACACATCAAACTCTCAAATAGCTCAACAATATATCTCTCAATTTGAACTGTTCCAATTCTATCTCCCAATCATGGCCGCTTGTTCTATCTCAGCAAATCACAACAACTTGATATACACAATTTGAGGTCCCTACAAGAATGTCAGAGATCATCCCATGCCCCTAGTACAAATACAGCTGTTGGGACTAGAATCACTTCATATAGCTTTCAGGACCAACTTCAGATCAAGGCAACATTTCATTGGGTTTCACACGAAATAGTAAGAGGTCTCCTCAAACTCTAAATGGCTGATAAACTCAGAGGCAACGTCGACACCTAGGCTTGTTTCCCATCTGCTGTTCTAACTAAAATCTCAGAGGCAACGTCGAAACCTAGGCTTGTTTCCAATCTGCTGTTCTAACTAAAATCTTGAGCATGAACTCTTAACAAATGCCCCCATTTGGCGCCTTGGAGGCAGAAAAACACTACAAACCTATGAACCAGGAGAAGTATCACTGATTTTCCTCACGGATGTCACCAAATAATGTAGGATTGCACAAAGATGCCATTCTGAAACTCCATGCTCCACTAGCACACATCTTACACAAACCTAATCCTTCTCCCCTCTTCTCACTATTTTCTTAATGCACTCATTGAATTTTCAGACTTAACAGACAACCTTCCTAACTCCCAAACCTTGAACCTCCATTTGTGTCCATACAACCACAATCTGTCTCCTACCATACTTGCTTTTAACAACTTTTCTGCAAAGGCCAACTTGACTTCACATCTCCAATGTCACTTATCCTACTATGGTTCAATTTACCAAGCCTCATAAAGCACAAGTACCACCAATGTCTATGGAGGACAAACTATTTCACACCTCCAATGTCACTTATCCTACTATGGTTCAATTTACCAAGCCTTGTAAAGCACAAGTACCACCAACTTTTATGGAGGACAAACTATATCCTATTCCAGTCAACCAAATGATATTTCTTCAATGTATCCTCATCCCATACTTCAAATCAGTCAGCAATTTGGACTAAGACATGAAATAGATGCATGGTCTAAATTATGTGATCACCCAACAAGATATTACTTCGCCACTATGAAGCAATTTTCTTTCAAGAAAATATGATTATGAATCCCAAAGAAGTCATCCCCAGTAGGAACTCAGGATAGCAGACAAGAACATCGACGCTGCAAACAGAATCTATTACACCCTAATCCATTTCTTAAAATCCTCTTTTGTCTCACTACTTCTAGGTTCAACTTTTCAAACACCTACAATCATATGAAAAAAATTTAAGGTTTTTTTTTTTTCCTTAAACTCATTTCCCCACCCCTCTGAATCAGCAGTAGCACAAACAGAACCTTGCGATCCTTAAAAAGTGCATCGCTGCAACTAATGGAGTTGTTCTACAAATCTTCTTATCAAATAACAGAGCTTCAGCATCTTGCTTCTAGTTTTGGATCCACCACTACGATTTCATTCCATTCCAAATCCAATCCTAAATCTTTTGGTATCCAATCACTTAAATGGCCTGAAAAATCCCCTTATGATTCTAGAAATTTGCACAATGCTGGACCTCATAGGATCGTAGTCACTCATAAAACAGAAAACCACCTTTAAACTTACCTCCAACCAATGCCTAAACATGGAACAGACCCTGCAAAAAATGTTCCCACGATTAACCCTCAAGATCCTCAAATGAGCCCCACTTCCACCTGTACCTCCACCAAAAAAGCTTTTTCCTCTTATCCAAGTCTAAATGGCTGAACCATAATTTCTATGCTACCTCAACTGTTTTTTATTCTAACCACCAAGGAAACAAAGAGGAAGAGGTTGTCCATTAGCCCAACTTCTTGAAAAAAATCACTAATATGACGAGCAATAATATTTTTATGATAAGTAACGAGCAATAATACTATAGTAATAAGAGTATATATAATTCGATCAAGCAAACAATCACACACACAGATATATGTTATGTATGTTAGACACAGAGATATAGATGCCAATGCCCATCATACCGACTCAAAAAAATATCAGATTAGTATTATTAACCTTTCACCCAAAGCCCGTATGCCAATACTTGCAAACTACCATTACCCAAAGGAGAGAAATCATCTGGTAGAAGAACCAGAAGAATAGCAATGACAGGCATCAGTTCCAAGGACTACAATTATGTCCATGACAGAAGAACAAGAAAACCAAATAAGCATTCAGAAAGGTAAAATGTTTACCTTTTCTGCAATCCAAATAAATAAAACAAGGGTCAAGCATCCATTCCCAAAGTTGTAAAAAACAAACTAATGTTGTTGTCTAACCCCACAAACTGTTACATATTAGCTTGTAGATCAGACTACAAGGAGACACTCGTTGCATAGGTTCCACAAATAACAAATCACAAGATATACTCGAAATTCACTGATGTTGTTCTAGAATTTGACAGACTGTATGGTAAAACTTGAACAACAAGCCAATATTATATCTAGCCAAATCCACCGTTCACGAACTATAAACATTCCACTTAAGTAAAGCAGACTGTATGGAGGAAATCTCCGTTGCAAGGCCTGCAATGCACACTCAGCTGGCACGGCTTCTAATAACATCAAGACCCATCTCAGTAGGATCAGTCGCTTGCAACTCTACCTGAATACCGTCAAGCTCTCTCTTGAATCGGTCCTTGGAGCTAGCATAAATCATCTTGCTTCTCACCCTCGCGGTATCAGGAGACCTTCATAAAGCAAGAGAAAGATAAAAGCATAAACAGAAATGGTTAAAGACTAGAGAATGAAAAAAGAACTAAACATATTAAAGATTACCATGCAATGAAGAAAATCTTGCTTTTTTGGCAATTCTCTGCTGTTACAAAGTCGAAATCGTAGACACAATATCGGCACTCATCAGCAGGAAGGCTTGCAGTAAAATCCTCGTAGCTTTCAGCAGGCTCTCCAAGCTTTTCCACAATAACCTGCTTTGCCTTCTCCTCTATCTTAAACACTATGAAGCGGTAAGTTCTTTTCGCCTTCAATTCCAAAAACTTTAGCTTGCAGTCATCATGCACAGCAATCCCCGACGCTGCGTTGGCCTAGGTATAGGATGGAAATTAATAAAGATCACACATCCCATGCAATTGAAGATATGTCAAAATCTGGAAGAACTCTAATGTATTTGTAATTGGGAGTACATGTTATAGACCAAAAACTGTTGGGAAACCAGTACTCCACAAACTAGGCTTCAAAAGAAACCCTTGAAAAAGGAAACTTCAATAGGTAACAACACCAATGGAAACTTCAACAAGGCAAACAAAATCCATGCAGAGGTATGCACTACAAACCAGATCTAGTTTATGTTTTTTAATAGTTCCAGAACTTACACAGAGAATACGGATCTGTGCAAGCATAATAAAGACTACAAACTGCAAATCTACAAGACAGGTCACAGAAGAAACCCTAAACCAAAGTGATGGCGGTGAATTGTAACCTTAAGACAATAATCTACGGCTACAGCCATCTCCAACGTAGACGAAATTCAAAGGAAAAACACAAAATTCCATTTATAACCCTGCAAAATCCACATCATTCGTTGTTTCGACCAGAGATCTATAACATCTACGTCCCCTAAAAAAAATTGCCATTGCTGACGCAAATCCATTGGAATCTCAATTCAACAAATCCAGAAGCGAATATCAGATACATCAAATCGAGCTTCAGAGATCTACGATCAAAGCAAAAGCAAAAGCAGAAGCAAATCAGATCCGTGAACTAATTAAAACCTAGAGAATCTGTACCAATCACATCTCATCCACCGAAATCTCCCGGATTTCAGCTAAATCAACTCTCATATCTGAATCGATTGCAGATCAAACACCGAGATCAATAAAAGATGAAACAACAATGATATCTGCAAAACCAGTAGAGCAGAAACGAAACCCTAGCAAAGCAAAAAAGGGGGAAAAATAGTAGAAACTCACCATTTTTTGAGGAGATGATCGGAGATAAGCTAGCGAGGGAGATGAGGTGAGAGGGCTCGAGAAAATCTAGGGCGCCGAGGGAGGAGAAAATATAGAGAGAAGACCCTCCGATAACAAGGGCTGTGGCAATGAAAAGTTGCCCTTGGTATTCGGTGGCTTGCCGCTAATATCATGATGATGGTCATACATGACCACAGCGAGAAAGTACATCTGGCCAATTATATACTGCCACGTCACGTGTGAGCTGGAAAATAGCAAATATGTTCCCCACGCATCGAAAAACTTTTTGTTACAGTTCCGTGTCTCTTGACAGTGAGCCATCTGATAAACTTATTCGGGCGGGCCAACTGACCTATGAATATTGAAAAAAAAGCCTGATTGGTTATCTCTAGCCATTCGATCTAAGTATCAAAAAATGCATGAAATCAGACAGGTGGAAATCGCCCCATGAAAAACGCTCCAATCAAATGGCTAAAGGTCACCAATCAAGGAAAGAGCCAATCAATTTGCCACGTGTCACATTTGAGAGACCTCCAACGCCGGATCATTTTTCATTCGTATCGACTTCTAGCCATCGGATTCTAGAATTTTGTTTGTGATACTCAAATCAATGGCTATGAATCACCATCAGCCTGATTTTTGGTGTGTAGGTCCAGTAAAGGGGCTAAAACTTCTGTCACAAGATGTTGTGACCGAAGCAGGTCACAACCTACACTAAGAGCCACGTGGTACACTATTAGAGGGCGCTGACCGCATGGATGTTTGGCCAGTCCCTCGGTGGACCTGCAAACCAAAAATCAGCCTGATTAGTAATATAGAACCTTTGGATATTTGCACCCAAATAATGTTCAAATTCTTACGGTTAAAATCAACCCACTAAAATAACTTAAATCCAACGCTTAGAAATCACTAATCAGGCTGATTTTTGATTTGCAGGTCCACGGAGGGACTGGCCAAACATCCATACGGTCAGCGTCCTCTAACAGTGTGCCACGTGTCTCATATTGAGGGTTATGACCGGCTTCGGTCACAAGACTCACAAAGAAGTTTTAGTCCAGTAAAGGGTGGCCAAACACTCATGGGTCAGTGGGCCCCAATGAGTGTACCTGGACATCAAAGTTTTTCTCCCCGTAAGGTGAGATCGGGGGGATATGAGCCACCGTTTCGTGGGGCCTACCTAAGAAGTTAAAAATCAAAGCAAATTAGTTGATGACAACAAATTGATATGTTTCTTTCCTTTCGCCTACTTGGATTGTAATCACCAACTGCGTTGATTACCTACCTTCGTGATCTCTTTGGTTGGACCCACTCAACGATGTGTCATGTGTACCTACTTACTGATCTCATATATTTTGGGAATTTTTTACACACCCCCCATGTTCTTTAAAATTAGACATACCCCCAACATTTGAAAAAGCTGACATATCCCTTCTATTTTTTGATAACCCAAATCTTCTATATTGTGCTTACATAGACCACGTATTACCAAGAGGACGAGGTCGTCCCTGGGGTCTAGACCGTTGGATCTCAGGGACAATCGGCGGTCTCTGGACCTAGGGAACACTGCTTTGAGAGATCGGTAAAAGAGTACGTTTCGGTTTTGGAACGACAAATTTGACCAAAAGGTCCAAAACTACCACTAACATTATTAATTCGTCAAAGCGTTTTTCCATCTTCCCTTAATTTGACGAGCAACGCACATATTTTTTTCACATTTGACATACACGTAGCATGGTAATGGCAGACTTTTACAGACCACTGTCCCTATGGAAGTTCGGCCCATCCCTAGGTGGACCTACATACCCAAAATCAGCTGGATTAGGGATTTCAAACCATTTGATCTTTGTACCCCAAATATGCTCGAATTTGACGGTCAAAAATCAACCCATGAAAACGACTCCAATCCAACGCTTAGAAATCACTAATCAGGCTCATTTTTGGTATTTAGGTCAACCAACAGTTACAACAAACATCCATAAGGTCAGCAATCTCTAAGAATGTGCCAGGTGGCTCATACTGATACAGTAGTCCTTCATCAAAGTTCTACTTTTGAATGGTGGAGGCAAAAATGAGTTTTCATTCTTGAGGAGTTGATGAGATATTCGTTGGTTGTTGACATTAACGTGTCGAGTTCGAAACTTGGGATAATTTTTGGGCTTAATGTTTTAATAATAGTGGCAGTACGGTACGTGCCATACATGTGAGGATAAAAGTAGAGGGAAAAACTTTGTTCCGTCAATTCGCTCCCCGCTCCATCCACTATAAAAGGGGAAAGAACACAAGGAAAGTGTTAAGAAGAATGTCAATTGTCGTAAAGACACTTTGGTCTATTCAAGTGGCTTTTTAGCTGGGCGTCAATTTCACGCCATTCTTTCCAAGATCCAAAATGAGTTAATGGGCAAATAAGAGGGTGGATATTTTAAATAACAGACGTGATAGGATCAACATGAGATGAGTTGACCTGTTACAACTAATATTATCTGTCATTCATTTTGGGGGGTGTTTGGGTGCAAGGACATGGAGGCATTAGGGAAAAAATTTTGTAAAAATTTTGCTGGCCCCGGGGGACTTAAAAAATGTGTGACAAGTACCCCTTGTTGATCACTAACCAAGGGCTTAACACGGGTTGGGTTAAGGGATTGGGGTGCGCGTCAGACATTTTTGGTAGGGAGACTTCCCAGGGGCCTCGAATGTTTTCTCGGGGCATTATACCTTCTCCAGTCTTGGAAAGTGTTGCATGTGTTTTAAGGCGCCATTAACAGAAAAATTGCAAGAACTTGCCTTTCCGAACCCACCTTTCTCATCAAAGCACAACAAAAGAAGTTTCTTTTGTACACACTACCCTCGAAATGGACAGTCTATCCATTGAGTTCAAATCAGTCTGTAATTTTAACCCACCGCCCAATATGGTCCTCGGACCAGGCCCGGGCCGAACTCAGCTCAAAGCAGAACAGCCCAGCCCGAGATTGGCCCGACTAGCATTGAATTGAATTCTTTTTCATCAGTTGATTTTTAACCGTCCGATTCTAACATTATTTGGGGTTATTGGGGTACTCAAATCTGCCTAGAAAGTAGAAACCACCAATCAAGTTGTTTTTGGTCTTCAGGGTCACACATGGATGGTTCAAACAGTGGTGGAGCTAGGAAAGGGGTAGGGCAATTGCCCTGTGTTTGGGAGGACCAAATTTCAAGAATTACATTTTCAATTCCGTAATTTTCTTGGAATTAGAAGTTTTAGGGGGATAAGAAACTTCTAATTCCCGGACTTCAATTTTTAGGATTGGTGTCTTCATATTGGTTGATTTTTATCCATGGGATATCTAGTATTATTTGGGGTACTCAGATCCAAAGGTAAGAAAATTTTAATCATCCTGATTTTTAGCATGTAGGTCCACCTAGGGATGTGACAAACATCCATATGACCCATTGCCTCTAATAATGTGCCACGTGGCTCATACTGTGCTCCATCATCAACATATTACAAATTCATAACCGTTGGATTGATGTCTTTTTATGGATTGATTTTTAACCATGGAAAATATAACATTAGTTGGGGCATGAAGATCCAAAATTGAGAGATACCTAGTCATCTTGATTTTAGTTTGAAGGTCCACCTTGAGGATGTAATTAACTTTTGGATTGGTGTCTTTTATGGGTTGATTTTTAACCATGGGATATCTAGCATTAGTTAGAGTATGAAGATCTAAAGGTTATAAATAACTAATCAGCCTTATTTTTAATATGTCGGTTCACCTAGGGATAAGATAAATATCCATACGGTATTAGTGATTTGTAACCATTAGATTTGTGTCTTTTTATAGGTTATTTTTAACCATGGGATATCTAGCATTATTTTGGGGGTTAGAAATAACTAATCAATCTAACTTTTAGTATGTAGGTCCACCTAACAAAATCAAACAGCCTTATCAAGTGTATTTTCCTAAGAAAATTGTCCAAATAATAAAAAAAATTCTCTGGAATTTTTCTATGCAATCCAACACGCCCCGTGGAAAAACAAGCAAAAGGACTACCATTGGGATTGCAGACATAGTTCAAAGTCTCAGATCGGGAGATCCGGATCGGTCTTGGTGATCCATGGTCTGGTTTGGATCAAACCGGATCGCCTGAGTTAGAGATACAACTTGGTTGGATCGGGCGATCCAGACGAGTTGGACGGTTCAACTCGCCCGAGTTGAACCAGCGGAAATCGGTTATAAAACCCTTTTTTTTTCGATTTTTTCTCATTTCTTATTCACTTTCTTCTTCTATTCTATCCGAAATACATTTCTCCTCTAAAACGCCCCTCAATTCACTAGATCTAAAAAAAAAACTCTTAGATTTCTAAGTATCTAAGCCTTTACATCCCAAAACTTCAAGATCCAACCAAATCTAACGAGATTTCTGTAGTTGTAAGTAGATCTCCCAAAAAAATCTTGTCTATGGCGGATCGGGATCGGGATCGGAGGTGGCCGATCCCGAGACTTTGAACTATGATCGCAGATCTTTCTAGAAAACGCACATAAATATAATTGAACACCGAAAATGTTGTCGAGGACACTATTAAAGAGTAGCGAAGTAAAGATAAAACCCATGGTATGATCAAATAATGTAGAAAAGGGTTGACTGCACCAAGAATCCAAAACCCCATACAGAAAATTCCTTGACAGGGTAAGAGAGAGAGCATGATTTCCTTCCATCAAACAGTAATTCAACACACAAACCCTCTAATTAATCGACAAGAACAACATTTATCGATTTCTTATCACCGCTTTCTTTAAGAACTCGGTCCGGAGATGCAGCCAATGGAAGTGGGGGAACATGAATTTCCAATGGTGGTTGAACCAGATTTGAAGCAGAAGTTTTGTTTCCTCCATTGTCGAACAGTGGAGTAATACTTTCGGAGCTCGACAGGTTTTCAGGAAATATAAACACACTCTGTGATGCTTTCCTTTGGTGACGGCTAGCCCTCTGCGACATCCTTCGAAACCCAAGAGGGAAGTAGCCAGCAAGCAAAAAGGAGAAGACGAGAGAGGTTGCAGGGGTTGGTACCTTGGTTGAATCGTTGAAGTGGGATTTGTTTTTATAGGAAGTTTTGGAGTGTGGGATGGCTCAGTGTGAATTAAATGGGTAGAGAACGTGCAGAAAATGCAATTAAGAAATTATAAATAGGAGAAGAAAATAGGACTTGTCTATGCGATAATAACCAAAATGCCCCTTTAAACTTTTAAAACGTTTGGTTACAAGAGTAGTTCTTCCCAAGGTTTAAAAGGCCGTTACATATAACGGACTGGGGGCATTACCGTTTCCTCAGTTATAACGGATTGTAATGCATGGGCAAAAATAGAAATATGGGTAAATAACAGAAAAAAATGGCGCCACAATTCTAAATTCAAAATTTGAATTTGAAATTTTTAATAAACTTTATAACGGAAAAAACAGAAAATAATAGAAATAATGGGCGTTATTTTAACATTTGTTTTCAGAAAATAATGGTCGTTATTTTCGTTATTTTCTGATCGATACCAGATTTACCAGATTGATCGGAACAGGATCAATCTGGTATCGATCCGATATATAAAAATTAGTTCCATACCCAGATTTTTTAGATCGGATTGGATCTCCGGATCAATCCGATCCATTGCCAGCCCTAGTGTACCAACTTGATTTCAGGGGAGTTCAACACCGTGCCTTTTGTATGTCGTGCCACTGAAATCATGAAGCTTGGTTTTCGCTTGTACAACTTGTATTCAGATAATTGCTGCTTGGTTTGCTGCACTGGGATACATTTTGCACTCCAGTATAAATGCGGTGAGTTGCATTGCAGTCGCTTACCTCAGTTTTGGGGCCGCACATGCTTGCATCTATTTTCTTAAAAGGTTTGCATGGGCTTGGCAACCACTTGCCCGGCAACTCATTTGCACGTCCCAACCAGTCTCGTGTAATGCCAAAACTGTGGCAAATGGGTGGTGCATTGCATCTGATTTGCATTGAACCAAGCAGGGCCATAGCCTCGCACAGCTTGAACCTCACCACCAAACAACTCCTAAAGTAAAACTATATGGAGTTAGCGGTTACACCAGAGCAGAGTACCAGAAAAAACCAAACCTCAAAAAATTGAGTAGGGATAGTTTCGTAGTTTGGTGCAGAGCTATGGATGTTTTGGTAAAAAGGAAACGGAGGTGGTAATAAGCGTGCCGCGTATTATAAAATGGCGTGAATATCCGTGTAAAATAAAAGATGACATTTATGAGGGTGAGATCGTGCGGGGTACTGGAGCCTTATCTCTGTGTTAGGTACACCCATCCTAGCCTCTCTGCACCTCCGCTAAATTAGCGGTTTTTCTGTTACAATATCTTTTCAGTAACGAATTTTTTCGTTCTCCCCCCCTCCTTCAGCGTGCCATCCTGTGATGCTTCCTGCCCATGCGTCTCCAGTCACGAGGGAAGTGAAACGTTTAATTCGGCATTGTGTTGTAGAAAGGGGAATGTTTCGGTGTTTTCAGCTAACATTGTACAGTGGTGCTCTATTTCTGAACATTGGTTGGAGTTGGGGTGTCAACGGGTCTTAAGGTAATCAGAGTTGAAATCAATATTGCCTTTGTTTTGTGAGGTTGATATCCTTAGAACATTCTCACCAAAAAAGATAAAGATAAAAATGAGACGGTTTGGATCGTGTGAGGTAATATGTGGTTCCCACACTCACCTAACCCATATATGACTTATTTTGATAAGGTAGGACCAGTTACCCATTATACATTTATAAGGGTGGCCCTATGATTCTTGGGCTCTTGCTTCATTCGAGAGAGGGTCCATTTGATTATTGGCGTGGACTTATCCGTAGAGTAATCAATTGTATGGCTTGGTCAGTGATTAGTCAACATCGTGCACCTTGATGCTGCTGGGGCACACACCATATATCTTTGGAAAATGATAGCAGCCTCCCCATGATGATACTGTACGTAGTATCCTAGTTTCAGAACTCAATCGGTAAAAGGTTGTATTTGAAAGTTGAAACCATGTCATTGACTTCGGCCACAACTATGCAGAGGAGTAACTGCTGCAAAGTACTTAGCCACAACTTTGTAGATACACTTTCCACGTTCACCTTAGGACAGAAAACAATCTAGATGGCAAAGAAATAGATTCTAAGTCAGAAAGTACGGTTATTTGAGGTCTCTTACCGCACGCAAGACGTACAGTTTCCTTTTTCTCATCCAGAAAATAAATAAATAAAACGTAAAGGGGTTTAAATCAGATCTAACAATTATAATCATTGCAAATGCATTTAGTTTCGTAATTTTAAAATGTCTATCTAATTAGATATATTGATTAGGTTTCAATTATCATAAATTAGAGAGTAGGGACAAATATTCAGAGAGTGGGTTTTGCCTCCTCGAAGAGGCAAAGATAATAAGGTCAAGTCTCCTCAAAAGTGGTCATATTAAAATAAGGTAATATTAAGGGACTGCTTGAATCCCCTATTTCTGGACTTGAAAAAGTCTTTCCCTATGAAAAATATGTTATTTTATTGTTTTCAAAAAAATTATTTTATAAATTTAAAAACACGTTTTTCAGGGAGCATTCAATGGTTGATACAATGTTTGCATACTTCTTAAGTCTCCAAATGTATGCAGACTAAATTTGTCCCCCATTTCCACCCTCCCCATCTATCACTGTCATCAATTATAGTGGTGTGGTGGGGCCCAACAAGAGAAGATAAAGAAATTCTGCATTAATGATTATCCAAACTGCCTATTTAAGAAAAACAAATTTTCTAAAATATAATTTTAGAAAAGTCATTTTTTAAATTAAATATTTTTTGAAAAATGGCAATCCAAACGAGCCCTAACTTACTTTTCTCCTTTTATATGTATCATCACACGTGTATTTCTTCCTATTATCAAAAGGTTGCAGAGGAAACAGCATAAAATAACACCGGAAAAAATGTCAAGAAAGCTTAATAGATGATCCAATATAAAGAAGCCACCAACAATTGTAGAGCGAGCAAACAAGTTGTTCAAAAGCACAGAAAAAAAAAAAAAAAAAAAATAGTAGAAACTGGCAGATCTACCAACCCCATGATCTGGAGCAGTAACACCACACTACCTAGGCGAAAACGTTGCTTACTCGGGGAGATTATAATGTCACTTGGAAGTTTATAACAGAAAACCATAATGTTTCACCCGAAGTTATTTATCTACAAAACCCGGATCACCAGAGACATCTATTCAGGTAGCTTCCGCAAATGAGATGTGCACCTTAGCAAGTGATGCCCTGAGGAAGCTACTCCCACACTTGGAGTCCTGCCCAGTAGCAGCAAAGTCCTCGAGTTCCACAGTCGACTGATTGAAATCACCCAAGAGCAATCTATCAGTGGTGGCAGGTGACTTTGAACGCATTTCAGTGTTCCCAATATATTTCCTGTATTGCTTCTTGTCGCTATTGCTCCCTCGTGAAGATTTTCCCTTGTGCTTGTGCTTGACATTCTTCTTGTTGGTTCTGGGGCGTTGCTGGCAGTGACTCTTCACTGAGTGCGAGAGCGACGTTGTAGGTGGATCATAAACATCAGGTGCCCATGTCACCGTTAGCTTCTTCAGAGTTGTCCCCTGCTTCTCACGGCCACCTTTTATGGCAGAGACAAGCTTCAACGGAGTCTGGGAGGGAAAGGCACAAACAAGAAGGGAATAGTCAAGAAAGGTTACCTAAAAGCAAGTACAGCAATATCAGGACATCATATCTTTCCCCAAGAAGGCCAGTTTAACAGCTCAGATAAAAAATAACCATGTTCAAAATACCATGGTATCATCATCACTATTGAATAATGCCAACAGCACGCTTTGCACACTAGCAGGCACTGAATCCAGTAAGAAACCCCCTTCCAGCCTGACTTGGCTTACCGGGCTTACTCAGTCCCTGTTAGCTTGTAGTTCCCCTAATTGGTGTTTGTTGATCATTACTACATCTTTTGCCAAAATAACAATTAAACACCAACTGCTTGTTAGGCAGACGCTGCATAAAAGGGGCATTGCCCCTCATTTTTGGGTAAGTCCAAACAGACACTAATTCTATTCACCTTATAAATCCAACAAAACAAACCGTAACCTTAATAACAGTAGAACTTCAATAATTTCTAAACCGCTTTACCAAGTGAAGGAAACAAATTATTTCATAGAAAATTGAGATTATATTTCAAAATCTAAGTAGATCCATAATCCTTAACAAGCAAACCAGTTAATGAATCGCCCATGAACCACAAATTTACAATTGACGAGGGAATTATAGAATAACTGGAATCTCATGTAAACATTTATTTTTATGAATTGTACATTCAATTAATTTCAAATAAGTCGTATCTTGCTCAGACCAATAAATAGAACTGGGGTCATAGTTGAAGAACTTACCACGTGGACTCTTTCTATGATTTCAACTTCTTACTTTTTGGACAACAATAAATATTTCAGTACTAATAAAATTTCATAAAAGGAAAGAAAGCAAAAGAAATGAGTCATCCTGCACCATCCTTGAAGATATCAGTCTATAGCAAGTCATTAAGTAATGAATACCCACAAAAATCCAGTGAAGAATTGCGCCATTAAGGGCTTGTTTGTCCCCATTTTCTATTAACATTTTATAGGATGGTTTTCAAAAGCATACAATGATACGTTATTTTTGAAAAACTACTACAACTTATTCATGCAGATGCTTTTTGGTCTTAATCAGGGAGGATTTTAGGGTGGATTTGTAAAGAGGGGGAGAGACAGAAAAAGCAGCAATCTGTTGCCTCCAGTTACTGTCAAAAATGAGAAGTCGAGAGAACGGAAGACGAGAGACTTGTCGTTGCTGATCTCCTACCTTGTCTAATGGTTGGTTCGGGATTTCGTGAGTTGAGAGATGGTTTAGTCGGGCTGCGAGCAATAAAGCTACACAAAAATAGCTCTCAAGCTGTTTCTTTAACACACATTTAAATGGGTCAGAAAATTAGCATAACTTCGAAATGACTGCACCCAAACAGCACTGCCACAATTTGAACTGGTTTTGACAAGTTAAACACACAACCAAACAGGCCCTAGGTTGTTACATGGAATCTTGTTGAGTTTCTACGAGTATTAATTATAGATGGATGAGGAAACTCACAGGCAAAGATGTTGAGCGAGTGCAGGCTGGATTCTCAGAGTTCATAGAGCTTTGTCCATGCAATGCTGCATCGAGTATCTCATCTCTCCCATCCATAGACACAGGATACGGCATCCTTTTTGAGCATGGAAACGTTGCACACTTGCTCAAGCCACCCTGAGTTGTTGAAGTCAGGGAATCAGCCTGATGTATTTTCAACTCTTCGCATGATTTGCCCATCTTTAGACAACATATCTCGTCCCCACCTGAAGCAGGACTACAGCTTGATTCCTGTTCCTGAACATCTTTAACATATAGGATCCTGCTAAGTGCATTTCCAAGTTCTGCAACCACACTGTCTTCGATGGTACTGTTTTTACCACAAGTACATTGCTTATGACTTGCGCATGATTGTTCCAAACCACTAGAACTGTTCATATATTCAGAAACTGAGTTGCCACAAGGAGTGGAGATGTCCATTGATGATACGAGGCTTTCTGGAAACAATACTGCCAAAGCACTCGTATAAGAAAAACTTGTTCCGTCTAACATTATAGTAAAAACAATCAAACAAGAGGAAAACAAACAACAATAACCATGTTATACAGATACTTCAAACCCATCCAGTATAGCCGTGTTTACACAAGTCAGCATTTGTGTGGGTATGGGATCCATGTCAACATATAGCTCCAATGTAACCAATTATTTACACTAAAAGGAGTATATAAAAGCATGTCAAGAATATTTTAAGGGGGGAAATCCCGGGGAAAGAATACCAAACTTGACCTTGTATTGGTCGGCATCCCATTGGTCAATGCATGTGGACCAATCCAATACAACTATACAAGCTTTGAGTATCCCCTCCACAAGAGTGAAGAGACCACTCCACATTTTTTAAATTGAGAAAAACAAATTTTAATATTCAACAAGAAAACATTGATATAAAGTCATTCCAGTATCTAAAATTTTGGAGGGTCACACAAGTTTGATACTTCCCATACACATCACTTGTATCCACACCCAATCAACATAGAATAATGATTTTTTTTTGGATAAATTTTTGGACATAGAATAACGATTAAGATTTGCTCCCACCAAAGTGATACCCACATCTCAATCACAAAACTTAGGGCCTGTTTGGATCAACATTTTAGACCTGAAAAAGTTATTTTCACAAGAAGACCTTTTTCAAAATAACAGATTGTTTGGATGATCATTTTTTTAAAGGTATGTATTCTATAAAAATATATTTTTAAGCCAAAAAGTCTTTTTATCAAAATACCTGAAAGTCGTTTTTCAGTTTTTTTTTTTGCTAGTTCAATGAACATAATAAACAAACAAACCCTACTCCAACCACTCCCCATCTATCACACTCCATTTATATTGGGGGAGACCACCAAGAGAGGATAAAGACATTTTGCATTAATGGTGATCCAAACGGCATTTAAGAGAAAAACACATTGTCAAAAATATATTTTTAGAAGTCATTTGTTAAAATAAAATATTTTTTGAAGAATGACAATCCAAATGGGCCCTTAAAATTAAGCATGTTAAAAAGATAAAGAGACCCCTACTTGGAACTACAACTTAAAACAAGGTCACATGAAATCCAAACGCCCAAAAAGCAGTGGCATAAATCTATCCAAATATGCAGTGAATAAAACAAGAAGAAAGTTCAATGGCAGAAAACCCTCGATACACTTGGAAGTAAAACAATGAAAAAATTTAGTTGTAAAAGGACAAAGAGTACCAACTAATAATAAGGGCAACCATGGTCGGGTAATTAGATGCAAACTAACTTATGTACTGAAAAGCAAATCTGATTTGGAATAAAAAAAAAAGAACTTTAGTAGGCTATAACAAATGAAACTAAATGAATTCGTAAGATCGTTAACAATTTTGAAGTGACAAAAGTGAGGAACAGAAAAAGATAAAATATTAGCATTTATTCCCTTATCCAATTAAACCAAATACTACAACTTTCTGTGTACCACTGACTGACCCTATAAAGCAACCTTACCGACCAACATTCAAACTAGTCCAACTATGTTGTTTGTAATTTCACTATCTGCCTTTAGTCCACACAATTAAAAATAACCTCAAAACCTTTAAAAGTCATGAATATGATTAATGTCTTAAAAAGCACAACGCGCATATAAGGCAAGGCATAAACCTCAAGGCGGTATGAGATGTATGCCTCAATTTTTAAACAAAATAAAGGCTTTGAGTTCTCATAAAAATCATTAATTAAAAATCAACACTACAGAACTATAGAAATAAATAATAAAAGAAAGTTAGGAGCTCTTCTTTTTGATGATTTACCATAAAGATGACCTAGAGTGGACTTCCAAAACATTGCCTATTGTCTATTGTGTGATACTGTGATGTCCATGAAACAAAAATTCTTCTTTTATCATTTGAAGACCTTTATTACTTTTTCTAGTATCATATTGTCGATTTATTAACTTCAATTCAGTAATATGTACCACTCATGTGATATTATCCATTAATTTGTCAACCCAACAAGTAAAGAAGGTATATTCTTAACAAACAGAATGACGTTGACAATCATGGCAAGATGATGAATTATTCAAGTAAGTTGATTCAATCTTAGGAATCTTTGCCTTCAAATGTAAACCTCAAGTTTTTCAAAGTTTGTCGCTCTAGCATTATTGGTCTCTCTACTATAGCAATGTAAGTGTCGAAGGATAAGGCAAGTGACAGATGTTTGGTGAGCAGGGAAAGGTGGTCTAGGAGACCCGCATAAGCTAAGTCATTAGCTGTTCAGGTTACATCTTCGTCGAACAGAGAAAACATAAGAGATCAGGACAGCTGAACATGGAGAGAAAAGAGAGAATGAGAGAGAGATAAGGAGGTATCAAGTTTCAAGAAAAGTGTCCCACTTCCATTCTCTGCGAGGGTATTCATGTCTACATCTCGTGTCGACACCTCATATTGACGAAGGGATAAAGTTGACAAGGCGCCTTCACAGCTCTTTACGGTGACGTCGTCCAACCTAAAATCATGCCCTACAGACTTATCTCTCAACCTCCAATCCTATATCTCTTATGTAACCCAAGTGTTGACTATGCATTGTTGCCCTACCTTTAGGTATTCTACGTAGTTCTAAGTTTTTCATATAACATCCACATAGGCAGGTGCATATTGAAGCATCTACTACATTTAGTCCCCAATGCGCTAAGATGATGACGTGATCACTGAGGCACGCATTAATGCTAATTCAGGGTTATATTTTGCAACATCTTCTTCAAGACATGATTAATTGTCGACGTTCTTTCTAATGACGTGTATGTGTCAATAAATAATGTATCTTCTTCACCATTATTGTAGTATGAAGTTGTATCACGAATGACACATAAACACACCAAGGAAGGTGGGTTTTTTAACAGCGAGCTAATCCCCAATCTTAGTGCTCTGATGACAATGAGACTCTAGATCTAGTGGCGACGATGCTTTGGTTGCGAGGTTGAACCTCACACATTAGTGGGGTGAAATCTCTGAAATGCTTATAGAAGCGACATCTAAAGAAAAATGTGAGTGATGTCGATGTCTCATGTCGACATTGATGTCTTTTGTAGACATCTCATTTCGACGCCTCATGTCGGTTGAGCCTGTTGGGACAGTGTTAGAAGATCCAAGTGTAGCTGGCCCGTTCTGTCAGGCTTTTCTCGCACCTTCTGTTCTTCATACATTGAGGGCTTTGCACTACTTCGCAATCCAGAGGGAGTCGAATGCCATCAACAAAGGTGTTTTTGATGGGGGTCTAGCACAATCGAGAGGGCACAGTTTCTCCATGTGGGGGGAGACAGGGACAAGGGGAGGCCAATCTCCAAGTAGCCAATTCTTCCAGGTGAGTAAACCCAACACTCTCCAACAGAACAACCAATCAGGTATGTATAGTCTACTTTGGATGTTGATATCTGCATACACCCTCTAAAAGGCTTGTTCCCGTCTTTATTCTCCGATCTCAAGATCCCCTACCCTGCATCAACGATGAGTGTTAATTATGGGGTTCTTATCACAGTTGGTAGTGAAGGAGGGAACGAAGAAAGTGATGATTTGGGTTTATCTACACAATTTCGAGGTGGGATGTTGTACACTGGTCCCACATGGCAAGACTGCTCCCCTGGTTAGCGACAAAGATGTACTGGAGGTCAGGTCGAGTGGTTCGACTAGCCCACTCTTTGTGGCTCTTGTTTTTGCAGGTGGGGCAGCATGCTAGTCTCGTTGTACTCAAGACCAACCTCTAGGATGCTTGATCTTACTCTCATTTTGCCTCTCTCATCCCAATCTTTCTTTGGGAGCTCTTCTAGGGGTCTCTTTTAACAAATCTAGTGCCGAGTCTGAGAGCTTGTTGGTTAGTATAGCTAGCAAAGATCACAAATTCCATAATCTAGGGAGACCATCGAGCTGGGGCCTCACCCTATGTTAGATAGAGGCGAGATGGCAAAGGCTGTCGAGGGTGCACTTCAAGAGTCCGTTTTTCTCAAGGCAACATCTCCAACATCAAGAGATGAATCTCCGGCTCTAGTGTATGAGGTTTTGGATTCTTTGATTGAGTGAGTGATCTCAGAATCATCGTTGGGAGTTCGTAGGAAAGTCCACAGATTGGACTTAATGAGATAGGAGTGGAGAGCATTTTGGGTGCAAGGAGTCGTAGGGGCTCTCAAGTGGGGAGCTCCACCCAAAGGTCATCGTCTCATACTAACTCGCTTCTTTAGGGAAAATTCTCATTATTGATAAACTCATCAAAAGAAATAGGTGATGATGAATTATTGTGTTTTGTGCAAGAAAGCAGGGGAATCAGTAGATCACCTACTATTAGACTGCAAGGTAGCCTGAGGTGTGGAGTCTTTTTCGGGTCCTTTGGGATTGTTGGCTGCATTTGGTTCGGCAGTTTTCCAAGAAAAGAAAATGAAAACCCAGAAAAGTGCATTTTGGATGTGTTTGGTTTGGAGCAGAAATGTGGGCCCCATTGAAAAACTATTTCCGTAATTCCCTGTTTTAAGGAAACCGACTTCCGCTCCTAAAAAGCCGAAGCCGACTTTCCAAATACGCACATCTCTCTCTCTCTTTCCTCTCTTTTTTTGCACTCTCTCAAATACGACATCACTTCGTCATGTATTTCCAGCAGAAAAGCATCACCATTGAAGAGCAACCAGTCATAGGAGTTTTGATAAGTTAGAGCAACATTTTCTGATCCATTTGATTGTTGGGTCTAGTTGATCTTAATCCAAAGCAGCCAAACCAGACGATCCTGATCATCAATGAATGGACATTTTTCTGAACCATAGACTTTGCCGTCCTCCCAAAAAAGAGTCCTATTATCTAATCAATCTCCCCAGCCATGAGTAGAACTTCTATCATAGCACTGTGACAGATGCTTCTGTCACAATGCACAATACAAGCCACGTGGCACACTTTTAGTGGACGCTGACCGTATGGATGTTTGGCCAATCCATCGATGGACTTGTAAGCCAAAAATCAGTCTGATTACTGATGATTTCTAAGCGATTTGATTGAAGTTATTTTCATGAATTGATTTTAACGGTAGGAAACTGAGCATTATTGAGCGTTAGTTGGGTGCAAAGATCCAAAGGTTGTAAATCACTAATCAGGCTGATTTTTGGTTTGCGGGTCCACTGAGGGACTGGCCAAACATCAATACGGTCAGCATCCACTAAGAGGGTGCCAAGTAGCTCGTATTGTGCGTTTGACAGAAGCTTCGGTCACAACGTTGTGACAGAAGTTTTACTCAATCAAAATGAAATCAGATGAAAGAGAATCATACGGCAAGGAATTTCCTTTTTAGGGGATTTAAAAAGGGCTTTGGGAGATAGCATTGAGTAAATAAAAGGAGGTTTGGAAATAAATTGACGGCCAGGGATCACTCATTGGGTTACCATCTAAGCATCAACATTAAAATGAAATAACCCGGTAAAAGTGTCGTATGTTTTCAATGTTCTCTAAGATTCAACCAAACATTGGGAAAACGGATTCTAGGAAGTGGGTTTTCTAGGCCGTTAAGTCCTCCTAGAATCTGTTCTAGAGACCATGGGTAGCTGCACCTACCTCTGCTTTCCTCCTTGTGGCCGAAGACACTAGAGCCTTATCATCTTTCGCAGTTTGGTGGGATATTTGGAAGGAGAGGAATAGTAGGGTCTTCGAAGGGAAGGAGGCCTCTAGCTTTGATATCGTGATGTATAAAGGCTCTCATCTTCCTTTGGTCCAAGTTGTTTGATGAATGCAAAGGGTTGTCCTTTGAATACCTGGTGTTTAGATGGAACTCTATTATGCAAAGAGGTAAGTAGGAGCTTTTTAGTTTTTTTGTTGTTTCTTGTTTTGTGGAGGTCCTCTCACTTCTCTTTCTTGTATTCATCTTCTTTTGTATATTCCATTTCACCTTATCCAAAAAAATCTACACAACAAAAAAACTTTTCCAAGTGAATTATACAATATATGTAAAGGTTTTGCTAAATAAAGATGAATTTGGATTGTGAGATCTTCTCCTTAAATCAAATTGAACTCATTAGATCTGAATTGCAGATGATATTCGTAAAACATACTGAATCCACAAAATTGTGCTCATGGAAACCTTAGTTCAACCACAATGCAACACCAAGATGTTAACAGTTTTGTTTATAGGAATGGACATGGCCTACGAGTTTTATATCTGATTTGAGAGTATATCTGTTTCAACAGGATCTGTTTTGAAAGGTATTATGTGCATCAAAGCCATAATCTCCTCCAGTTAGTCATTATAGAAGATTTCAAAAGAAAATAGATTAATGCAAAAATAATCACAAAGGAAAAAAAAATGCCTATGCACATGCCCTATGTACATATAGAATATCACCACACATCGTAAGGATCAAAAGAAGAAGTTACAATAGAAGGACGCAAACAAAAAATAAGAACATTACCTCTACGACAGAAGCAAGAAACACCAATACCTTCAAACAAGATTTCAATCTAACTGCAAAACCAAATTAATTTTTATCCAAATATCTTGATCTCTTTGACCAAGCCAAAATCGGAAGAAACACCGTGCGATTTCTCGATCTCTAATCCCTTTATCTCGTTCAGATGCGGCAACGGAGAAAAGAAGAAGAAATCCTAAAATAACGAGAAAGCCATTCTAAAGCTGAATGTTAACTCAAATTACCACGCCGATTCCATTTTTCAAGCTTTTTCAGACGATGAGAACAAGAACCGCCATGAGAAGAGGTCGCCGAGAGTATCATTGTTGCACGCCTGTGGAGGAACTCTACGAGCACCGAAGGCATGGTCGATGCTCTTGATAACCCGAGAAGAAACAACCCAAAACCTTGGTCAACGCCTAGGGACACAAACAATAGCCAAATGAATCCCTGGCTGTAGAAAACCTTCTCGAACCCTTCGATCGAACTGCATAAACAACCATCCGGCTTATATCAGCCCATCGGAAGATCGAAATTCAGAGATCCGGTTTAAATCGATACCACAGAAACCCTACGGACACTAAAGGATATTTTGGGGAAATTTTGCGAATATCAGAGCTTCGAATCAATTTTTCTCCGATCTCAGCAGAAAACGACCACAGATTGGGAGCGAATGGCAGGCAAAAATGAGGAGAGATGGGTTTATATAGGGACGGAATTCTTGATCTGGCATTAGAAAGACAAAAGGCGGTTTACGAGAACCTAATCCACACGTACACGTGTCGGTCATATTGAGACCTTTGGCTTCTCAATTGAGATATTAACGCCCTACTCAAGAATTACGTAAATATCCCTGGACCAGACCTGGACCCGTTCCTTTTCCCACGAATCTATACATCAATTTCTTCTAGGACAAATTAAAAACACATTTTTCAATGAGCATTCAACGATGGATTCAATGTTTGGAGTAAAACTTCCATCACACGAAATTGTAAATCACACAAAACACAGCCAATGAGTTCTCGGCGCGTACACAAGTGCTTTTGCAAAGTACCCATGTGCTTTTGCTTTTTAGGTGTACGTGCGGAGAACTCATTAGCTGTGTTTTGTGTGATTTGCAATCCCACTGTGATGGAAGTTTTACTCCAATGTTTGCATACTTTTAAGAGTAAAACTTCTGTCACAATGGGATTGTAAATCACACAAAACACAGCCAATGAGTTCTCGGCGCATACACCTAAAAAGCAAAAGCACATGGGTACGTTGCAAAAGCATTTGTGTACATGCCGAGAACTCATTGGCTGTGTTTTGTGTGATTTACAATTTCGTGTGATAGAAGTTTTACTCTACTTTTAAGTATGCGTGTGCAATGCTAAATCCAAATATACCAAAACTATCCTTGTTTTGCTTTTTTGTGTTCTTTAAAACTTTTCACATAGAAGGGGTTCTTTAGTCTTGGTGTAAATGCACACGTCACCCTGCAGCTCACTCAATGCTTTTTCCTATTAAAAAATTTAAAAAATCTTTATTCTTAATATAACCCACAAATTCGTTAAATTGTTAAACATCGTTTTTTTTCTTTCTTTTTACTTATAAGAATGCTTTGGTTATTCAACATTTTTACATTTCAACTCAACTGCGAATACATTTATTGGTCACTTAAACTCTTTCCATGAAAAAAATTAGATAATGATGATGACAGACCCATAGTGTGAGTGATGTGGCACACTATTAGAGGTTACTGACTGTATGGAAGTTTGTCTCAGCCCTAGATGAACTTATATAACAAAAATTGGCCTAAGTATTGATTTCTAACCTTTGATTTTGAGTACCACAAATATTGCTAGAAATCCACAATTACAAATAAACAATGAAAAACATACTCTAATCCAGCAAATAGAAACTAAAAATCATGATGAATTTTGGTACATAGGTCTACCCAGGGATGGGTCAAACATCCATATGGTCAGTGATCTCTAAGTGTGCCACGTGGCTCATAATATGGTCCATTATTAACGTGGATGTTTGAAAAAAATAAAAAATCAAAACAAAGAAGTTAATTGAATGTACCATAGTACCTATTATTAAAAGAGTATTGATCACACGATCAAAGAGCCATGGACGTTACCATGTTACATAGTAGTGTTGTTTTGTCATTTGTCAAATAATACTCAAAATCCACGGTTAAAAACAAACCATGAAAAAGTCTCCAATCCAATGAATAGAAATAACTAATCAAGATGAATTTGTGTATGTAGATTCATCTAGGGATTCCCCAAACAACTGTACGGCCAGTGATCTCTAAGAGTGTTCTACGTGTAGAGTGTATGTACAACACATGTGGCAGCCCCTAGTCCAAATAGGCAAATATGTATGTCTATTACTGTTTTCAAGCCAAAACTTGCCTTCGACACCACACACAGCGTTCACCTAAGCACATGCTAGTTCGTTTTTTTTGTAGGTAGCCTTTTAGTTCATCAAATGCCTCCTCACCATACTCACCTATTATTAAAGCAAATATTTTGGTTGCAAGCTTGAAAACTTGCCTTCGACACCACACACAACGTTCACCTAAGCACATACTAGTTCCTTTTTTTGTAGGCAGCCTCTTAGTTCATTAAATGCCTCCTCACCATACTCACCTATTATTAAAGCAAATATTTTGGTTGCAAAAAACTCCCCGCTACTTGAAAAACAAAATTTTTCAGCCCCAATACCCCAAAATTACTTACTTTGTTCATTTGTTTTCTTTATGTTATTCATTTAGCATGGGTCATTTGGTCTTTTGGTGTACTCATTAAATTTAGTCTCCAATAAAAAACTACCTATCGTCTCATGTCAGGCTCACAAATTTAAAAAATGTAGGTTTTAGACAGGGCCACAATATGAACCATGTGGCACACTCTTAGAGGATACTGATCGTATGGATGTTTATTCCATCCCTAGGTATCCCTACATACAAAAAATCAACTTGATTAGTGATTTCTAACCTTTGGATTTGAGTAAGCCTATTAATTCAAAAAATCCATGATTACAAATAAATCATGGCCCAATGCTCACCGGTTTGGACATTTCCTTCGTATATATAGCTGAATAAGCTCATGGACGGAGTCTCACCCATATCAGGGCAAAGACCAACACGACACTAATCTACTGGATAGAAATTACTAAGCAGGCTAATTTTGGTCTATTGATCCAATTAGGGGCGAGCCAAAGATCCATACGGTCAGTGGTCTCTATGAGTGTGCCACATGTCACATATTGTGGTTCCTCATCATCGTTGACGAGTGACGTCATCATCAAAATTCTACTCCTTTGCCTATCTGTCATTAACGTTAAAAAAACTAATCAATGACATCTCTTCCTAAGCTTTAATACTACCCATAGATGAACTCATAATTACTTCACATGCCATTAAGTGATCTTAAACCTTTTACATCTTTGTACCTAAAATAATGCTCAAAATTGGCGGTTAAAAGTGAACCCATGAAAATGAATCCAATTGATTGCTTAGAAATCACTAATCAGACTTATTGTTTGCATGTGGGTCCACCTAGGGATGTGCCAAACATCCATACATTTAGTGATCTCTAAGAGTGTGCCACGTGTAAGGTGTTGCCGCATGTAAGGTGCACGTGCATCATACGAGGCGTCCCCTAGTGTCATTAATTATATTTTCAATAAAGTCTTTCTACCACATAGATAACCGGACAAAATATGTACAGTTAAGGCCATTCACTATTGGATTCAAGAGATTCACGATCCACGTGACAACAACTATATTATCCTTTGCAGTTGTTACCCCGTGGACAATAAATCTCTTGAATCCAATGGTTATTATCATATACTTTTTTTTATTATTCATGGCTAGCATTTTTCTTTTTAATACAATCCATTCATAATCACTAAATTACTTATCATGCCATTTTATCTATATTTTCGAAACAACTCATTTTAATTACTTAATTTATTTCCATGTCATTGTCTCATATTTCCACAATAATCCCTTATAATTACATAAATGAAGATTGACAAAACAAGTTGTTTCACTTAGCTATTGAATTCAATACAGCTTATACATTTTGATAATTTGCATGTTAATCACGTGCAAATGCATGTGCCATCCACTGTTATATATTTGAAGCCATTAGTTACATAACTTATCTTATATAAAGAATATATTTATCTTTTGTGTCTACAATTCATTTACTTAAGAGGAGATAAAAGTGGGGTGCTTCATAAAATTTCTCTTTCCAAGACTGCATTGGCATTTTTCCAGAAATTTTTTATTTTTTTAATATGAAATTTTTTTAAAACTCATTACAATCCATGAGTTGGCTTGTAGTAAGACTAATACAATTACAAAGCACTAGTCGAGATATTTCTAATGATATTCATTTTTTAAATATTTTATTTAATTATTATTTAATGTTTTTATTAAATTAAGATTCATATAATGAATTCATCAATTAGTTCTATGATTAATAATGATGTGCAAAATAAATCGTTGTTTAAATTGCACGCTTGATATTCTAATTCCCTTAAGTAATACGTGTATGTGCCCCTTCACTAGCCTATACTAAAGTAGAGGTCTCTGAACTTGCTTTCTCTCTCCTCCATGTAATGCTGATGTGGCACACTCTACACAAAATGCCACATCAACATTCTCTTATCTTTGGTAAAACCTCTCTCATCTAAACTATTATCCCTAAAATCTCCCCCTCATATTTCTAACTCCTTCCATTTTGGTAATATTATATTCAAAACGTCTACTTCTTCTTCACAATCCTAAAAAAAATCATAATCCTACAAGGCACAAAAATTCAAGAACCAGCTCTCATCATATTTTTTAAGATGATTTTCCCTCATCACAATAGTCGAAACTAAAGAAGCCTTTCTATTCACTTATTGCTAAGCAAGCTGTTTCGGAAGTTGATAATTTATTATATTTTTCTATTTTTATTTAATTATCTTACAATATATTAAACTTTTTATTTGTTTGTTTTAGTTATTCCATGTAAGAACTACCACCCCCATCGGCGGTTGGTAGCATCACCACCGCTCTCCTTGCCGTTGCTACCATCACCACCACCTCTATGGTTTCTAGAGAGAGAGAGAGAGCACTGTGGTTAATAGTTGGGATAGTTTTACACTTAATAGACTTTCTCAGAGAAGAGGTGCATTGGTTAAAGCTGTTACCTCCACTTCCACTATTACCGGCGCCACCATGGTTGCTCTGTCCATAACCCCCAAAGGTGTTGCTCTCATCACCTCCACATTTCAAATGGTGATGATACCCAATACATATCGTAACATTCAAATTCAAATTTAAAACTTTGTCCATCACCACCACTACATTTTTAGCTCCGGCGGCTCTCCAATTAGAAACCTCAGATCTTTTGCAGGTGGTTGTTGCACCCTTCTCAAAATCCACATGAACAAACTCACTAACAACAAAATATGTTAATCTTCCTGTATTATTAATATGTTTCTTGAGTCCATCAAGAACAGAAGAGGTAATCTTTCCATGGAATTTGTTGGATCTGACGAGAGAGTATTTCCTCCGGTATTTGATTTTCCTGTTTGGGATTGATATACAACCACCCATTATGACGACTTGGTCTTACAAACACCAATAACAATGGAAATTGTTCATATATATGAGATTCAACATCACGGAAAGAGTTGGCACGTAACATATGACCACCAAGAAAACAAGGGACCTGTCATGTATTTACCCAGAAAAAAATTTAGTGAATCCCAAAAAACCAAGTCATTGTTCCCAAAAACAAATTAGTGTGGGATGGTCTGAGTCAGGTGGTTCGGACTTTAGAGTGGTGAGGGAAAAGAGAGGGAGGAGTACACCATCAATGAAAAGTTTGTTGAAAAATAGTGTATTGTATTTATATTCGGAATAATTAAATGGTTACGCAAATCTGAAATTCGAGAAATTAAAAAAACGGAAAATTTCTAAAAAGAAAACAAACTTTAATCTATTTACAAAAAAGAATACAACTTTTCACAAATCACAAAAAAGAAAACGAAACGCCCTTTCATTACGTGGCACATGTTTATCAAAAAACGCCATTTAAAAGGGCGTTTGTCAGTAAAAAAACGTCATTTTAAAGGACGTTTTTCAGTAATAGACGCCTTTTTAAAAAAACGTTTGTCAGACCTCTGACAACTGACAGACGTTATTTTAAAGGGCGTGTGTCAGTAGAAAACGCCCTTTTAAATGGCGTTTTTTACTGACAAACGCCCTTTTAAAGGGCATTTTTTGATAAATAGGGAACCCCAATTTTTACGTCCATTTTGGCGTACCCAGAAGATGAATCAATGGCTGATTTTTGGTGAGGATGATCTTTACGGTGAGGAGATCACCCTCACAAAAATTCAGATCATTCCGATATTCGTAGACTGGTTTAGAAGTTGAGGAATTATGGGCCGTCGATTTTTACTGTGTAGGCCAAAATGGGGGTCCCCCAAGCCCCACCAAAAATTAAAAAAAAAAAAAAAAATAAATACATACCTGAGTTTTAAAGCGTAGGAGGCCGCTTCGATCGGAGCAAGGAGGCCGCAAGGAGACCGCCGGAGAGAGAGAGAGGAGAGTTCGCCGGAGGAGAACACAGCGAGAGAGGAGAGGCGGGAGAATAGATGAAAGCGACTTAGGCGGAATTTAAGTCGTCGCCTGGCAGACGCCCTTTGAAATGACGTTTTTTTCATGAAAACGTTTTTTAAAAAACCATTTCTCAGGAATAAACGCCCTTTAAAAGGGCGTTTGTCAGACGTGTCAGCCATCAGTCATTCGTTAGTCAGTCGGCGACTGATTCGACTGACAGCAGACGAAACGCCCTTTCAAAGGGCGTTTCGTTTTCTTTTTTGGGATTTGCGAAAGTTGTATTCTTTTTTGTAAATAGATTAAAGTTTGTTTTCTTTTCTGCAATTTTCCGTTAAAAAAATGTCAAAAATCAAGATGTAGAAAATAAAAAGTGGAGATAAGAATTTATCGGCAGAGGCACGTCGAAGACGCTATCCTTAAGGTGATTGACGCCCACTGCAAGAATGTCTCTTGATGCTAGTAGTCTTTGATAGATGCTCACCTCCTAGGATACAACTACACTCCTACAGTTATAGCACATGACTAAGAAGGTCCAACCCAATGTGGACAGATATTCGTAAAATATATAAGAACTTAGAGAAGGAAGAAAATATTGTTTGTCTGTATTTCAGTGTGTTGCAGACTTCTTCCATCCTCTGTTTATACAGAGGTCCATATGAGAGATCCATTGGGCTCTTAATCATCGTATTAGGGTCTCAACTATCTAAAATTAAATGAAAAAGTTAAGTCTTTTGAATAAAAATATAGTTTGGGTTTATCACAACCCACGGCCCACGATCCTCAGACTCGACCCAGTTCAGCTTGCACATGTGAGTGTTACAATTTTTTCCATAGTTGTGCCTTTCAGGCACAAAATTCGGATGCCCAAGGGCTCCACCCTTTAAGGCTAACTCTATACTTTATATACTCATGGATTTCTACTCTTATAAATAATGTGGGAGAAAATATTTTCTCTTAACCTTTGATTCAAAAAGTTTACACTAATTTTTTGTTTTCCCTCTAAAAAATTTTACACTAAATTTCATTTGAAAGTTAAAGTAACTTCATTTTTTCAAATCTTCTTGTGGTATATTTTTCGTAAAAGAACAAACCCTCTTTGTTAACTTTTTGATATAGGAAATAAAACTTTTAGCAAGTTTTAAAAAAATATATTTTATTCAAATCTTAACTTATATAACATAATTCATTGGTGGGGGAGGAGATGGTGTTGTGGGAAAGATGGGTTTCTTACCATCCATAACTTGAACTTGAGCTAGTTGGAATCATTTCTTTTCCTTCCACTCTTGCTTGGAGAGAGAGAGAGAGAGAGAGAGAGAGAGAGAGAGAGAGAGTGAGTTTGGTGGGATGTGTTGGGACCTGGGTTTCGAATTAAATTTGTGTTTCTCCGTTGAAGAAGTAGAGTTGGAAGAGAGAGAGAGAGAGAGCGAGGGGAGTGGTTAGTGATGAGTGGTGTGATATGTGAACTATGGAGCTTCTTTCATTCCTCGGGGGTTAGAACATGGTTCTGTAAAGGTGAACCTCTGGGCAGTAAAGAAATTGAAATTGACTAATAAAGGTTCAGACAAAAGGAAAAACATAGGTGAAGACTTGGAAGCTCAAGACAGAGAAACGAGTTCTTTTCTAGAGAGAGAGGAAGAAGCTCAAGAGAGAGAAAAGAATTGTTTTCCAGATAGAGAGCGAAAGAGAGGAGAGACAGAGAAGATGGCGGTGGTGATTACATGGAGAAAGATAAAACAGAAGAAGTGAGGAAGAAAATAAATGGTAGAATTGTCTTTTTATATCAATTTTGATGTATACGTGAGTCACCTAACTTCATTGCGTAGTCAACCACTGTGGGGTTTGGTCAAAGGGGGTGATGTTGAAGTTTGAAAGTATAGGGGGGTTAACACAAAATACTTCTAAAAAGCAAGGAGGTATTGCTAAATTACCCTAGTAGTATAGATCATGGTTTAAAACAGTCATTATAATGAAAATAACAGCCGTTATAACAACTATTATTTTCTGAAATTGTTTTTTGAAAAGAATGACCGTTATTTTTCATATTTGAAAATTTGAAATTCAAATTTAGAAATTTGAATTTCAAAGCCATTTTTATGTTTTTTTTTCTCTCGTTATTTTTCGTTTTTGCCCATGAGTGTTATAATTCATTATAGGGTCAGGCTCAATGGATACAAATTCACACACAATTTCGCACAAAAAAATTGTCGGGGCCAATATATAAATTAAAAGTTTTGGACTTAGATGATTTTTGGTGAGGACTATGGTGAGGAGATCACCCTCACAAAAATTCAAATCATTCTGATATTCATAGCATGGTTTACAAGTTTAAGAATTATGGACCGTCTATTTTTTTCCGTTAACTTGGAACCCATATTTGATATTGTTAGAAATTTTTGAATGAGCTGATTTTTTGTAGGGGTGATATATATGGTGAAGAGATCATCTCACCAAAAATCGGCCATTGATTCATCGTCCATGTGGGTACACCAAAATTGTGTGTGAAATTGTGGGTGAAAATATGTGTCTGCTGAGCCTGAGCCTTACCCTTCATTATAACGGCCGTTATAACGAAAATGTAACGTCCCCAGTCCGTTAATACCATTATAACGGCCCCTTTAAACCTTGATATAGATAGATTGATGATAGATAAGCAAACACTTTCAAATACTATCCGAAGGCCATGCATTTTCCTTGATCAGCCAAAAAAAAAAAATAGTATCACAAGCAATGCCCCACACCAGTAGATAAACCTACTGTTGACACGTGTTGTTGGATCGATAAGACAGGCACGTTGAAGTGTGCTTGACACTTATTCAAAGGGGAGTAAAACTTTGATGACATGGCCTTGTCATCAAGGTCAATGATAGTGCTCAATATGAGCTACGTGGTACACTCTTAGAGGACTCTAACCGTATGGATATTTTTCCAATCCCTAGGTGGACCTACGTACAAACCAAAAATCAGCTTGATTAGCGATTTCAAACATTTGGATTTTTGTACCTCAAATAATGGTCAATAATGCTCAAATTCCCACGGTTAAAATCAACGCATGAATATAATTCCAATCTAAAGTCTAGAAATCACTAATCGAACTGATTTTTGGTTTGTCGGTCCACCTAGGGATTGGCCAAACATCCATATGGTCAAAGTCCTCTAAGAATGTGCCACATGGCTCATATTGAGCCCTGTCATCAGCCTCGATGATAGACCTTGTCATCAAAGTTTTACTCTTCAAAGGGGGCATCTTAGTACTTTAATTCACTAAAGCGTGGGCTCCACTTAAGACTTATCCTTCGTTGTGTGCCAAAGAACCTTTTCCATTTCTCTCTCACTTTTTTATAGTAAAACCAAATCCAATCTTGCACCCCATTGGTCTATTTTTGACTGCAAAGATCGCCACGTAAGAACCCCAAAGCCGTTGATTCAAATAAAGATCCAACGACCACTACCACTCAATCCCGATCGGAGTGTTGCCGGCAAGACTATATTAAACTGTCCACACAACTCCTAATCACCCGAAACGCTCGCTCCAGTGTATAATCCTTTTTTCCCGGTGTGTGTTATCGTTCTTACACAGGCGTTCGTAGCGGTTTTGCCGGTGAGTGAAGTGAGTGATGGATACCACAGGAAAGGTAAAGAAGGGTGCCGGAGGAAGGAAAGGAGGCGGTCCAAAGAAGAAACCGGTCTCTCGGTCCGTCAAAGCTGGTCTGCAGTTTCCTGTCGGAAGGATCGGGAGGTACTTGAAGAAGGGCCGATACGCTCAGCGTCTTGGAACTGGCGCGCCAGTTTATATGGCTGCCGTTCTTGAATATCTTGCTGCCGAGGTACTCTTTCTTTCCTTCTCTCTGTCTCAGTTCGCCTTCTTAGATTTTTTTTTTTTTTTTTTTTTTTTTGGCAAATTTTCAGGCTAATTTTTTGGGGGAATTATCTGTTTTTTCTTTTTCTTGTCGCTAAATTTGGGCTTTCCTAGCAATTCTGATCAGATCTTCATTATTGCGGTGCTTTTATTCTAATCATGGACAAGACGAAATTTAGTAGAATTTTTAACAAGGCGCTTTTGTTTTTTAATTTTATGTTTTCCTTTCTTAAAGGGCCAAAAAAGAGGAAAAAAGCTACATTTTGATGTATTTTCCCAATTTTTGTTGTTTTATCTTTTAGGAAATTTAGCATTCTTTTTATGATTTTGGTTAATTGATCACTTTTAATGTACTTTGATCTTGATCATGGTGATTTACGTGTGTTAGGTGTTGGAGTTGGCCGGAAACGCAGCAAGAGATAACAAGAAGAACCGAATCATCCCAAGGCATGTTTTGTTGGCTGTAAGGAACGACGAGGAGCTCGGAAAGCTTCTCTCAGGTGTGACAATCGCTCATGGAGGAGTCCTTCCCAACATCAACCCAGTTCTCTTGCCCAAGAAATCCGAGAAGGCTGCCAAAGAGCCCAAGTCACCTACCAAGGCAACCAAATCCCCCAAGAAGACTTAATTGCTAAAAAACCAGAAAACCCTTGTTTTTTCCCCCTTTCTTTTTTTCTTTTTGTATGTAATTTTGGGTTTCTTCCCCTTCTCTTGTTGTTGTGTAGGGACTCTGGGTCTCATCGTCTCAGGGAATTTGAAACATTGTACTCTCTTAGACCTTTTTCTATGAACGAATGGATTAAATTACTTGTTTGCGTTACTGTTAAGATTACAAATGAGTGCATTATAACCTAATTAGCTAAATCTCTTCAAGTGGGGTTCTTTCCTTCTCTTCCTAAATTGAATCTTCGATCAAAGTTGATTAGCAGAAGCTACAGATGAATTGGAGATGGGACCAACCTTTGCATTCTAATTCACTTAGAAATGTTAACATCACGAGACAATGGAGCAGTGAAAATTTTCAAAAGTATTAAATGGTTTGTCGGGTTCATTATAATTTGGTATGACTGGAGCTGGACACTTGCTATTGTCGCATATAATTGGTTAATTAAACATTGCTCTTGATTGTGTTCCAATTTTTTTTTCTCCTTTAAACTTTCGATTCTGGTTCTAGCTGTCATACTTGAGAAATACAAGTTTTTAGGTCAAATTCACATTCGTATTTGTTCTTGAAGGATTGGCTTCAAATTCTTCCTAGACTTTTCTTTTTCTATTCAACCCGTCTATGATTTAGAGCAACTCCAACCCATCTCTATAACTTTAAACATAGAGATGTTTTTTGGAAATTCAGCTCAACCCATCTCTATGTTTGCCTCCAAATTTGAACCCAACCCTCCTATCTCCATTTCTAAATATTTAGGAGGGAGAGCGTGAGGTAAAAAGCTAATATCAAGCTTCTGGGGGGAAAATGTATGAAAATGTGTAACTTGTTGTGATGGGTATCCTGCATTATGCAGAAAGTATTGTTCTGTAGGGATTTTAATGTTAATTAAGTTACAGCTTTATGTGGGTTCAATTTCGAGTTAAGCTGTTATTCTAATCTTAATTCTTCATTGATGGTAAAAGAGTTCTTATCATTCGTGTACATATTTGCACATTGTACAACTAGGTTAATGTGCCGTGTGTGATTGATCTTTTCTGTTCTCTATTTTTTTTGTTGGTTTGTGAAGTTAGATTTTTAACTGAACTTAATTCTCAAACATTAGGATTGTTGTTTTGATCAATGGTGGAAGATAACAGGCGGAAGTTGATTTGTACTTGTGGGTGTAACCAATGATTAGTGGCCTAGGTAAAGTTGCTGGGTGTGATTCATCTTTATCTGTTCTCTTTATTTTTGTTGGTTTGTGTAAGGTAGATTTTTAACTGAACTTAATTTTCAAACATTAGGATTGTTGGTTTGATCAATGGTGGAAGATAATTGGCGGAAGTTGCTTTGTACTTGTGGGTTTAACCAATGATTAGTGGCTGTGGGTTGGGTTTGAGAAAAGTGAAGCTCAATAAAGGTGTGGACTTTGGTTTCTTAACATCAAATCAATGCTTTAAGCAATTATTAGACTGTTCGTATAGAAAATCTTTCGAATCAGATAAGAAAGTAAATTGATGGGCAGCAGCGGTGGGAGATTAAAGAAGGTTGGGTTGTAGTGAGCAATGGTAGTAGTAGTTAGATGAGAAAACATTCGCTGGCCCCGGGGGACTTCAAACTTTGAAGTCTCCCCACCCAAAATGTCTGACAAGTACCCCAATCCCTTAACTCAACCCTGGTTAAGCCCTTGGTTAGTGGTAAAAAAGGGGTACTTGTCAGACATTTTGGGAGGGGGACATCAAAGTTTGAAGTCCCCTAGGGCCAGCGAAAATTTTCTCATAGTTAGATGGTTGTGAGATTTTAGGTGAAGACCTACTTGCTCCTCACTTTAATCGGTGGATTCCGATTCTTGTTTGCTTCCTTTCACACTTGCGTAGAATCATCCCTCGCCGGTTCGACATTGCGTATCAATGACTGTTCACTTGAAGAGAGTTATTAACTTAATATCTCTACTGCAACACCCTTTTAGGGTCAGCATTGTTTGTTGCCATTTTTTTTTCCAAAATTGCTCCTTAGATTGAATGCATGTTGAATATAAACATGGGCAGTTTGTTCACTGTAGAACTCTTTCTTGCCCAATAGTTTGTTCGCGGTTGGAGCAAAACTTTGCAACGACCTTGTTGGAGGTTAGGATTTTTTTTTTTTTGGTGGGAAAGCTGGGGTTAAGAGGATCCCTACCAAAATAATATTAATGACAAATATTTATACAAGTATTTGCAGCCTCTATCACCATCTTCTATAAGGGCCAAAGAACAAAAAGACAATGCATAACATTTGGATGCAAGATTCTTGAAAATTGACATTTCACGAATCAACAAAAATAGAGAGAATCTAAAGATCAATCACATACAACAGATTTATGTGGTTTGGCAGTGTGCCTATGTTCACGGGTGAAAATAGCTCTTTCACTATGAAGAATTTAGGGTTAGAAGAAGTTTCCTATCACTCTCTCAATATACAAGTAAAAAACTCTAATGCTCCTTTAGAGAATATATAGAAATCTTTAGTATAAAGAAATACCCAAAGTACCTCAAATATAAGTTGTACCCACATACAAAGTTACAAACCATATGGATCTGTACGGACACTGAAAAATTCAGGTTAGACCCATGAAAGTTATTGCTTAATTAGCGGTATAATCCCTACAGGACAGTACTTCCTACAGAATACAAGACACCTAACCCAACAAAGAACATTTCTAATGGACCATCTTCATCTGGAGTCACGAATAGAAGCAATTTCATGAAGCATATGTCAGCCTTTCCATGGAAATCGGAACTTTTGCTTGATGACTTGGACTGCATAGGTTGAGTCTGATAAGATTTCCACTTCGTTGATATTGTGTTGAGCAACAATTCTAAACTCATGAAAGGATGGCTAGGATTTCAATTAATTCAATAGCTTCATTGGGGCAAGGGTCATAGAAGCCAACCAAAGGGGAGCCCAATTTATCTATGAGACCACCGAAAGTTGTGCGATCTGTTGTGAGAGACCCGTCTGTGTTGAGTACACAATCAAAAGATGTAGAAGGATTCCATGAGACCCAATGAAAAGTACTATGAGACAGAGGAAGTCTCCATTTGATCAGAATATCTCTCGACTCAGGAGAGTCTTCAAAGCAAAGATTTGAGTGTATGCACCTGGTTTCTCGCATCTGAAGCAATGATATTAAAGGATTTGATTTTCATTTAAAAGTTCGTCTATTTTTCTCACCCTCATATGTGATAAATAATGGCTGCAAAAGCAATTTTGAGAATTATTGAATTTTGGTTTGAAATACATGCTTTAAGAACAACCCATGAAAATTCTCTAGACCAACCTTGTATACGGTTGTTTATGTTGGGACTTTGAAAGAATTGCACTCTAAATTTTTTTCTTAGAAAACCTGCATTTGCAGGAAAAAGAAACTTCAATTATGAGAGTCCGAACTTCTTCATCTTCTGTATTTTGAGAGGGGGGATGGTGTTGACAAGATGTCATACATCTATGAGCTCGACAGAAGTTGGGGGGAGTAGACCAAGAATTTCTGTTGATAATAGTGTCTACAAAGGCATTTTCTTGGATGCTAAAAAAAAAAACCTGATCAAATTCCTGTACTTGGTGAGAAGAATTCCAATGATACGGATGATTTTGTCTTTGACAAGGTGTCTTCCCATGAACAAGCTTGAGGAATAGGGGCCGTCCAAATGCTATCACATTTGAGATATCTGTTACTGATTCATTACTGATCAATTCGGCCTGCATATGAAAGAGATTTATTTTTCCAGCCGCTAATTTTCTTCTGGATCTTGTCAACAATTGGACTGCAATCTTGATCAGAAAGGTTCGTAGCAATTAAATGGAACCCGAGAATGTACCTTGGATCGAAGATAATAAGATGGAGCTCTTTCGAGGACTGCAACACAGACCAGTAAAATACATGCAGGCCTTTCTTATGACACCAACAAAGTGTGATCAAGGATGCTTTTGAACAGCATGGTGAAATCATCGAAGGTATTCCACTGGGATCCAAAAAAGACTCGTTGTTCTTAAAAAGAGTTCTAGATGGTCAAAAGTTTTTGCTTTGTTGAATGCTGGATTCTGTTTCAGTTATGCAAAGGATGATAGACATGGACTCCTGGCCTGTCCATGAGAGGAATATTCATGTGGGGAAAGATCTGCTAGAGTTGGGTCCCACCAAGGAAATGAAATTTATTTTGCTGCAGTTGGCTCTCTTGAGGTGTTGCGTCTCTTTAAGACATGCCATGTGGTTGCCCACCCCTTGATGGACCTACAGACCAAAAATCAGCCTGATTGTTGATCTCTAGTCAGTTGGATTTTAAGCATTTTTTTTTAATACTCAATAATTGGCTAGATCACCAATCAGGCTGATTTTTGACGAGTAGGTTCACCATGGGATGGGCGAAACATTCATGGGTCTGTGGGTCCAAAAGAGTCTGCCACATGGCATATTTTCAAGAGACCCGCAACGCTGCAACGAGAGTAAACTGCAGCAAAGGCATTGAAGGTGTAATTCATTATGTTGTCACTCTTTTTTTTATTTTTACAGATTTGCCCATTTCTCTTCTCGTTTCCCTCTAAAAAAAAGTTTTATAAGATGAGCTCAAACTTACCAGGATCATCATTTTGTGGATCACTTGTCGAATGGGGGGCATATCCCACAAATCAGATAAAGTGTACATTTTTAAAGCCATTTTTTCCCCAGCCATCTGAGTTTTCGCTCTGAATCAAAGGTTAAAATCCTTGGTCAATGTATTTGATGGTCATTAGAGTGTCCATGGGTACCCAATTATCCGACAGAGACCAATACCCAGTATGTTGGGTCCAATAGTATACAAGCTTTTCTACTGGCCAGGTCTGGGTCGATAAATCATTGGGCGGCGTCTCGATAAAACCAATTCTGACCTGAACCCTACCTGCTCAATCCCGGGTCCACATCCCCTTGGTCAAGGGATATTAACCAGTAGAAGTTCAACTATGCCCTCAGACAACTGAGGAAATCAAACCCCTTCATGAAAATGTGCATTCACCTAGTACTATCGTTTCAGCAATTTATCTGTTTTTACCTACCTAGAAATGCCGATACTGGAATCCATCAAAGTCGAAGTTCAAATAACGCCATATGTTACATAGAATAGTAATTCTAATCTGGATTAAACTCACAAGACCACGGCACCATATACGGGCTCAAGCCCAAAGACTAGTAATTCTGTCGTAAGAGAGATCAAATAAGCTGATAGCAAGGAGATCTCAGTCACAAAGGCCCCTCCACCACAACAAAATGAGAAAAAAACAACATTTTAGGAGGCAGCATTTTCCTCTTCAGGTCTCCTGGTCTTTGCAACTTCTACAGAGATCAGCCTTCCACCCACTATCTGTCCATAGTATCAACACAAGATACAGGGACAAGGAGTTACTAAAGCACCTTCATAATAGAGCTGTGAAGAATTTAGAAGAGTTTGGGAAAATTATGATGTCATTAATTGATCAATCAGGGAATCATCATCATTATGCATAAAATATGAAGGACCAAATTGCTGTCAAGAAAACATAAACATGACAATTGCTATGTTACTTCCAGAAGGCCTTTGGGATTTGGGATGTTTTGGCTTTTCCGAAAGTATAGCAAAGGATTCTTGTATGAGTCAAGTTTGTCTGTTCATGCCTGAGCTAACATATTACACATAGGTACTAAAGAATCCTCAAGTACCTGAAAGGCATTTAGTGATAAAATGGTCTGTAAGAAAGATGTTCACGACATGCACTGTAGACTAGGTTGGAGACATCTTATGAAAAGAGATCTACCTCCTGATCTTTTGTACACTTAGGAGATGATATGTTATTATGATCCAACATTAACTGGGACACCATTGCTAAATTGGGTGTGTAAATAATCAAGAAAGCAGGGTAGGCTTGGTACCATCAACCAGAGATGAACACCCACTGAACATGATAGCACATGGAGAAAACAACATTCATCAGTAAGGAACACCAGTGGATTGCTGTTAGGGGATAGCTTCTTAAGCTCTCCAACGCTTCCCTTTAGATGAAAAGCAAAATATATTCACTTACACCAAAACAAGCAAGCACCCTGAGGTGTTCTGTTAAAGCCAAACACCTCACTAAGAGAGCTTTAGTTTCAAAGGGCAACTGATCCACTTGTCCTGGGCTCCTCTATTGATGTCCATACAGCCTTGAATCAAAGCTCATGGGTGATACTTACAGCTTATCTAACACGGCATGGAAAAGCAACATGCATGAAAATACTGAAAGGAGAACAAGGACTTAATTTGGTTTTATAGGTTCCATGCATCGACTCCCAAGTCCAACTTGACACCCTTGCTATCACAGTATGAATGCGTTCTTACATCTAATTGATAATTTGGGACAAAACTGACTGGACACATGAAGGACTCACTTGGAGTTCAATGTAATTGAGGTCGATAAGCACTATAATAAGCCTTTTCCCAACAGTATGGAGTCGGCTGCATGAATCCTGTTCCTCCATTCAATCCTGTCTAAAGTCATCTCTTCCGTTAAGCCAAGTTTCTTAAAAACTCCTTTCAGAACCTCACTCCATATCCATTTTGGCCTTCCCCTCGCCCTTTTAGGCCCTTCGACTTGCTCATTCCTCCTCACTGGTGCTATCATTGGTCTTTGTTGTACATGACCAAACTAACTCAATTGAATTTCTCTCACTTATTGGAGCCACTCCTATATTTTAACGAATGCATTCATTTCAAAATTTTGTCTTTCCTTGTTTTAAAACACATCCATCTCAACATCCTCACCTCGACTATACTCATTTTATGAACATGTTGTTTCTTAATTTCCAACATTTTGCTCCATAAAGCATCGCCGGTCTTATGCCGTCTTATAGAATTTTTATTTTTGTATGATTGGTACATGTCGAGAACATAGTACTCCGAAAGCACATCTCCACTTTAACCACCATCCCGCTCTAATTCCATGGGAAACATTCTCCTCAATCTTTCCTTCTTTATGAATAATAGAACCAAGGTAACGAAATTGGTGGATTATCTCTATGTGCATTCTTATTAAAATTGCATTCCATATACTTTGTCTTGGTTCGACTAATTTTAAAACCTTTAGATTCTAAAGCATTCCTCCAGATATCTAATTTTGCATTTACCTTATCCTTAGTCTCATCAACTAATATTATATCTGCTAATAATATACACCGAGGGACCTCATCTTGGATATGAGCAGTTATTTCATTTATGACTAAAGCAAATAGGTATGGACTTGGGGCTAATCCTTGGTGTAATCCCACTATGATTGGAAACTCACTTGTCTTACCACAAATTGTTCTAACACTAGTTTTTGCACCATCATACATATCTTTAATAATGTCAATATATCCATTTGGGACTCCCTTCTTTCCCAATGCCCCCATGTGGAGATTCTTCTTCTTTTCTCTATTTTTTTTTTTTTTTTTATCATTTGTCTAAGTAAGAAAATTGCCTCAATGGTCGAGCTTCCTGGCGTAAATCTAAATTGATTTTCAGATACCCCTGTCTTTTGCCTTAATTGTTGCTCTATCACTCTTCCTCATAGGTTCATAGTGTGGCTCATAAGTTTGATGCAACAATAGTTTGTGTAATTCTGTAAGTCTCCTTTGTCAATTGTTCTTGTATATAGGCACTACAATATTTTTTCTCCATTTATCTAACATTTTTCTTGTCTTCAAGATATTGTTAAAATCTTAGTAAATTAGGATAATCCAATTTCTTTCATGTATTTCTACACCTCTATTGGGATACCATATGGTCTTAAGGTCCTACCAGACTTCATATTAGCTAAAGTTGCTATCACCTATGATACCCTAATTCTAAGAAAATATGTATATTCTATATTCACCCTGGTATTTCCATCTAGTTCTATGTCAATTATGTTATCATCATTTAATAATTAACGGAAATAAGTCTTCTACTTTTCCTTAATTTCTTCATCTTTCACTAATACTCTCGGGTCGTCGCTCTTAATGCATCTAACATGATCTATATCTCTAGCATTTCTCTCTCTTGTTCGGGCAAGCTTGTAGACATCTTTTTCACCATCTCTTGTCCTTAATTTATTATATAGACTATCATATGCTTTATGTTTAACCTCACTTACCACTTTTTTTGTTCCATTTTAGAATTTTTTATCTTTTTAAGTTCTCATTGTTTCTAGCTAGTTGACAAGTCTGGTAATAAATCCTCGGTAAGCACTTGACTATAACAAATAAATTTTGCTCGTTAAATCTAATCATCATGAATTAAACATGTCTCACAAACGATGGACTCAAATTCATGAGTTTACACTTAAAAAGTATCCTTGTTTTGAAGAATGCTGTAAGGTATGAGACACAAATTCTGAAGAAGATGATAAAATAAAAGGTGTTGCTTTGCCTGTCGAATTTAATTTGGCAAGTGAGCATATAAAGTAAAACAGCGAATTTTCAAGTTAGTCTCATGAATTTGCAAGAGAGAGAGAGAGAGAGAGAGATACCCTGCCATCCAATGCCTTCAATGCCTTCTGTGCTTCCACCTCAGACTCATAGGTAACGAAACCAAACCCTTTAGGCCTTTGGGTTCTTTGGTCCTTTACTAGCCTGGCTGTGTATCAAAATCCCCCAAAAGGGAAAAAATTTACGATTAACCAAGCGAAACATGATAAGGAGTACCAAACAATAATGAGGTTTCAAAGGAGAAAGTTCTTACCCAAATAAATATTTACCTTCTGTGACTTCACCAAAGGGTGAAAATAACTCTTTTAATTCATCATCCGTGGTGTAGAATGATAACCCTATCGAAACATAATAGAATTGTTGAATTACAAATTCCCAAATTGAGAATGCACGCAAGATTAGGGTTTGAAGGGAAAGAAAGCTTACTGCTAACAAAGAGCTGGGAGCTGAATCTTCTGGCTAAAAACGACTGATTCGATGTGATTAGCCGTTCCATCCTCCTCCCCAAAACGGTTCCCATCTCTTCACCTTATTTCAATCTTTTGCTCACTACCACGTATTAAAGGCTTGCCATGGTTGCTTCAGCCATCTCTTCTTCCAAGATTCACTATAAACCGAAACTGAAAAATCTTTGAGATGCTTGGGTTCCCAAACATCCACAATCTTTAGCCCTGGATCTTTATTATAAAATAGCGTTTTGTAGTGGATCCGACCCATATATCTTAGAGTAGAACTTTGATGGCGGACATCCGTCACAGTATGAGCCACGTGGCATACTCTTACAGATCGCTGACCGTATGGATGTTTGGCCAACCCTAAAGTCGACCTACGGACCAAAAATTAGTCAGATTAGTGGTTTCTAAGCGTTGGATTGGACTCGTTTTCTTATTTGGGGTACATAGTTCTAAAGGTTTGAAATTACGAATCAGGCTGATTTTTGGTTTGTTGGTCCACTTAGGGATGGGCCAAACATCCATACGATCAGGGGATCTGATCGGATCAGGTTTGGTCCAAAACTGATCATATGAGGTCCAGATATCTTATTGGTATGTAGGTCCTACCTCGAATCACAGGGATGAAAAAAACCTATGAAAAAGCCTAAAACCACGTTCCATTACCTCATATGATCAGTTCTAGACCCAACCTGATCCTAAAATAACCCAAGTTGTTATGAGATATTAGCTTATGCACTTGCTGTGCCGAATTAATAAAGACACCAACAGCGAGGTACATTAAGTGTGATACACATGCAATACACAATATCAAGACATAGATAACAAACTTTTTCTGACAGTTGATGGTCTCAGTTGTGAGAACTGAGAAGTTCCTAATTACGTAGCACACACTCATCAAAAGCAGACTTCTATCCCCTGTAGCTCTCTTTGAAAATCAAGAACCTACCTAAATCCCTTTTCTCCTCACTCTGCATTACCTAGGGTTTAGGGTTTAGGCCTTCAATACTTTCATGGGAAGAGTTTTTCTGGTTGATCTTGAAATTCAAGATAGATACTGCTGTCGTGGATGCCACAATGAAGGATGCCAAACCCACCTCGCTTTGCAGAGCGAATCTTTCGTGGTATTCACCATTCGCGACCGACCCATTTTCTTTCTTTTCTTGTGATGATTTTTGTTCCATTTGGTTGGATTTTAATTTAATTTTCCAAATCTTTTATAATATTCATCCAATAAAGCATGCAATCTTCTAGGTTTCTTGGTATCATTCTTCGCAGAATGTTTATGTGGCCTTCGATGTCAACATTCGTGCTTTCGTATAATAGGAATCACAATGGAAATCCATCTCTAACTAGGAAATATTAAGAACTTGGAGCTCGGAATTCTGCAATTCTGAAACCTTATTCATGGATTAGTATTCAAAGTAGAGTAAATAAAAAAAAAATGTGATGTTTTTTAGAATAAATTTTCGCCAACAGCAAAAGTGAAGACGACACGATAAACTCTGTATAATTTTGCAACTGAAAATATCTATGATACATACATTCCCATATGTGTACACTGTTCTTGGGAGATTGAGTGCAAATTGGCAAAATAACTTGGTAGAAAGTAGTACTTGGTCTCTTATTTGTCTTTTTTTTTTTTTTCTGTTTAAATAAAAAACAACAAGTCTTATATGGTCTTAATATTGTGCTTTATGCTTTTTGTAGTACTTCACTGGTCCGAACGAAACTCCAGGATTGTTCGTCAATGACTGGTAAGATATGGTCTGTTAGTCTGGTTATATCCCATTTTACACAAACGTGAGTCAATGATTCACTTGACGTCCTTCGTATCATACCAAGAGGGTAACGGGAACACGATGGTGGTTGTTTTTCTAAATTTTTTTTGCTATTTCTTCATAATTTTATTATAAAATTTGTTGATTTTCTTGCTATGACAGTCTACTATAACAAGAATAACTATCCTTATATTAGGCGCATTACATAATATGAACTTTGGAAATTGAAATCAGAACTCCCAGTTTGGAAATTGCAAGGGATGGTCAGGGGAAATAAAATGCTGTTTTTTCACACTGAGGAAAAAAGTGTTTTGATCATCAAATTCAGCAAGAGTTCTAAAATTGAACCCTGGAATACTAAGCAATTTGAAGACCCATTAATACTTAGACTTGTGGATGGTCCCACAATGCATTTGGGATCTTGTTCATTAAGGAACCAGGAGGAACTCTGCGAACCTTCTTCTACTTCTACGTACCAATGCGCGTACAAATACATATTCACGTACGAATGATTTATTTTTTTAATCGGTAACGTGTGAATTTTATTAGAGAAAAAAAGAAATACAAGGGGTTTTCATGTATGGTTGCAATAATATTATCCTTTGAGCTCATAGTGACTACATACACATGTATATACCCAGCGTCAATGTGATAATTGAAGTCCCAGAAGAGATAACACTGCGTCGGCGTGGTAATCGATTCACCGTGGCGGAATTTTTCTGCGTCAAATGCTGTAGACTAGTGGGCTGGAAATTTGTGAGATAGAATCTCTTTCCCATTCTGTCTGTCCATCTTACTAAGTTTCTTGAATTAGAGGGTACAAACCTAATTGTTGAGTCTCACATTGTTCAGATTGAAGCGCAAAATAATTATGAGAAGTGGACGGAAGGAAGATTCTTGCTGGCTCTGTAAGCACCTTGAAATTTTATTTACAAAACCTTGATATAACCGTCTCTCTCACTCTCTCTCTCTCTGCTATTAACCAATATGTTGATTTATAAATCTGCAAGCAGGACTGCGCTTATGCCCTGGTCTGGAGACCAGCTGGAGCCACTTGATGAGCTTGATAACCTCCAGGTTATCATGTAAAGAGAAGGTACAAACACAAACACAATGACACAGACAGTTTGATTCAAGGGTGTCTAAGGGATTTGGAAAATAAACACAATTGAGCTTCCAGCTTTATACTCAGTTTCTTTTGAAGGGAAAAGGGAGAATTTTCTACAGTTTTTTTCTTGCTTTTTTGCTTTCCCTCTCTTTCTTTCTCCCTCTCTCTTCTCAGTGATAGAAGAGGTAAACGACCTCAAGAGGTCCAGGTGATGGAGTGCATCACTTGAACATGAGAAAATGGATGAATCCCTTCAATCCTTAACAGTCCAAAAGAAGGGACTTTGACCATGGTCGACTGGCCATAAAACCAATATTTGGTACAATCTCTTGCAAAATCCTATGGGCCCCAGCCTCCCATGTAAAGGTGGTAGCCTCAAATTGGCTGACACATCAAAAGTATCGGAGATACTAAACAACTCTCCCCATCTGAACACGATATCTTCAAAAGAAATACCTTTCCCTTCCTCATAAAAAAAGTTTAGATCTTATTTGCCAATCATTATTATGTAGTCACTGATGATTAGCAAGATTAGTTCTTTCTTGGGTAGAAACAATTGACAGTCATTGCCCCATCAACACAAATAATTTGGCCAGTAATATATGAAGCAGCAGGTAGGCAGAGGAATGCGGCCAGAGATGAAATTTCCTTAGGCTCTCCAATGCGCCCAAGAGGAATACGAGAGATAAACTCATCCATAAATTCTTTGTTTTCAAGCGCCTGAAGAAAACGAAAAGAAAAGGGACAAGAATCAGGACATTTATTGTGAGAATAGTACATGCATGAAGCCCTATGTGCAATGGAAATGATTCCACGCTAGGTTGGGAAAATCTCATGTTCTCGGAAAAATTCTCCAAATTTAAAATGGCAATCAAACAAGGGTAATCTATGTTTTTCTGAGAAATATAATTTTCCTGCCCATGGGAAAATTGACAATCAATCTCGCCCTCAGTAGTTTTTGAATTTAGAGTTCTCCATATCGCTGTTCTAAAATGAATTCGAAAGCAAAATATATTTCAAAAGAGTACGTAGAGGGGAGAATTTTACTCCTTCCGCCGCTGAGGTCCTTATAAACCCAGGTGCAATGCTATTAGTCCGAATATTATCTTTTGCCCACTCACATGCTAAATTCTTCGTGATTTGATGTATTGCTCCTGAGAATTCGAGGAGAAAAAAATTATAAATATTGCAAGCCTTAGAATTGTGGACCGAATAATTTTTCTTGACGTTCAATTTTTGCTGAAAAAAATTACCTTTAGCTGCCGAATAAACGGTGCCAACGTCAAAACCTGTTACACCCGCAATAGCGGAGATGAATACAATACTTCCTTCGCCTGAGACTTTTAAGAGAGGATGTGCAAGTTGGCACAAATGGTAAGCAGATTCAAAGTTTGTAGCCATCATGAATGAGAATTCTTCAGCTGTATATTCTACCGTTGGTCTCGTTATACATGTCCCAACGTTGCTTATCTAGATCATCAAGACATCAAACAAACGAATATTTTTTTTATTTTTTGAAAATTAATATACTCCGATATGAAGTGGACACATATGATTTTTACATTCTCCAACATCATTAATTATCTAAAGATTTGCACAAATAGTTGCACGAAAGAAAATACAGTCGCCAATCTAGTTTGAAGATCAAGAATCTAATGGAATGAGGTCAACATGATCATAAATAAAAAAGTAAAGTTAGGAACTTGAATCCTAGGAAATTAGTAATCCTAGGAAATTTGAATTATGCAACTAAAAAACAGTACACATAAGAAAATACTGGAATTTTTTTGTTCCAGTCGATCCTATGGCCCGAGAAAAAATTCGCTGATGTCCCCCTCCCAAAATGTCAGACAAGTACCCCTTGTTAACCACTAACCAGGGACTTAATGCGGGTTTAGTTAAGGGACTGCTGTACGTGTCTGACATTTTGGTGAAGTCCCACGGGCCCTACGTATTTTGGGCCCAGTGACCACATGGATGATTAGCTCACCCATTGGTGGAAATACTGACCAAAAATCACCTTAATTGGTTATATCTAGCATTAGGTTATAACACTTTTTTAATAGTGATTCTAGCCGTCAGATTCAAGCTAGCACGTTTTTGGGTACTAAAGCCAACAGCTAGAAATCATCAATCAAGCTGATTTTCGGTGTGTATATCCACAAAGGGGTAGTCTATATATCCATGCGGTCTGTGGGCCCAGAAAATGCGTTAAGCTAAAATGCGTTTGGGGGTTGAATTACGGGACTACGGGAGACGAAGTTACGAAGATTTCTGCAATGGGTAGGAGATTTATGCCCGGGCCCGACCAACCCGGCGTGCATCTCGGCCCAGCCCTCCCGACGGGCCAAAATGCCACGCTCATATAAAGTATAAAGTATAAACTAACTATAAATTAACTATAAGAAATTCGAATTCAACCAGTCAACAAATTACTGAAAGAAAGAGAATTAACGATGAATTGGCTAAGAGCTCACAAATATGTTGAGCTTCCCATTGAAGAGGGATGAGACGTCCTCCATGAGCTTTTCTCGTTGGACTCGCACTGATACATCGCAGATTGAGCCGGAGACTCGGAGCCCCTGACTCACTCAACTCCCGCAAGACCTGGTTGAGCTCGACTTCATTGCGGGAACACATGTGGACGGACGCCCCCAGTGCAGCGAGCTCCTCGATGATAGCTCGCCTGAAAATGAAAAAAAATGTTACATATGAGTTTGAGAGAGAGAGAGAGAGAGAGAGAGAGAGAGAGACCCAATTCCTCTGGTTCCCCCAGTAACGAGAGCTGTCATTCCTTTGAGAGACCATCTCCTCCTCTCAGCTTCTTCTGCCATCTCTCTCTCAGTTTCTGTGTAACCGGTTTCTACGATTCGTAGGAAACCTAACGATAGTTGAGTTGTTGGTATAATTTTGATGCAGTGCAAAAGAGGCCAGTGTTTGGACTTGACCCCGAAGTCTGTGGAGTCAAGTCAAATTCTTGACTTGGTAGCCGACTCGTGGCAGTCAATATAATAATTATTAAAGTATCTGATAATAGATGAAAGGGACTTTTTGACATACCCCTCATGTGAACGCTAGAAAGATCCTATGGTGGAAGCTATGTAACACTCCACACGAAGCTTCTACGACAGCTCAGGTTGACTGGCCGCCACGGTTTGGTGCTTCGTTTCAAGGTTTAAAGGGGACCGTTATAACGGTATAACGGACTGGGGGCGTTACAGTCTTTTTGGTTATAACGGCCGTTATTACAAAAAAACCGCTCAGGGGCAAAAACGAAAAAAATGGCGCTGAAATTCAAATTTTGAATTTTAAAATTTCAAAAATAAAAAATAACGGAATATAACGAAAAAATAATGGAAAAAATGAAAATAACGGCCGTTTTTTTCACAAAATTTTTCAGAAAATAATAATTGTTACTTTCGTTATAATGGAAAAATAACAGAAAATAATGGCCGTTATTTTCTTGGCGTTTTAACGGTCCATAACGTAACGGGGGTAAGTCTGAATCCGTTATAACGGCCGTTATTTTTGTTATAACGGCCATTTTTTAAACCTTGGTTCGTTTCACGTGAAATGAACGTAAACTCTAAACTTTGAAGCATGGTTTAAAAAAAAGCTGTTTAAATGGTTTTAATGGCCATTAAAACAGTAACACCCCAAGCCCATTATGTTAAAAACTGTTTTGATGCTTAGAAAATAAAGGGCACTTTTTTCGTTTTAACGACCATTATTTTAACAACCATTAAAATTTGGAAAAATCTGTGAAAAATAACGTCCAATATTTCTGTTAAATTCAGTTAAAATCCATTATAAATTCAATTTTTGAAAATTTTAAATTTGTATTTCAGGCCATTTTTTCCATTTTTCCCATTAAATTACATTCTTTTTGTTTTTGAAAATTTGAAATTCAAAATTCAAATGTTGAATACTGTATTTCAGTGCCATTTTTTTTTTTTTCATATTTCACGATAAATTTGTTAAAATCCGTTAAAACTCTGTTTTTCCCATTTATTTTTCCAATTTTGCCCGTCCATTACAATCTGTTTTAACGGCCGCTCTAATGGTAACGCCCCAGTCGGTTATACCATTAACTCGTCCTCTTTTAATTCTTGCTTTATCTAACACTTCACAAGCGAGTAAACCTTCAATAATCGCTGACTGCAGCCAATATGAGCCACGTGGCATATTCTTAAGAGGACACTGACCGTATGGATGTTTGGCCAATCACTAGGTGGACCTACAAACCAAATCGCTAGTGATTTTAAACCTATGGATCTTATTAGTCAATACATTATCGGATTGGATCTGGTCTGGATTGAACCTGATCCGATCCATTAGCAACAAAAAACCTAAAATAACCCACGATGTTGTGAGATATTAGCTTGGGCACTTGCAATTAATAAAGACTGCAACAGCGACGGTACATTAAGTGTGATACACATGCAATACATAATAACAAGACATAGATAACAACCTTTTTTCTGACAGTTAATATGGTATCAGTTGTGAGAAGTTCCTTACGTACATTAACTCCCCTGTGTCTCTCTTGGAAAATCAAGAACCTAAATTAAATCCTCATCCCTTTTTCTCCGCGCTCTGCATTTTAACTCTCTAGCTCTTTCTTGGATCATTCGGTTCAACTTGCTTCGCGTTTTCTGAAATTAAGTTGTAATGGGAAGAATTTTTCTGGTTGATTTTGAAATGAAAGCTAGATATTGCTGTCGGGGATGCCACAACGAAGGATCCCAAACCCACATCTCTTTGAAAATACACGCTTACCTGGTATATTCACTGTTCGCACTAATTACCTGTGTTTTTCTTTCTTTTTCTCTAATGTCCTCTTAGCTGTTCTTGTGATTTTTGTTTCCATTGGTTAATTTCTTGAAATCTTTATCACCCTTTGTTGGTTCGCTTTGAATTTAATTTTCCAAATCTTTTTATAATCTTCATCCAAGAAGTCTTAACATTTTACTTTATGATTTTTTCTCTAGTACTATACTGGCCCCAACAATATTCCAGGAGTGTTCGTCAATCACATGTAAGATATCGTCATGGAATAATTCCATTTTTACTGTTTTTTTTTTTCACAATTTCATTCATGAAAAACCATATTGCTATACTCACAAAAAGTGGGATAACGGCCATTGTAACGAGAATAACTTCCGTTCTATTAGGAGGAACTCTGTGAACTTTCTTCTACTTCTACGTACCTATACGTTTACAAATACATATTCACGCACGAATGGATTTTTTTTATTTTATCCTGTGAGCTCATAGTGACTACATACAAATGCATATATGCGCGCGCAGTGTCAATGTGATAATTGAAGACCGGCCGGAAGAGATAACACTGGATGGTAGGCAATTCACGGTGGCTGAGTTTTTCTGCGTCAAATGCTGTAGACTAGTGGGATGGAAATTTGTGAGAAAGAACCTCTTCCCCATTCTTATTATCCATCTGACTAAGTTTCTTGAATTAGAGAGTACGTACGTACTTATAAACCTAATTGTTGAGTACCACATTATTCAGATCAAAGCGGAAGCGAATAATGACGACTGGACGGAAGGAAAATTCTTGCTGGATCGGTAAGCACCTTTGCAATTTATTTTACAAAGCTTGATTCTCTCTCTCTCTCTCTCTCTCTCTCTCTCTCTCTCGGCCTGATCTATGAACCTGCAAGCAGGACTGCGCTTATGCTCTGGTTTGGAGACGAGCTGGAGCCACTTCAGCAGGTTGGAAACCTCCAGCTTGTCAGTTTCTTCTGATGTTTTAATCTTTTATCCCAATGAAACTAACAATTTAAAAGTGAAAATTGAGAGAGACAAAGAATGAGAAAGTTGTTGTTTTCGTTACATTATGGAGTATAATAGCATATCTCAGCTTGGCTGCTTTCATTCAATTTCACCGTGCCCTCTACTTCTCCCGCCTTTATTACCTTCTAGGATTGGACTTAAGATCAAATTAATTAAATACAGGCTCAAGAACGTGTCCCCCTTCTTGTGTTTGTTTTATACTATTGGTGGTCCGTGCCCACAGCACTCCCTGACAAAGCATTTGCCAAAATCGGGTGTGAATAGCTGAGATCCACCTCCCAGGCCAGTTGGGTGATAAGATCTCGGTCCTTCCTTATTTAAGTCTATAAGAGGGGGTATAAGTGGGGAGACTACCACTATCACTTGTTATATAGATATATGTACACCAGTGTTTGTACTGTTTGTGCCACAGGTACGTCTTCTATTTTTTTTTTAAAATCAACTTCTTTGATGATTTTTAGCCGTTGATTTAGTATAAAAAATTGGTTGAATCGAAAAAATACTAAAATCTAATGGCTATAGAATATCAATCAAGGTTGAGTTTTGGTGTGTATATAAACCATGGAGTGGGCTAAACATCTATGTGGTTGAGCTTGATACCCAATTTCTTCAGAAGTTTTGATCTATAATCTCCTCTCTGTTCATAAATGATGTTGTAAAGAAAAGGTTACCCAATTGAAGTACTACAATATATAGGCACACACCGAACTACAACTTCTTGTTCCTTCATAAGTATAATGAATCATATTTCGGGCTGGGCAACGGGCCGGGCTCAGGCTGTATTTTGGTACCCAGACCTGATCCATCTAATGCACGGGTCATACCGGGCCATGCTAAGCCCGAGGTAAACGGGCCGATCTTGGGCCGGGACGTGGGCCTCGGGCCAAATTGCCACCCCTATTATGGGCTAGCAATTCACGTCATGTGCCTCAGAGTTGAAGTCCGGCTTGGATTGGTTTAGGTTACCTGAGGCCTCAACCCTTCAGGCTTTGAAATCACATCCTGAGCCCAACCTGAGGTAGGGAAATGCTAACCCAAGTTGGGCTTTGGTTGGGCCCATCTACGTTGCGCCCATAAATTTCAGTAAACTAAAATGCTCGCAAAAGAATAATATGCTTCATGGAGCCAACCACGCTATATATGTACACTATTTTTAATCAAACACAACGACCACATGATATACGACATGCCTATTTAAGCAAGGTATTATTCCAACTTTTTTAGAATATACTGCTATGAAATTTCGTGGGTCCCACTTGTCATGTACAGATGGCAGCACCTCAAAATGGTTCCACAGCTCCACATAAACATGTACTCTGTGAATTGGCGCTCAACGCAGTTACACCATTTTTGACGAGAAATTTTTTGAAGCAGCGGAATTTTTGACAAAAGATAATCACATTGCGCCACAATCCGCTGTTAAAAATCATTTCTGGGTTTGTTTAAAAGCTTCAGCAGATTGTGGCGCAGTGTGATTGGCCACTGCTTCGCCGCTTAAAAAAATCCACTGCTTCAAATATTTTCTCATCTTTTGCCCATGTTTTAAGCTGTGATGGTAATGTCCCAACCCCATTATGTTGTTTCGAAAATAATGCCCAAAATTGAATAAATGACCTTAGTGTTGAAACGGCTTATCAAAGAATCTCATCACAAAAAATTAGCCATTAACTCATATACATGTAGGCCCCATGTCCATTAGTCATTTTAATAGTAAGAATAGCATGAGTCATTCTATCCCAGCCACACACACATACACACGTGCGCATCACCTTACACATGGAAGCACTTTACACGTGATACACTCTTAGAGATCCCAGCCACACACATGGAAGCACCTTACACGTATAGATGTTTGGCCCATCCGTAGATGTTCATGGACCTACACGTAAAAAATCAGCCTGATTAGTAATTTATAAGGATTTGATTAGAGTCGTTTTCATGAGTTGATTTTTAACCGCGGATTTTGAGCATTATTTGGTGTACTCAAATCCAAAGGTTTGAAATCATTAATCAGGATGATATTTGGTCTATAGGTCCACCTAGGGACGGTACAAACATCCATATGGTCAGTGATCTCTAAGAGTGTGCCATGTGGCTTATACTATGGCCCCTCATCGTCATTGACGAGGGACTTACGAGAGTTGGACAACCTGAACCCACCAAAGTTTAGTCTTTAAAACAGAGGTATTTAATTTGCCTTTAAAGTAGAGAAGCAATTAATTGAAGCCCTGTGGACGCCAACTCCGGTTTTGGCATTATAATAGGAAATATAAATTAAATTTGAAGTCTTAATCAAATCGTGCTTACGTGACAAGAATATCTAATTACGTGTCCTTATTTATAAATAATAGAAGGCATGACCCATACAATGACATGATGGATGAAGAAGAGATAGGGTGGACTATCATTTTCAAATATCAACTTGATTGGATAATCACAGCCATCATATCTAGATGTGGGCCTTTTTTTTCTAGAGTGCATGTTTCCAATATTTTTTGTTAAAATGATTGGTCCAATAGGTTGGATCTAGTGAATGGTGGGATCTCCTGTCTTATCGTATGGAATTGGGATTAATGTGAAGAGATTGACATAATTTGTTACCTAACCCTCTTTCTTTTGTCTAGGAGGCTTCGGAGTGTTAGGAAAAACACTGTGATGGGGCAAGAGTAACGGGAAAGCTTACGTATCCATATTCGAAACCAACTAGTAATGAAACCCCGTGTTAAACCACGAGGAGCATAAAATAATAAATAAATAATTTTTTATTTCCACGTGGCACACTCTTTTGGACCCCACTTACGCTGAAAATGTTTGCTTGATTGGTGGAGTTTTTCATAATGGGCTTGGAACCTACCAACGAGCCTGTTGAAAACTTGCTATAACTAGAAGAATAGAGTTAACACTATGGGATCACGACTAAATGCTAATGTTAACGTGTGGAGAAGTTTAATTGCTTTGTTTGCACTCCCCCAAGTCTCCTAACATGGAGAATTTTTATAGAAGCTTCTTCTCTGGAAACTGCAAAATGATAGAAGCTCTCCGCAAAGATCGCCGTGTGTACACGAAGACAAAATAAAAGACAAATGGCAGAATCTTTACTCACGGACCACAGTTCAAACTTCAAACCACATGTCAGAATCGTAGAGATCGCTGACCGTATGGATGTTTGGCCCGACTCTAGGTGGACTTATAGACCAAAAATTAGTATGATTAGTGATTTCGAAGCGTTTCATATGATTGAAGTAGTTTTCTTGAGTTGATTTGTAACCGTGGAATTTGAGAATTATTTGGAGGTTTGAAATCACCAATCCCGCTGATTTTTGATATGTAGGTCCACTTAAGGATGGCCAAACATCCATACGGTCAGGTGGTCTCTAAGAATCTTCCACGTGGATCATACTATGGTCCAACATCAAATTTCTAGAAGTTATTTGCAGCAGAGGCCTCACATCATCTCGAGCAAGACACCCTGAGACCGAGTTGAATCAGGAAGGATCAATCTGGCCCAAGGTTCGAATAATCGGGATCGGCCACCTCTGATCCCGAGACACATCTAAAAAGGAAATAAAAAAAATACAAAAAAAGGTGAAAAAATCATTAAAAAATTGACTTGATCCATTTCAACCTCTTTGGACGAAAAGAAAGCATAAAAAATGGTTAGACTCGGCAAATCGACTCGGCCAACTCAGCTGGATCCGGCGGTCTAACTGATCCAGATCGCTGGATCGCCCCATCCAGCATGATCCGGTACACTCATTGGATCAATGTCTCGGGGGCATCTGAGACTGATCCGGATCACCCGATCAGGCCGGGATCGGCCCATACTTCACCCGATCAGACCGGGATGGGCCGATACTTCAAACCTTGATCTGGCCGCCGATCCCGAGACTTTAAAGAGTGCTACGTGCAGTTAGCTCAACTTACACCAATGTTTGACTTCCAGTTTGAGGAAAAAGTAAAAGAAAACGTCACGGTGTACGTTACGCTTACGACATAATTTGAATATAAAATTAGTGGTAAGGTCGTGAAGAAGAGTGTTTGTGGGTGAAGAATTTGGTCCCTTGTATATAACTTCAATGTCTATTCAAATTGTGCTTACGTACGTGAAAATAATTAATATCTAATAACGTCGCCTTCCTATGAACAATGGCGCCAGGGGCCTGCCACATGACCTCATATATGGAAGAAGAGATGAGAGTGGGACCCATCATCTTGCAAGATCCACTTAATTGATTGGATGATCATAATATTGTAAAAAAAATGAAAAAGGCCACATAATATTCCATTTAAAAATATAGATTACAATAAGCCGCCCTGTGACGGCCAAGGATTTTATGGGAAAGCTTGATTATTGACTTTGGATGTATCATGTGTGATTGAAGATCTTCAGTTTGCACCTTAAATACTGCTCAAATTCCCACAGTTGAGATCAACCCGTGAAAATAAGTCCAATCCAACGCCTAGAAATCACTAATCAGGCTGATTTTTGTTTTGTAGGTCCACTTAGGGATTGACCAAACATCCATACTGTCAGAGTACTCTAAGAGTGTGCCATGTGGCTCATATTGTGTCCTGTGACCGGAGCCTGTCATTTTAGGGCGTTAACTGGAGCCTGAGCCTTAAAAAAAAAAACTGTAAAGCAGTTTCTCATTCTCATTCATGTTTGACCGAAACAACAATGGCGCTCACGTTTAGAAGAAATACTATTATATACCAGCGTCCACTTTAACGTTTCCTTAAGTCAGCAGTGGATTTTTTTTTACAGTGCAGTAAGTAAACAAACTGGAGTACATGCATTTTCAAGCTTTGACTTTCACTTTCCCTCTCAACCCATGAGTAAATCTTGTCTGACCACCTGATCCACGGAGTTCTCGGCACCTACCCGAGTGTTTTTTGCCACGTACCCAAGTGTGTTTTTTAAGATGTTTTTTAATATAAAAGCAAAAAACACTCAGATATGTGCCGAGAACTCTGTGGTGTTTCGCCCGTACAAAATCCATGCATTATAATTCTTGTGGATGGTCAGGTAGCTACCTGACAGCAAATATTTGCTGTTCTAGGGACTTCAAATTTTGAAGTCTCCTCTCAAAAACGCCTCGTGGATCTTACTTTAGGGCCCGCTCAGTTTTCAAAGTTCTACTCACCAATTACAATCAGCGGCTATAAAATAAACAAAAAGTTTGGCGTTTTGCGACTAAGTACCCCATTGCCAGTTCATTATTGATTACTAGGGCTGATGATCAAAGGGTGGTAACTAGCGTCCGTCAGCAAAGTTCTACACCAATTACAGCCACTCTACAGGCTAAAGTAAACAAAAGTGCGGTGTTTTTCCACCTAGTACCTTATTGCTAGTTCAGTGCCCTAGTGATCAAAGGGTGGTAACAAGCGTCTGTCAGCAAAGTTCTACTCACCGATTCTTGTGTCCGAAGGCTTTGGTGCTTTCTTCCTTTAGCAGTTAGGTAGGGACTTTGGAAGGAGATGAACTCTAGAGTCTTTGAGGGCAAGGAAGCATCCATTTTTTATAGTCTTATCTATCAAGGCTCTTATATTTTTTTGTCCCTAGGATTGCAAAGGTTTGTCCTTTGAGGACTTTATATTTAGATGGGAGTCCATTATACATAGGGATATATAGCTAGGCTTTTTTATTTTTTCTTTGAGGTCTTCTCGGCCTCTGCTTTCCCTTTTTGTTGTATTTTTTGCTTTTCTGTATATATCATTTAACCTTATCCAAGAAAAAAACAAGTTCTATTCACCAATTACAATCGCTCTAAAGGTAAACGGAAGTTTGGTGTTTTACCACCAAAGTACATCATTGCTAGTTCAACAAAAGTTTGGTGTTTTTCCACCAAGTACCTCATTGCTAGTTCAGTTTTGATCAGTAGGGCATGGTGACCAAAGGGTGGAAACTAGCGCAAAAACACCCTTGTTTCTAACTAGTAAATGGCCCGTGCCCACGGTACTCTCCGGCATCAACATTTAGAAAAATTAGGTCCCTTCCGCACTGAAACAATATAACGGATTGTAACACACAAGGGCAAAAGTGAAAAACAATGGAAATTAACGGAAAAAATGAACATTTTTAACAAATTATTTTCAAAAAATAATGGTCGTTATTTTTGTTATAAGGGAAAAATAACAAAAATAACGGCCATTGTTTTCTGAGTGTTAAAATGGTACATAACGTAATGGGGTAGGTCCGAATCTGTTTTAATGACTGTTATATTCGTTATAAGGGCCGATTTTTTAACCATGGTCTCTAACAGTGTGCTGCGTGTCCCATATTGTGGTCGGTCATCAACGTCAGTCATCAATGATTTACTCTTCTCTGTCTACATTTATTCCATTGGTGGTCCATCCTAATGGTCTAGCTGATAGATACAATAGATTGAGTATACAATACTTAGTATCGTCCCAGCGTGGGATCCCAAAGTCCAGACCACCATTTATGTTTGGCACATATTTGGTGGAGCTACACCAAATCTTAGCCTGTACCGTGCGAGCTTTTAAATTTCTACAAAAATCATAGCCTGAGGCGGATCAATGAGCTGTGGGAGTGAGTGGGGGAAATCCGACCGGCCAACATAGATGGATGGATCTAATCTCAACCACTCTTTATCGTTATAAAAAGTAATATTTTAACGAACAAGTTATCCGAGTAACTATGGTGATTGCTCTTTCTCCTTCTCTCAATATCAATTGTGACGGTAATGTCATTAAACGAGCAACGTGTTTGGCCGTCTCTCTCTCCACGTCTAAGCGACTAGGTACATACGACGAAGACACGGTCCGTTTCACTCGTGATTCTACATGTCCTAAAGACTTAAAAGGGCTTGCGAACGTTGCAGCTTAGACTTGAGAAAGTAGGTTAGACGTCTCTACCTTATACGCCGGCCCCACAATGGAAAAAATGTTTGGTTACACACCAAAAAATCAGCTTGATTGGTGGTATTTTACATCAGGTATAGGTGATGTGTTGACACCAGCTATGAGCTGAGGAGTAAGTAATAATGTTATCGTGGAGGGAAGTTCATTTGCTTTGACTTTGCAACTTCAATGCACTCCAAGTCTCAAACTTCATACTCCCCAAACAAAAAACATGAGGCATGCACGAGACTTTCTAAGTGTTGGATTGAGAATTTTAATTTTTATGAAAGGAGACCCTAATGTTGCTAATTATGCGAAAGTCAATTATTAAAATGATAGTTTTGTCTTAGTCGTGCGCCTGGCGGCTTTTTGGGGTTCACATCTTCACATTATCTCCACCTTCCATCTCCTCCTCCATGCTTATTTATGTGAATAAAGGAAATTCCTCTCCATCTCCATCTCCATCTCCATCGTGCTCTTTTATTTTGAAAAATGAATTAAAATTTAATAAAAATAATCTTGTTTGACATTTTAAGACTTTTATTTAAAGTCGTTATAACGCCGTCGTAACAGAAATTATAGTAACATTACATGTTCAAGGTCCAATTTATCCATTATATATTCACTAATGAATGCTAACAAGCAACCCTTAATAGAGTTGCACAAATGAAACCATGCATAAGATAAGAGATTTTGTTGTCTTTCTGGGGTTGCACAGATGCAACTCCACGAGGTTGCTTTCTAGCATTTCTAGCGTGGCTTATCAATTCATCAATCATGATGATCAGTTGGTCGCGGCCACCCATTTGATGGAAAACAATCAATGAATCAAACTGACAACACCATCTATTCCTAAACATAAAAAAGTCGGCCATCAGTAGCTAAACGTTATAAGAAGTTAAGAGTAAAACTTTGATGACAGGCTCCCTCGTTGAGGCCGATGAGAGGGCCCAATATGAGCCACGCGTGGCACATTCTTAAAGAACTCTGACTGGATGATTGTTTTTCCAATCCCCAGGTGGATCTGCAAACCAGTGATTTAAAACCTTTGGATCTTTGTACCTCAAATAATGATCAATAATGCTCAAATTCCCACAGTTAAAATCAACCCATGAAAATAATTCCAATCCAATCCCTAGAAATCACTAATCGGCCAGGCTGAATTTTGGCTTGTGGGTCTACCTAGGGATTGGACAAACATCCATACAGTGAAAGTCCTATAAGAGTGTGCCATGTGGCTCATATTGCGCCATGTCATCAAAATATTACTCAATAAGTTATACCCCATAAAGGAGGTGCTGACATCAATTGAACAGTCCGGATTAAGGGTTTGTTTTAGAAATATAGAAGAAATACATAGAAAATAATTAAGTTGCTATTAAGAATACATAGAAAGTATTTAAGTGATTATTAAGGGGTTTTATTTAAAATAAAAATGATGTTATGGAAAGTAATTAAGTATTTATTAATAGGATGCAATAAATATATGACTTTTTTTTAAGTATTAGGTCATGCTGTCTCACGCTTAACAGTAAAAAGGGACCACGTGATTGGGCCGTGGACCGTCGGATTCAAGAGATCTACGATCATGTTGTGATTATTGGAAAAGATTAATAGTCACTTGGATCTTTATAAAGTCATTGCTATGGGAACGTGGATCTCTTGAATGGGACCAAGGTTTAAAAAATGGCCGTTATAACGAAAATAACGACCGTTATTTTCTGGAAACTTTTGTGAAAAAAACAGCTGTTATTTTCCATTATTTTCCATTTTTTGAAATTTTGAAATTCAAATTTTAAAATTCAAAATTTGAATTTCAGCGTCATTTTTTCTGTTATTTCCCATTATTTTCCATTTTTTTTCATTTTGCCCGAGTGTTTTTTTTCGTTATAACGGAAAAACGGTAACTCCCCCAATCCGTTATACCATTATAACGGTCCCCTTTAAACCTTTAATGGGACAACTCAACTACACATTTATTTTTGCCGTTAAATATGGGTAACATTTTCTAAAATGTTGGGGATCCGATAATTCAAATTTTCACCCAAATTCTCGGCATTGGACCAATCCATTAAATCCAATGATAGTTTTGTTTTGGTAATGTGAATGCTAGCTCATGAGCACTACCAACCACAGCCACCGGTGAATTTCACGGCTGAGATTTTGGGTTAAAAATTTGAGTCCTACGACCCTGAAGTTTTTCTCTAATCATAAGGAAAATAACAAAGTTGCACTTTTTTCTTCTTGCCAATGAACTTGATTGGGTGAAGTTTTGAGTGGAGTCGTCCATGGTTTACGTGCGTATACCTCCTTTGATGACTGTTGAACGTGAACGTGTCTTGTTTGGAATCCGTGTACATTCTTTGTTTGTTTTTTTTTGATAAACAATTACGTGGAAATTCAAGTCTAAGTGAAGGAATTTCAAATAGTTCACACTGGGAGAAACGGTCCTTTATTCTAGAACAACATATACGTCGTGTGTGACTACATTATGACGCAATCCGAACATTTCTTTCTTTCTTTATCACATCAACCATTAAAAAGTCTCTAATCCAATGGTTATAAATCACTAATCAGCCTAATTTTTGGTCTGGAGGTCCACCTGGGGACGGGCCAAACGTCTAGAAGGTCATTGATCTCTAAGAGCTTGCCACGTGCCTTATAGTTTTTGCTAATTAGTGTAAAGAAGAGTAAGACTTGCCTGACCACCCGTGGTCAAGTAGCTACCTAACCACCCACAATATAAGCCACGTGACAATTTATTAGAGGATACTGACCGTATAGATATTTGGCCAATCCCTAGGTGGACCTACAAACCCAAAATTAACCTGATCAGTGATTTCAAGCGTTAGTTGAAGTCATTTTCGTTAGTTGATTTTAACCGTAGGAATTTGAGCATTATTTACCATTATTTCCACACAAAGATCCAAAGGTTTGAAATCACTAATCAGGATGATTTTTTGTTTGTAGGTCCACTTACAGATTGGTCAAACACTTATACGGTCAGTGTCCTCTAATAAATTTCCACGTGGCTTATATTGTCGGTGGTCAGGCGAGTCCTACTGACTGATTAATTATAAATCGTCGCCGTGCTTAATTATTATTATTTTTTTTTTTGATAAGTAGCGCCGCCCTTAAGTATTGGATAAATATGTATTAAGAAATGATGAAACCGTTAAACTATTAATTATTTTATAATTTATTAAAATAGTAATAGAAATCTGCTGTTGTTCTGTCATCTGTGTGCGCACCCTCTAAAACCTGGACCGGACCGACCAACCGTTTCAACCAGAAAACTAATGAATCCTCCCCAAAACAGTCCGGTTCTCGACCCGAATTTCTGTTTTTAGCTATATTCTTAAAAAAAATTGGATAAACTCGGTCAGGGCCACCAGGCTGTCTTTTTGACCGACTGGTGAACTGATGAACCAGGCCGTCGATGGAAAACATTAGGTCCACCAACTTATTAGCGTGAACAGTTTGATAAGTGTAGGTGATCTCTTTGCTGGGTTAGGGGTCAAGCCTTAGGCTAGCCAGACACATCTAATCCCTCGATACATGGACCTTGCTCTCGATTGTTGACCTTAACTTTTGTCATCAGCCCTACATCCAATGGCTCAGATCCTGGGGCTGGTTTTGGTGTCTGATCCACATAGGAGGTGGTCCACCTATCAACTTGTCTGGATTGTGAGTGAGTGGGTCACTTCAGCCACAAGTCACAAAGTCCACAACTCTCCTATGAAGCAACGAAAGCATGTACAAACAAGGAAGAAGATCTTAAACTCTAATTTATCCGAAATAGTAAAAATTATCAAAAAATAGTAAAATTCGTAATTCTTATGAAATTCTTAAAATAACCTTAAACTACTACATTAAGACTTTCTAAAACAAATTTGACCGAAAAACTTCTTAATGTAAAACAAAAATTTAGCAAAAATAATAATTTTAATTTCTTCTAAAAACTATAATTAATTTGACACCAAAATGATCTCTTTTGGTGCCGAGATCATAGTTCTCTTTGAGACACTTTACATCCATATGCTATAATAGACAATCCGAGTTGCAAGCCCTATGTTATAGTCGTCTACATTTGACAGTACTCTTTCTACTTGATTTCTTCCGATCTTGACGTACCAGGATTTACTGAGCAGCCTATTCGACATCAAATTAGCATAAGACTAAAATATGGTAGAACAAAATTTTGAGTACATTTGGGGTTTGTAATTCGAAAAGTCATTCAAAAAATTCAGCGAGCCTAAAGTAATTAAAGAGGAAATTAGACAAGAAAATTTGTTTCAGAAACCACACCTTAATCAAAATGTATTTTTTTTACTTGCCCACATTCTTCAAAATTAAAATATTAATTTTTTTTTTATGATTTTAGGTTTTATTTTTCATTAAAGGTATTTTTTTAATTACTCAAAAAAAATTCCTATAGAACATGCCAATAATATGTTTGTTCATAAGATAGGCAAATTTTTTTATGGAACCTTCGAGAACTTACTAATAATGGAAGCAAGTCAATAACGTTACATCTCTGTCTCTATAGAAGGTGTAAATATTTTATCCTAAACTTTGCAACATGCGAGAAACAACCTCTGGTGGAAGCTAATGTAACACTCCACACGAAACTTCATTGACAAGTCTAGTTGACTGGCCGCCACGTTTTGGTGGTTCGTTCTCACGGGAAATTCACTTGTAATGATAAACTTTAAACTCTTAACACTCCACATGCTAGCGTGATTTTACTCTCTCTCTGTCTCTGTACATTGAAGCCACAAACATGGTGAAAAAATAGTTGCAACGGCCAGCGGTAATGCCCCCCAACCTTCTTTTATTTTTTGAAAATAGCTCTTAAAATTGAAAAACGAACTTAACGTTACGACGGAAATAACGATGTTATTTTGATTTTTTTTTTCATTTTTTATTTTGTTGACTGAGATGTGAATGATATAACGGTCACATTAAGTGTCTGAATCGGACCATTTAAAACTTTGACTACAAGTATCTTTTTCTCCAAGTTTACCTAAAAATCGAGCGACCCACAACAACCCCGTTTTTGTCAAAGAAAGCTCTACTTTCAGAGTCGTGCCGTGCTACCCCCCCACGGATGACCCGATAAAATTTGTGCGGTAGCCGTGAGAGTATAACTTTGCCGTACACGGACACAGAATGAGCAACGTGGCAGACTTTTCTAGACCACTGACGGTATGGATGTTTGGCTCATTACTAGATGGACTTACCTACCATATACCAGCCTGTTTAGTGATTTCAATCCTTTGGATCTTTTTAGCCCAAATAATGCTCTTATTCACGGTTAAATATCAACGACTCCAATCAAATGCTTAGATATCACAAATCAGGCTGATTATTGGTAACTAGGTCCACGTAGGGATGATCCAAACATCCATACGGTCACTGGCCTCAAAGAATGTGCCACGTCGCTCATACTTTAGTCCGTCATCAACAGGTAAGATGTCCGTCATCAAATATTTATTCATTAAATGGGTCAGTCCGCTTTCTCTTAAATATGTGCCACATGTACGGGTGAAGGGGTGCAGAAGTTGATGACGGATTACAGTATGAGCCACGTGTCATACTTTAGAAACCATTGACCGGATGGATATTTGGCCCATCCCTACGTGGACGCACTTTGCAAAAATTAGTCCGATTAAAGATTTTTAACCGTTAGATCTGAATATGCAAAATAATGGTTGATTCCTACCGTTAAAAATAAACCCTTTGATTGATGCTCACAGTTAAAAATAAACTCATGAAAATACTTTTTTTTTGTAACCACTCGTGAAAAGACTAGGAATCACTAATCAGACAGACTTTTAGTCTGTAAGTTCACATAGCTAGGGATAGGCCAAATGGTCAGTAGTCTATAAGAGTGTGCCACGTGGCTCTTCTGTGATCCGTCATCAGAGATTTATTCATTAAATGAATTTGTCGATCAGGTGGATTTTGCCGCAAGAGATTCTTAAATGGGACCCACGTGGAAGGCTCGTTCACGTAGTCAGGTAGTAGGAAGGACGGTTCCTACTCTGGTTCGGCTCTTAAGGAAAGCCGCCCAAAGTGTGAAAACACGAAGGACATGTGAGAATGAACTATACCGCGTCCAAGAAGTATCCTGGTACAGTAGGAGTAGGACACAGGCAAACGTGCGTTCCACGCTATCTATCCCACGTTATCTCCCGTGTCAAGCAAACCGGATTCATTTTTCCAGTCGGTTTTTTCACATCTTTCAGTCAAAACTTGTCATATGTTGACATAAATACCCCTGAAAGAACATTGCTAACTAGTAATATTTTGGTCAACATGTGAGAAACTTTGACTGGAAGATGTATAAAAACAAAACTGGAAAAATGATCTCCCTTTACAAATCGTAATTTGGTCTCCTCATTCTTTTTTGCTCCCTTTGGTCAAGAATCGGAAGTTTCAAAGAAAATTCACCCACACACGGGCGCGACTCGTTCGTGCAAAGGCTCAGCTACCGAGCTACGCGGTCAAGATCACGTGGCACCTTGGAGGCTACCCGTATACTTTTAGTGTTAAAAGAAGAAAAGGGTATTTTGGTCATTATAAATAGTCAATGAAAACTGAAAAAGTCTTTACTCGCCGACTTTAAAAGTTAAACCTCACCTTCCGTGCTTCCTATAAATATAAGAATAGAGTCTGCAAGGAGTTCATTCAGTAGTTTGTTCCGCAAACAAAATACATCTCTCAGTCAGTAAAAGACCAAACCAACCTTATCGTTCTTTTTTTGCTTAACAAGAGCGCCATGAAGAGAAGCAGAGGAGAAGGAGATATAGAAAGCTTAAGAAACATGGCCAAGTGCTTGATGTTGTTGTCTCGTGGAGTTGAGACTGAGTCGATGACTCACTCAACAACTCGTGCTTTCGAGTGCAAGACCTGTAACCGGCAATTCCCATCGTTCCAAGCGCTAGGAGGTCACAGAGCGAGTCACAAGAAGCCGAGATTGATGGGAGGAGACCCAAATCATAAGATGCAGAGCACACTCTCGAAACCCAAGACGCACGAGTGTTCGATATGTGGTCTAGAGTTTGCGATCGGGCAAGCTTTGGGTGGTCACATGAGGAGGCATAGAACCGCCATGAGTGAAGCGTTGTCTTCTTCTCTTCCTCCTCCACAAGTACCTGTTCTGAAGAGATCGAACAGTAGACGGGTTTTATGTATAGACTTGAACTTGACTCCTTTGGAAGATGATGACTTTGAGTTTCGAATTGGAAGTGGGTTTCCGGAGAAGATTACTCAGCCCTTTATTAATTGTCTTATCTGATCTTCCCTTACCTTGTAGGATTGTACCCCCAAAATATTTTTGTATTTAGATTTTTTTTTTTCATTCAGATTGTTGGAATTATTGTTTCTTCTTATTCCTTTTCTTTTTGTAAAATCCTTTTGTATGATATATATGGCAGTTTTCATGTTTGAGTTTATGAGATTTTCTGTTGTTACGCGGTAAGGTCGGTGTGATATACGTGGTGCGCCTTAGGCGTAGTAGTGCGGTAGAGGCACGAGGAATCCACGCCGGAACACTGCAGCATGGATGTGAACTGTGAAGAACAGATTTCCAGTTCGCACGGTCTTGCTCACCCGTGCCTTACATAATAATAATAGTTTGGACTTTTTGACATTTTTTACGCTGCCAAGGTTCAAGGTTGAGAAAAGATTAAGAAGTTGATGTTTAATGTACCAAAATTCACCATTTACAAAAAAAATTCTTCAAGTTTAAGGGCCATTCCAGGAGGGAAGAAATTGATGTTACGTGCGCCAAGTTTCCTTTTGGATGTTCAAACTTCAAAATTGAAACTTCCCCTTTCCGAACCACACCCATGAATGTTTGGTCCATAACTTGGACGACCTAAACATTGAAAATCAGTGTGATTGGTGATTTCTAGAAGTTGAATTTTAGCATTTTGTTCATCTTGGCTTCTTGAACAAGATGACTTTGGATGCAGTCGATGCAGATGTCGATCTTGTGGCCTTACGTAGCTCAATTTTTTTTTTTTTATAGGTCCACTAACCGCGTGGATGTTTATCTCGCCCCACGGTGGCCATATACATACCAAAAATCAGTCCCTTGGTGGATATTCGTATCAAAAATCAGTCATTGATTTTAGCACTTTTTAGGATTGAATCTAGCCGTTAGATTCAAGATTTTTTTATTATTTATTTTTATATATATATCTTTTTGTGTCTCTTCCCAAAATGTCATGTTTTCCCGGCCATATTTTTCTCACAACAAAATAGTTGTGTAGCGTCTCAACCGTCACCTAGTCAGAGCTAGCCTACAACCATCCGAAACCTCATTCCACCCTATAATCACGCATTGGAGAAAATTTTTGAAAGTTAGAAGCGGCAGTCATGCGCCAATTGGAGTCAACCACCTGTACCGTGGTTAAGCTTTCCTTAACCGCAGGTAGTTTAATAAAATACAGTTTTTAATTAAAAAAATAAAAAACCTTTTATCTCTCCTCGGTCCTCCCCGATTCCGTCGGAGGAAGGAATCAGTCGTCTTCCCGTTTTTCTGAGTAACAAAAATCGTGCTTCCAGATTTGAAAAAGTTTCAGGCATACATTGTTAAATATTTTTCCAAATTGAAATGGTTGTTTTTTTTTTTTGGTCGGGCTCCCTTGACAGATATAAAATGACAGAAAAAATGACAGGGACATAATATAAGCAGGTGTCACATTGTTACAAGACTCTGACCGTACGGATTTTTGTCCTATCCAATGGTGGACCTACAGGCCAAAAATCAGCCTGATTAGTGATTCATAAGTGTTGGATCTTTGTACCTCAAATACTGCTCGAATTCCCACAGTTGAGATCAGCCCATGAAAATAAGTCTAATCCAAAGCCTACAAATCACTAATCAGGCTGATTTTTGGTTTGTAGGTCCACCATGGGATAGGACAAACATCCGTACGGTCAGAGTCCTGTAGTAGTGTGACATGTGGCTTATATTGTGTCCTTATCATTTTTTTTTGTGTAAACCAAATTGAAATGCTTGTTGCTGGTTGTGAAAAAGAAAAGGGTCCTAACAAGGTATAACTGAGATCTTTTCATTTGTGGAAGCGGCATTTTTGGTAGTCACCACTGCCATCTGGGCCCACTTACCGCATGGATGGATGTTTAGCCCACCCCTTAATAGACATTCAAACAAAAACTCAGCTTGTTTAATGATTTTTAGCCGTTGGTTTTAGTACTCAAAAAATGGTTTCATTCAACGGCTATAAGAATGCCTGAAAATGTGCTAAAAAGTGTTAAAATCTAATGGTTATAGATTTCCAATCAAGGTGATTTTTGGTCTGTATATCCACCAAGGGGTGGGATTAAACACCCATGCGGTCAGTGGGCCCAGATGGCAGCGGTGACTACCAAAAATGCCGCTTCCGCAAATGAAACAGTTTCAGGCATACCTTGTTACATTGTTTTCCAAAAGGGAAAAACAAATGCGAAAAATAAAAAGAGATAGGAACGGGAACTTGGCCGGTTACTTGATTCCGAGACCTTTGGCACCGGCGAAGACAGGTGGCTTGATTCCGACATACCCGTTTTACACCGGCAAGAAGAGGTGGAGTGAAAAATGGGAAGACGACTGATTCCTCCGACGGAATGGGGGAGGACTGAGGAGAGATAAAAGGTTTTTTTATTTTTTTTAATTGAAAACTGTATTTTATTAAACTACCTGCGGTTAAGGAAAGCTTAACCACGGTACAGGTGGTTGACTCCAATTGGCGCATGACTGCAGCTTCTAACTTTCGCCGCTTCAAAAATTTTCTCCCAAATGGGTACGACTCATCCTAAATCCAATGTGCAAAGCTCCGACCAACTGACCTACAAGTTCTTTCATTGAGTCATGCCTGAATCTCGACCTGCTCGTAGGGTTTCCACATTCATCATGGATCATCTTGAACACCTGACTACTTAGTCATCTCATCCAAGCTTTATTTGACCGAACTCTCCACTGCATCATCCAAGTAATGTCATGAATAGGCCAAGAAACATTAAGCTCCTAAACTTGAGATTTAAGGCTTGTTAGATCTATAGCACAATCTTTAGGGTCACCAGCCAAGGGAACCTAGCTAGCAACCATCATCATCAATGCTTAGCCAATCTGTCAAACTAAGTATATATCATCAACCGAAAGCATCTCACCACAGTGTCGCCCTCTTATTGTGCCTATTACACCAAGCAAGTAGGGTAACTTGGCCTAAGAGTACCTACTACGAGCACATCTGATCGAGCAATCTGTCGCAAGGATAGTTCCATCCATCTGACACAACCGTAAACTTCCGTAAGTAGCTCATAGCGAGGATATGTTGCATTAGTGACCTCTGGGCCAATCATATCAGACCCGTAGTGCTATCACACAATGTACCCGCGCACCGTCCCAAAGCTTGTCCAATGGCAAGGGAGACAAGGGCCATCCCCTCCAGGATGTCCAAGCCCTGCCCTCTAGCTAGATCACTTTGTCCTAGTTAATAGCCTTGTTGGCCATGAGAAAGGTCAGGACATGCACTATCCCTTCACTAAAGAGTACACTATACCTTTGGTAGCTTAGGAGAATGAAACATCAAAAGTGGAGGCCAAACATACTTTGGAGTATAGTACTCCTCAAGATATGTACAACAGATCATTGACCCCAATGTGAAGTATTTTCAACCATATAGCTCCCAAGATCGTCTCATGCACCTTCATAGTGCGTTATAGTCATGCTTGTGCATCCCGCTGACACTTCCTCCGCACTCATTCTCGTGTTACGGGACACTTGTGCGTCTTCGGAAAAGTGACACGAATGTGATCCCATACATCTGGACAGGCCATGACAATATGGTACATTTATTTCGGCTCATTGATTGATAGAATAGAATTTTTGCCACCCTTTTCGTGGACCTGACATACAAAAATTTAGCCTAATTGGTGATTTCTAGCCATTGGATTTGAGTACCCCCCAAAAAAAATGCTTGAATCAATTGGGTAGAACCACGTGAAAAGTGCTCAAATACAACGGCTAGCAATCATTGATCATGCTGATTTTTGGTCTGTAGGTCCATGTATAGGTGAGTGAAGCAATCATGAGGTCAATGAACTATGAACCAGAAAGAGTGTGGCATAGCATTGCAGGTTGCCCGGCCTGACTGTACTTGAGAATAGCCTTAACGTTTAACACAGAGTTAGGTTAGGTCTGGCCTAAATCTAATGGCCCAGCCGTTATATCTATTACTAGGCTGGGCTTGGTTTAACATTTTGAGCCCTTAATGGGTCGACCTAGGCTTGGGCCTAGTTACATATATCCTGATTGGGCTCAATCTGGCCCAAATCCAGACTACTGACATCCCTACCTAAAAGAATGGAAAAACAAGAAATTGCAAACTAACATTTCAAGAAGGATAACCGATAACGTGACCATGAAAAAGAGAGCTAGCAAGAAAAACACTCTACTCTGTAGCGCAAATTAGGACAGACGCGGTTATTTTGCTAAAATGCACTTTGTAGAATCAGAGGAATACACAAACAAGAAGAATATAAAATATAGAGGTGGAGTCTGTGGAGAAGATTGCACCCTCAGATACTTTAGCCCTGCAGATATTAATTTCACTAACATGCACTCTAGCAAAATCTAGAAACGACAAACTCCTCATGGTGTTGATGATCAACATTAATAGAACAAAGCACTGAACGGTTGGATTGTCCAACATGATCTCAATGCGGATTTCACCATCGGATGTAAGAAGTGGGTGTAAGAAATGCGTGTCTCTATACAAACTCTAAAAACCTTTCTTTTAACTGGATCTGATGAAAATCTTCGTCATGGCTTAATATGATTTCTGTCTGCCCAGCCCACAGATATACCTATAAGCCCGCTGGCACCACTTGGGCTTAAAGTCAATACCCAGTATGTGAATGGGCCTATACCAATCCAAACTTGAAACAAGAAAATTGAACTGTCTCCTGAGTATATATGATACAGGCCCAGGCTTAAGCCAGTGCTGTTTTTGTCTCTGAGTTCTGGGCCAGCCTTGGGCCTTTCTCCAATGCTCTGCTTGGGGTTGAGAAGCTCAACCTATATGCAAGGGCAGGAATCCACCATTCTTAGCGAAGGTACGACCGAACCGTTAGGCTATTTAGGTCACTCATGATGAACCAATCTAAATTTTTCTTAGTTTGGGTAAGTCTCCAACTTAGTCCTTGTGGATGCACGTCAATGGATGATCTGCTCTGATACCATGACAGATTTTGAGTTTATTGATAATAACTCAATTCATTGCATTGACCCTTATAGTACATGCTAGCCCGCCAAGTAGGCAAATTAATTGATCCAGATAGTTCAATTTGCGGGTCACGTCTTTAATTGCATGAATGTAGGCTAAAAATTTAGGGGAAGGATCTTAACCATTTGAACTAGTGCTAAAATTACAATTAAGGGAAAAAAAGGGTTAATGACGAACGGACGTGACTAAGCTTTGCTCTCGGAGACATGGGAAGGTTGCTAAAACCTCGTCGAATGAGCATGGTTTAGATTTTATATTGGAACGTTATTACTTTATAATTCACTTAAATGTTTTTTTTTTTTGTAAGCAATTCACTTAATGTTATTTCATTATTTTTTTATTTTATTTTTCAATACATAATTGAAACCATGGTTTAAAAAATGGCAGTTATAACGAAAATAATGGCTGTTATAACGGATTCGGACCTCCTTTGTGAAACCATGCCCTTTATATTCTGTTATTTTTTTTTATAAAATTTGAATTTTAGCACCGTCTTTTCCATCATTTTCTGTTTTTTACCCGAGCGTTACAATTCAATATGTAACGGCTGTTATAATGGAAAAAATGGTAAATCCCCAAGTCCGTTGTCCTGTTATAACTGCCCCTTTTAAAGCATAATTGACACAGATAACGGACATTGTAACGTCTGTTATTTTCAAAAGGGTCATGATGTAACGAGGTATACCTAAGATCTTTTCATTTGCAGAGGTGGCATTTTTTGTAGTCACCACTGCCATCTGAGCCCACTGACAGCATGGATGTTTAGCTCACCCCTTAATAGACATTCATACTAAAAGTTAGCTGGTTTAATGGTTTTTAGCCGTTGGTTTTAGTACTCAAAAAATGGTTGCATTCAACGGCTATAAGAACACCTTAAAAAGTGTTAAAATCTAATGGTTATAGATTACCAATCAGGGTGATTTTTGGTCTGTATATCCACCAAGGGGTGGGATAAACAACCATGCGGTCAGTGGGCCCAAATGGCAGTGGTGACTACCCGAAATGCAGCTTCCGCAAATGAAACAGTTTCAGGCATACCTTGTTATATCTTTTTTCCTTTTCAAAATATTGGATTTGATATCGTTAAGTTCATTTTTTTTTTTTGGTTTTTTGTAAAGTATAAAAGATTTATTACATGGTGGCCATTAAAGGCTGAAGGAGCCTACCAAAGGACAAAACAAATTACAAAAGGAAAGCAAAATAAATAACGACATCAACCATTCCAACTGTAGCACACCACTAATCCCTCCCTCCTAATCAATTCAGGCCACTTGAACATGATATCTTCGGAGGAAATACCTGTCCCTTCCTCTTACAATTTAACAAAAAATAGGGGATGTTATAACCAAGGTTTAAAGGGGACCGTTATAACGGTATAACAGACTGGGGGCGTTACCCTTTTTTCCATTATAACGAAAAAAAATGCTCAGGGAAAAATATGGGAAAATAAGAGAAAATTGGCGCTGAAATTCAAAAAATAGAAAATAACAGAGAAAAAATGAACAAAAAAACGAAAATAAGGCCATTTTTTCACAAATTTTCCAGAAAATAACGGCCGTTATTTTTTGGGCATTTTAACGGTCCATAACGTAACAGGGGAGGTCCGAATCCGTTATAACATTAAGTACATTTTTTTTTTTTTTTCTGTTTTTGACATTTTTTTTGAAAATAATAACAATGTTAGAGCGTTACCACTATAGCGGGGACGTTTTTGAAAAATGGTACTATAAGTTGTTTACTTGACTCTGCCGACAATGGACTTGAGTCCCTGCGAGAATGGATTTCAGACGTGGCAGCCGAGGTGGACGGTCCAAGGGGATCACTTTATTGGCAAGAGATCGTACATGGGATGTAAATCCCACAGACCATCCAATGGTCTAGATCTAAGGAGAACGTCCTCGTCAGAAAGACATCGAGAATCATGCAGGAGAATAAACAAAAAGGGTGTTTGTCTTTAAAGCTAATCCGTCCATGGCCTCAACATAATAGCCAAAATACATGAGATTCCCAGGACAAGGCAGAGACAATTTATTGGACCGGCCATATGTCTCCATTTATCGGGTCTATGAGAAAAATGATTGAGTCGCTTTTCAACGACTATGTCATTAAAATTAATCCATATTTTACTTAATTTTGTAATGAGATCAAGGTTTTTGATACGGCAATTAATATATCAATACGTTGCTTTTGGGCGTCGGAAGTTGTTTATCGGTTAACCTAAACCCACATTGTCATGTTTACGACACCAAATCCCAGAGATGAAGCCATCAAACTCGTTTTACAAATGGGTGGTCGGGCTCAAGAGAGCCTCTTTTTTCTGACCCCTCTCGGGAGTCTGACTCAGGGCCATGGTTTCCGAGAATCCAATGGTGTTTGATAGCGCTGAGCTGATATTCACTTTTTTCATTAGTTAATAGAGTAAAACTTTTGTAACAAGATGTTGTGACTGAAGCCAGTCACAACCCACAATACGAGCCACGTAACACTTCTAGAGGGCGCTGACCGTATGAATGTTTGGCCAGTCCCTTGGTGGACCTGCAAACCAAAAATCAGCCTGATGAGTGATTTCTAAGCATTGGGTTGAAGTTATTTTCATTGGTTGATTTTAACCGTGGGAATTTGAGCATTATTGAGCGTTATTTGGGTGCAAAAATCCGAATGTTGTAAATCACTAATCAGGCTGATTTTTGGTTTGCAGGTCCACGGAGGACTGGCCAAACATCCATAAAGTCACTGCCCTCTAGTAGCGTGCCACGTGGCTTGTATTGTGGGTTGTGACAGAAGTTTGACTCAAGTTAATACCAGCTCATCGCACCACCAGTGGATTCTCGAAATCCAGGGCCCGAGTCCAACCCGGAGAGGGGTCAGAAAATGGGGTCGGTCTAGTATGCAACCATTTGCATACTTAAAAGTATGCAAACATTGTATCCATCATTGAATGCTCATTGAAAAACGTATTTTTAATTTATAATTTTTTTTAAATATTGAAATAACACATTTTTCAAGGAACATCCAACAGTACTGACAATGTTTGCATACTTTTAAGTATGGTTGCATACTAAATTTTTCCCAGGGGTTCTCGGAGCCTGAGGGCCCACCATTGGTTGAAAAGTGCTGCCCAGTTGGAGAATTTCACCAATAGTGCAAACACCAAACCTCCTGACAGGTATTTGTTGACTGGAGAATAGTCTGATAATTATAATTATCTTTGAGTTTATCCATTTAATCTAGTCTAGAAGCGTTGGATTAGGTTTAATATTCGAGTAGGCGCGATTTATAGAATCTTCTCGACTAATCGAAGTGGGCCACACAATATATTGGAAAGCATCGTGGCATCCAGATCTCATCGGTATCATCACCATAAAGCTCAACCAATACCATTAATTTAAATACAAGTTCAGGGTCCCAAGCTTTGTTTATCTTATAAGGTGCATGATTAATCTTCACCAATACAAATAAAAATCAAAATAATGGTCAGTTTCAGGTAGCTAATTAGGATCTTTCGCGTAATCTAATCCAATTCTCGTGCTAATCCTATCCGTCCACGGTTTAAAGTGACGGAGATTGACGTATCCGATTAAATCCTAATAATATTGATTATGGTTAGTCAAGAACTTGTATTTTAATAATCTCGCACCAGTTGTTGGGGGGAGGGGGGGGGTATCGACCTACCTTCCTAAGCACCTTTTGTGTTCTTTTAACCTTATTTTTTTTATTTTAATCCATATACTAGAATAATGTGATAATAAGGACCACGTTTACCTTATCATGTATGAAACATTCATTTCTTTCGGCCTTGGGTGTTACCATTTTCCCCATGGCTTGAGCTGGCAAAGTAGGACTCACAACACTTGGCCATATTGGGAGGATGCCAAGTGGGCGGTTAGTTTTGATGGTTTCTAATTCTATTGAACTAATTAAATTTTGTTTGGAGGCCTAGGTCAAGAGAGTTTTCTTTTTAAAATTTTAAAATTTCTTGCATAGTTAGATAAGGGGAGGGGATTAAGTTTAAATACACTACAAAAGTGTTTTAAAAAAAAAACAACGGTCAGAAACCGTTGTTTGTTGTTAAAAACGGCGGACCAGAACTAGATGCACTGTAAGGTCCGTCAGAAATATGCATGCCAGGAATAAAAAATGACGGATATAATCTCTTTAAGGGTTAAGAGATGGAAATTTTGAGACACGAGTTCACATAAGGAATTTTGTAAATTATGATTTTCATCTCTTTTCCTATCAGGCTGCTTATTGGCGTGTAGGTACATCAAGTGTTGGCCATTGGGCCCCCAAAGAGTGTGTCAGGTGGTGGGTTTTATGCACTGCAGCTCCACAAGGAAAAATGCTCCACAGATCTTAAAGTCTGAAACTGTTGGGTCATTCGGACCATTTTGTAACGGCCTCACTAAAATTCAGATTTTTTTTTTAAATCATCCACGTCACTTAATCCAGTAAATAATTGCATTTGTAAAAAGAATATCCGATTCTCCTATTTATAAACCATGTATATCTTAATTTCTCTTTAAGCTTTAAGCTAAATTAAGTACTTTAAGTTTTTATTGCTGAAAATTTTCCGACACAACTTAAAGTTATCGGAAAATTTCTAAAAAGAAAAAAAAACTTTAATCTATTTACAAAAATAAAATTTTGACAATTTCTAAAAAAGTAACTACGCGCCCTTTGAAAGGGCATTTCTCCCTGACAGAAATAAAAGGTGAAAAGATTGACAAGTAGGAAAAAGCTAAAAAGGCTGACAAACGCCCTTTTAAAGGGCGTCTGTACCTAACTGACACCCTTTAAATGGGCGTTTCTCATAGAGGAGTAAAACTTTTGTTCCAATACGAGCCACGTGGCACACTCTTAGTGAACGCTGACCATATGGATGTTTGATCAATCCCTTGATGGACCTGCAGTCCAAAAATCAGCATGATTAGTAATTTACAACCTTTCAATCTTTGCACTCAAATAATGCTCAAATTCTTACGATTAAAATATAACCCATGAAAATAACTTCAATCCAACGCTTATAAACCACTAATCATGTTTCTTTTTTGGTGTGTAGGTCCACCTAGTGATTTGCCAAACCTCCATAGAGTCATCATCCGATAAGAGTGTGCCATGTGGCTCGTATCGGGACAAAAGTTTTACTCCTAGCCTTTTACAGCTTTTGTCCCGAGAACAGTTTTATATCTGTCAAGGCGTTTACTTACTTTTTTTGGAAATGTCAGAAATTTTTTTTTTTTTTTTGTAAATAGATTAAAGTTTGTTTTCTTTTTAGAAATTTTCTATAAATTTATTTTTCTTTCTACACATATCGTGCATATACGAGAAAATTTGACAAAGTTACAAAAATTAAACAATGATTTGCTTACATGTTGTAGATGCTTTAATATACATGTGCTTACGTAGATGCCATATGAAAAACTTAGTCACGTAAAATATCTAAAGGTAAGACAACAATGCATAGTCAGCATTTGAGTGACATAAGAGTCATAAGATTGAAGGTCAGGAGATAAGTCCGTAGGACATGATCGTAACGTCATAAAGAGCCATGAAGTTTCTTCGTCGATTTCATCCATTAATCGACATGTTTTGGGGACTGACATATTGAGAGAGAATAGTACACAGATGAACAACAAACACTTGTAATCAATCAATATAATAATAGGTGTCATGTCATTTCCACATGAGATGAAGGTATTTCGATAATTTCACCTCTTAGACTTTGGTCTATAAATACCCTCACAAAGAAAGAAAGGGGGACACTTTTATCAGGACTCTCTCTCTCTCTCTCTCTCTTTCTCTCTCTAGCTATTCTGATCTCTTATGTTCTCTTGATCTGACGAATATAGAACTGAAACGGCTAATGACTTAGTTTAGGCGAGTCACCTGGACTACATTTCCCCGCGTATTAAACATGTCACTTGCCTTATCCCTCCACACTTACACATGTCTAACTTAACAACAAGAGTAGGTAAGATGACATTAATTAGAAAATGACGTTTATATGAGAAATCACCTCAAACAACTCTAGAGAGGTAGATGGGTTAAAGGTCTTGGTGCTCCGAAATCGTTCAGAGATTGTGTCGCAAGTCGATAAGACATTATAATAACATAGGCTACAGTAACAAAAAATATCTTCCATTGTCTTTCTTTAACGCTAGACGTCCTTGATCGTGATGCATCAGGAGTGGGTATAGGTTTCAATTGGTGAATCTAAATTTCCCGAAAGAACAAATCAGATGAAATGGATTGATTGATTACACACATATATTTGTAATCCACCTGTTTATCTATTCGACCAACCTTTTTCTTAACTGCTCATCGTGATTTAACAAGTAATGCGCCAAATCAAAGGGCAGTGTTGCCATCATCCCAAAGACCACTGTAGTGGATGGTTCTAGGATTCACACCACAAAAATCTCGAATACCATCCAGCTGTCTGGACTTAACGGTCGTTCTTAAGGATGATAGTATCATTTTCCCAAATCATATCAAGTCAATGTTTCATTCAATTAATCTAGATCGAGTAAAACTTTGATGACATGGCCCTGTCATTGACGTCTTTGACAAGGAGCAATATGAGTCACGTGGCATATTCTTAGAGGACTATGACCGTATGGATGTTTAGCCAATCCCTATGTTGACCGACAAACCCAAAATCAGCTCAATTAGCGATTCCTAGGCGTTGGATTGGAATTATTTTCATCGGTTGATTTTAACCGTGGTAATTTGAGCTTTACTGACCATTATTTGAGATACAAAGATCCAAAGGTTTGCTAACACTAATCAAGCTGATTTTTGGTTTGTAGGTCCACCTAGGGATTGGAAACATACATCCATACCATCAGAGTCCTCTAAGAGTGTGTCACGTGGCTCATATTGCGGTTGGAGATCACTGAAAGTATGGATGTTTCGCCATGAGTAAAACTTGTACAAGTATGCTCAATAACTGGCGGTCAAACTATGAACCACGTGGCACATTTTTAGAGGATACTGACCGTATGGATGTCTTACCATTTGGACCTACAAACCATAAATCAACTTGATTAGTGATTTCTAAGCGTTGGATTAGAGTCATTTTCATGAGTTGATTTTAACCGTATAAATTTGAGCATTATTTGGGATACTAGATCGAAAGGTTTGAAGTGACCGATTTTTGCTTTCTCGGTCCACCTAGGAATTGGCCAAACAGCCGTACAGTCATTGTTCTCTAAAAATGTGCCACGTGGCTCATATGGTGGGTGGTCACGGCTTATACGACCGTCGATCATGCAAGTTTTACTCTCTATTCCATCGCTTGGTAGATCTATGGAACAAAAATCAGATTGGTTGGTGATTTCTAACCATTGGATCTGAGTACCCCAAGAATGCTCATATCCCACGGTTAATAATCAACCCATGAAAAAGAGTACCGGTACCCTGAAACTTCGTTCTTCTTTAGAGTTCCACGGGGGCCCGTTTTCATAAAGACAACTCGAGCTATCCAAACAAAATAGAATTGCTGCAACATGACAGCTTTCGGATCAGTATTGGACGGCAAAGAAATTGCTCTTGCAATGATTGGTTTATGCATTTCTCAGCCTAAAGTAAGCACAGCTTAAGACAAAATAACCTGTCTCGATCAGCGTCAAGGTTTTGAGGAGCACCAATTTTGGGAGAATTCTTTTGAAGCGGCGAGATTTTTGAAGCAGCGATCATGTGCCCACTGATCGCACACCACATGTACCTCTGTTTTACGATTTAGTTTAAAAACACTTTTTTAGAAGTAACATGGGTATATATGGTCTGCGATCATTTGGCACATGATCGCTGCTTCAAAAATCCCGCCGCTTCAAAAAAATTCTCCGATTTTGGTGGAGCTAGACTCCCACTTCTGAACGATCGATAGCCGTTTGAACTCCTTTGGGAGTGTGTCTCCGACGGTCCGACCATATGGATGTTTGGCCAGTCCCTCAGTGGACCTCTTAACCAAAAATTAGTGTGATTAGTGATTTCTAAGCGATTCGATTGAAGTTATATTAATGGGTTGATTTTAACGGTAAGAATTCAAGCATTATTGAGCGTTATTTGGGTGCAAAGATCCTAAGGTTGTAAATCACTAATCAGGATGATTTTTGGTTTATAGGTCCATTGAGGGACTGGCTGAACATCCATACGGTCAGAGTCCACTAAGAGTGTGCCACGTGGCTTGTGATTTTCATTGTGACAGAAGCATCTGTCAGAACGCTGTGATAGAAGTTTTACTCCGCTTTCCTTGCGCAGATCCTAGCTCACTGCCTGACCGATCTTGCCGTCCAGCACAACCGTGTCACCTACCAAGAAGTCTCACAGATATGCCAGAGCCACGACGGTCCAAACTATTAGATTTGACTAGCACTCTCTCCTTGGGCCTTAAAAATGCCACGTGGCAATTCTCTTGGATCCCCTGAATCCCGACCCATGTGCTTGGACCACTCCTTGTGGGACCTAGACACTAAAAATTAGCGTGAGTGCTGATTTCTAGCCGTTCAAATTGTGCACACAAACAACACCGGAATCCAATGCTAGAAAATTACCCTAGAAAAATGCTGGAATCTAATAGCTAAAAATAACCATTCAGACTAATTTTCGGTGTGTAGGTCGACAATGGGTGGGGCAAACATTCATGGGTCAGTTAATTAGTGGGGCCCAAGGTGTGGGTATCAAACTTATGATATCCATGCGGATGGTTAGGGTGGCGACACGTGCACATGGCCAAAGCCGAAACCAATCTAGGTGTCCGAGGCCTGGATCATCTTAGATAGTATGGGCCGAGACTAGTCTGGGTGTCCGAAGCCTGGATCATCCTAAATAGTCTGGGCCGAGACCAGTCTGGGTGTCCGAGGCCGAGACCATTCTGTGTGTCCGAGACCGAGACCAGTCTGGGTGTTCGAGGCCGAGACCAGTCTGAATAGTCTAGGCCGAGATCGGTCTGGACCTCCTAGGAGTATAGCAGTATGATTGATGTCAAGATGCAAATCATGAAGAGGAAACAAGGAGGCCTTACGCTGACAAGAAATATAATAGCTTGGCGAGACATGTTAAGAACGGAATAGAAGAGTACAGAGTTGGTAGACTAACAGTATAGATGAATATCCCTGTCAGAGTACAAGTCAATCGGTGGTAGATGGATGATTGACACGATCGCACAATGGTAGGTAGTTAACCATGTCAGTAAACATAATAGTTGGCGGCAGACATGTCAGAGCAGAACGGTTGGTACGACCATTGACAGACACTGCTGACAGGAGAACGGGCTGATTGACTTCGTCAGAAATGATAGTTAGTGCCAGAGAAGGCATGTACGCCGAAGGAAGAGTGCAACAAGGGCAACCTACACGTCAGCAAGTGAATGCCTATAAATAGAAATAAATGAGAACATTAAAGAGGTATTGATATTCTGAGCCTAAACTCTATTAAATTGAATTTGAAATTTATTGCTAACTTGATCGTCAGAGGCTCTACCAGTGAGATCCCCTCCCCGACTCTTTTTTCGGATTAAACTTGCAAGAGTTCTTGCAGGGATCACTGAATCCTCGGCTCGAAAGCAGACTACTCGACTCAGAGACAGACTTTTCAGATTAAGGTGGCAAAGACCCCAGACCAGTGCAGGACTTCTCAGCCATACTATACTAGGTCAGATCTGAAGCCGACTAGTTATCAGAAATGTGAAGGTATCAGTCTACACTAACCCTTTGGGGGTGTGTGGGATTTTTCCCTCACACAAGGGTCGCTACATGGCATTCTCTCAGGAGTAAGGCCTGCTAGCGAGAGAGCGAAGTACCAAAAAATAAAAAAAACTTCGAGTCAGATTAAACCATTATTAGAAGTCTCGGCCGATTCCATTTTGGATTGGGCGATCTGGATCAGGATCGGAGCCCACCGATCATGGGAAACATTGGTCTTGCCCGAGACTACTGTTTCCTAAAGGAGTCCCACTTTGGCTCGGAGCCCTCCCATCCCGAGATTTCGAACCATGGGTTAAACCCATGCTAAAGAGTAACTTGGGTTGAGAATTGAGTTAGAGCAGTTTTAGGGTACGTTTCGGGGGGACACTAAAGAAACGATTGAAGTATTAGACCAAGTATTAAAACTGATCACATAATGGATCACACCAAGCTCGACAAACATCAAGCGGTTTGGTGACTTTGGTCATAGGAAAAACCCCTTCCTGGGCAGACACCAATATCTTCCTCAAATCATCCTGAGAAAATCTAGTCTGACACGAAGTTTTCCAATGGCTCTGTGAGATGGTTGGCATGCTTATTTGAGCCCACTGTCCCATGAATGATTGGCTTCCCTCGATGGATCTACACATTGAAATCAGCCTGATTAGTGTTCTCTGGCCATTCGATCTGAGCACCCAGAAAATTATTTGAATCGAACGGTTAAAAATCACGCCATAGAAAATGCATGAATCCAATGGCCTAAAAATCACCAATAAGGCAGATTCTTGGTGTGTAGGTCCATAAAGGATGGGCAAATGAGCCCAAACAAGTATGCCACATGGCATACAAGTATATGCTCCCCACGACAGCAATGCAAAAATTGGCATACAAGTTTTTTTCACTGTTGACTCCACTTATGCAACAGAAACACTGGCGGAGATTTGCAATGGGGTTCACTTTTATAGACACGTACACCTGAAAAACTCTTAACTCAAGTTAAACTAAACTGATGGTTTTTTAGGTAGTAACCCCCGCTGCTACACTGTTGTTTCTGGTACACCGTAGGCTATGAATTCTCCTCTGTATCCGGGCGCCGAAGAGAGAGTTTGCCCTGGGGTCCCGCTTTGCATGATACGTACTCTTCTATATCTGATATTACAAACTTAACTGGTTTTTTTTAACATGGTCAGCATGGGTCGGGGAATTTCGTTTGGATACGTGTCGCACAAAAAGAGAAATGCCGGAGCAAAGTGTTGCTCGGGGTACTCTAAATTCTTAAATTCTTAATCTCTCTCCATGATCCCATCCCGTTATAAATGGGGAAAGAACGGACCTTTTGGCTTTTCCGAGGAAAACCTCCAAGTCGCTTCTCCATACTCTTCTCCGCCACTAAAAAATAGAGAGAGAATATAAGAGAACCAGGGAGCGCGCGCGGACTCTTCTCTCTCTTTTCAAACCCTCGCTTTCTCCCAAACCACCTTATTCGTCTACTGGTACAGAAAGGGAAAGGACGGGAAAAAGTTAACGGAAAGCACCCCTTTTTCTTATCTCCGGAAGATATTTGGTCTCATTTTCAAGTTCTCAGTCTCACACCAACAGGAGCTTGTTGTTTGTCTTCGATTCCTGTAAGTTCTGTTTAGATGTTTTCCTTTTTCCCCTCTTTTTAGGGATTTTTGCAGGAATATGGTAACTTTTTGACCGGATTCAATCTTATTTCGCTGTCTTTCGATCTTCTTCAGTAGATTTTATGTTTTTTTCAGTTTGATCTTTCTTTATTTATAGGCTTACCAAGCAATGTTGTCGACGACATACAGGAACACTGGGATTCTGGTTTGGTTTCTTCGTTTTCTGCATCGGCGTCGTTCATGGAAACTGTTTGGCGATAACTTAGATCTCAGTTCTGGTATTTATTTTTTTTTCCCTTTTTGAAAGATTTGGAGCTCTGCTAGCAATGTATTTGAATTTTGAAGAGGGATTTTTTTTTTCTTTTAACTCCATAGCTAATGCACTGTTGCGGAACTTATGCAAGCTCTGTTTCTGTATCTGTTTTATTAGGCGTTCAATTATACAGATACATTGAAAGAAACGGTTTTGAGATCGGATTTCTTTTTAATGGCCTCTTTTTCTTCACGATCACGAAATTTCTTATCTGTCGATTTGAGGATTTATTTGGAATCTCTAAGATTTCGAGATCTTGAAGCCAAAGCTTCCCAAGGAAACTCAAATTTGTGAAATAATCTCGGTGTGATTTTGATTTCTGATTGAGGTTCCGAGATCTCTTTTATTCTTTATTTTCCGAACTTAGATATTCGGAGTGGACTTACCACCCTAATTTAGTCTTAGATTTCCTGTTTTTATCCTTCTCTGTTTTATTTACTGTTTCTTTTCGAGTTTTTTACAGCTTTTACACCTATCTGTGAAAAACAAGCGACTTTTCTCACCTAACTTCGTCAGATTCCATCCGTCTCATCTCAAGCTCTGAAAGATCCAAAGCTTTTCTCTCTTTTCTTCTTCAATCTTCTCCTCTCTTCTTCTTCTCTGTAAAGAAAAGCCACAAGCCTGTAAAGAAATATTCGTGAAGAAAAAGGAAGAACCTGGCCTATTCACATCTTATATTATATTAAAAAAAAGTGTTTTTTTCCCACTTTTTTAGTTTTCATTTTTCTTCTTCTTTACGGGAAGTTGTTTCCGATTCTCCTGCAACTGGGTCTTTTTCAATCCGGTTTTTACACCTCATTAAACTCGATTAGACACTAATTTAAGCTCATAAACTATAAGATCCATAACAGTTCCTGTTCGAAACAGGGACAACAAGTACCCGAAAATGAAAATCGGTTTGTTTTTTCTTGCGTTTCGTTAGTAAAATATTTGATAAAAACGTCACACAGAGAATCCGAATCTTTAGAGAACATTTCCATAAGAAACACTTGTGTTTCTTTCCTTCCAGGGCGATCTTTGGTTGATTTTGTTGAGTGATCTGAAGGTGAAGCAATGAGAAAAGAACCCGGCAAGAGTTACAAGGTAGGCGATTTTTATTTTATTTTTCTGTTATCGATTCTGTTAAATTTATCTGATTGTATCACATCGGCAACTCAAACCCAGAGATTTCTCGCAGTCTTCGTGGCCGAAACTAGTTGTGAGAAAATGGTTGAATATAAAGAGCGGGGCCGATGAGTTTCATTCCGATTATGCAATAAGAGGTGAGATTTCGTATTTTTGATCTTTCTTGGTGGTTCTGTGTCGGATTTGTTTGGGGTTTCTGATATTCTAAAAAGCTCTTCTTTTTCGGGAATTTTAGCGATGGCGAGCATGAGCGAAAGAAGGAAGAGCTGCTCAGACGAGGACAGCTATGTTTTCCTACCAAAGGACTTCTCAGGTATTTGTCCGTGAGACGGCAGAATATGGAATTCAGTACCTCCCTCACCTATTTCTCGTCCCTTACCGCACATGGAGAATTTTTTTGATCCAGTGATCTTGCCACTTATAGTCAAGCGCCACCTTTCCTGGGGTTAAGAAGTCTTGATCATGAGAAAATTTAGTCTGTCGAGCATTGTTTTTCCCTATGGAGCCGTCGAACTCGTATCCAACGGCTAGAAATCACCCAATTAAAAAATGTTTATATCCAACGGCTATAGATCACCAATCGGAGTATTTAAGTTCATCAAGGCGTGGAGCAATTTATTAAGGAGTCAGATTCAGGTAGGCATTTTTATGAGCTCCACAGATCCACAGGGAAAACAAATGCTCCACAGAGTAAATTCTTTTGTCAGGGATGTGCCTTCATGTGTGCCGCGTGAATGTGGGATTGTCTTTAATAATTCTCTCTGGGTATTACTCTCCGTGGTTTGTCTTTATCATTTTGATCTGTCACTAACAAATTATCCAAACGCGCGTTCGAAGGATGGCTGTTGGAGACTCCTGAAAGTTTGAAACGGCCAAGATTCGAACCGGTAGTGCCACCTGTTACCGATACTCTTGACCTAAGGTACGACCGATAAGTAAGACTTTTAGTTCGTCATTTTGACTTTAATTTCTTTCCATTTTTTGAAGCCCCAGTCTCTCTGAAACTGCTCCCAGCACTTATACCAATTGACAAAATTGCCCATCCTCAAAGCGCGATTTCTTTTTCAATTTTTTTTTATTTCTCTTCGTTTTTCCAAATTTATTGCACGCAGCAATAAAAAATCTATTGAAGGTGTTCTGTCAAAATAAAGATTTGTTGAGGGTCGGTAGTTTAATTTTGTTAATTTGCCTTCTTTTTTCCTTGTTGGAGCGTAGGATGTTCGTGGGAACATGGAATGTAGGAGGGAAATCACCGCACGAGGGCTTGAACTTGAGGGATTGGCTAAGGACACATGCAGCTGCTGATATTTATGTTCTTGGGTAGTTTTCATCTCTAGCTCTACCTAACCCGACTTTGGCCTTTAATTTCCCTAACTAAGCCTCTCTCTGCCTTTCAATTTGTCTTATCTTCAAAGCAGTGGGGAGAGAATCTATCTAACAAGTTTTTACAATCTGACCACTCCAAATCTCAAATGATTACAGAATTTTATTCGTTTTCGGCCAAGAACTGAAACTTTTCTGACTTGACAAAAGAAAAGATCCAAAAGGGTAATCTAGATAATTTTTCTAGAAATGGTGGGGTCCTTTAAGGGTCTTTGCTTTGCTTTGCAAAGATTATTTCTGAGGCGTTCACTATTTAATTAATACTAGGCCGGATCGATGAACAGAGGTTGACGCGGGCCTAAATATGCTCCAGCTCTCATCCCCGACGTGCCTTTTGAGTGGGCCTGAGCCTACCTCTCACTGGTGCTAGTGTTAAATGACTATTTTGCGTCCTACTTTTGCCCCATAACGTAAAGAAAAATAAAAAATGACGCCTTTCCCATTTTTTGGGACTGAAAACCGGATGTTGCAATGTTGCATCCATGGTGTTTTGAATATGTGGGGTAGTTCCGTAATTTCGCCAAGATATACTGATACTGTTCCTTTCACTGCCCGTAAATCAGGTTTCAGGAAATCGTCCCTTTAAACGCAGGGAATGTGTTGGGTGCAGAGGACAACGGTCCGGCCTCCAAGTGGCTTTCCCTAATACGCCAAGCTTTGAATAATACAGAAAAGGACATAGAAGTTGGCCAAAACTACACTAGTGCCACGCTCGCCGATTGGAAGCAATGTCCACCCCAATTGGAACAGCAGCCGAACTTGAAACCCAGAGTCAGCTTTTCCGATCTGCTTTACTTGGAGGATGAGTTGGATAAAGAGGACTCAGAACAAAATTCAACTCCCAATTCCACCTCGAGCGACGAAGGCTCGCCCCAACTATCTGGTTTATCGAGAAGGCGCAGCAATCCAACGGGTAGTAAGTATTGCTTGGCTGCAAGTAAGCAGATGGTGGGCATCTTCTTATGCGTATGGGTGCGCACCGACCTTAACCGGCACATTAGCAATTTGAAGGTCTCTTGCGTTGGGAGAGGCATCATGGGCTACCTAGGAAATAAGGTTAGTCATTAATTAAATACAAATGGCAGTATAAGCGTCGTCCCTAAGGTTGTTCCAAGGTCCAGATTCCAGCTGATATGGTCCCCGAGCACACAAGCATGCCCCAATGATAAAAATGTCCCTAAAGTCCATAGTAAATTTGCGAATTATTCGCGAATCATAGACGAACCGTACGAATTATCCCAAAAAACAAACCGAACAATGTTCTATTCAAAGATTTTGAAAAATTGGCACATTTTTTAACATGACAATAATTAGCGAACTTATTATTCCCAGCATTATTTAGTTTTGAAGATGAGAAAATTCATTTTATAAGATAAAAATTTGTGAATATTTTGCTTTTTTTTTTTTGAGTTTCTATTTTATTTCTAAAATTATTTTGTCTAATTTTTTAACGCATTTTTAAATGACAAACCCGAATTGTACTCGAATATTTCCCCCGAATTGCCAATTAACTTTGCCCTAAACCTTCACACAGTCTTTTAATTATCTACAGGGCTCGATTTCCATCAGTATGACGCTGCACCAAACAACCTTATGCTTCGTATGCACTCACTTGACCTCCGGTGAGAAAGAAGGCGATGAAGTCCGTAGAAATTCCGACGTCATGGAAATACTGAAGAAGACGAAGTTTCCTCCATCCCAGAGAGTACCCGGACAGGCGTTCTCCCCTGATAACATCTTGGAACATGAGTATGTCCTTCTCCCCTTCAATTAATATAGTATTTAAAATCAATTAATGAAATATGCTGCTCCACACAATTCTGAGTTGTTATGTAAAATTTATCTTGCAGTATGATTATTTGGCTCGGGGATCTAAATTATCGCCTCGCATCCGGGTGTGGCGACACGCACGAGCTTTTGAAGAAGAACGACTGGCAAGCACTTCTTGAGAAAGACCAGGTGAGAGAAGCACTAATCCGACATAGTACCACTTTTGATACTGTATCGCTATCACCTCCAAAACTATGGAAATAAAGCCGTGTCGTGTCTCGTGTTCCTTATGGATTCCATACATTGATTGGTACACTTCCGACACTGCAATGCTGTATTGCTGTTTCTGTTCTCTGACTCTCTGCCATGTTATTTCTTATCCAATGGGAATTATAGGACTAGTAGTCTAATTCTAATCGTTAGTCTTTGTCAGTTTTTGTTTTTCACTTTGTTGAATGCTTTGAAGTTTAATTTTATAAAAAAAATATATTTGGCAGCTCCGGATAGAGCAGAGAGCGGGTCGTGTCTTTAAAGGATGGGAAGAAGGAAGGATATATTTTGCTCCTACCTACAAATACCTCGCTAATTCAAACCATTATGTTGTCCAAGCCTCCAGATCTAAAACAAAGAGACGTATTCCTGCCTGGTAAAATTCTTCCCCCATCCCATTTTCCACTTTCTTTCTACAAATGCTATCCCACGGACAACCGGACAAAAAAAATGTGTGGTTTGAGGCCATTTGTCCATTGGCTTCAAGAGATCCCCAGTGTACGAGACAACAATGGCCTCAAACGCACAGTTTTTGTCCGGTTATCCGTGGGATACGGATATCACGACTCCTATTTTCTTTATAGAACAGTAAGGACAATGGTGTCATAGACCCAATGACATGGTAATACTATGCGCCCAATGCCTGACATCACGTACCATTTTATGACTATCATTAATCCCACATCCAACGGCTGACTTTGTGGGTACATGGTATTATTATGACATGCATGGGGCTGAATGAAGTCTTTCCTTATAATGATGTCTCTACTGGGGAGCTCGTTACGCGACTTGCTGAGCATCCACTTGTTAACTTTTGAATATCGTCAACGAAGAGGTGATCGATCAGATAGTTAGGACCCATCTATAGGACTTTTCACCCGTAGATGCTTATATGTTCTGTTTGTAAGTCAAAGGAGCCTGGAATCATATATATATTATATATTATAATGATTAATGACCCAGGACTACGTATCACATCCTCCTTTAATAGAAAGGAAGAATTTTCTTTTCCAAATCTTCTTCCTATGTTGATCTTTGAAATAATTCTCGCAACACAAGTTCATTTTTGTCACTAGCTAGTGATCACTAGCTCTTCTCCAGTTATTGACAAGTACCCCTAAAAACAACCAGCTCTATAGTAACATTGTATCCAAATAACCCATGAGGGGCCCTCAGTGTCCTTTTTCATTGGGTGAATATAACATCTGACAATATATTTTTACCCAACGATCATCTCGCGCCACATATACCTATGGTTATTTTTTAGAAAGTTTTTTTAAAACCAAATCCTAAACCCAGGTATACGTAGCACACGATCATTGGCCGCATGATCGCCGCTTCAAAAATTTTATCCCCCTCCCCCGCCAACACACACACACTCATCGGATCACAACTCATGGTAATTTATATCATAATCATTAAAATTACCACCCATATTATTCTTCCCTTAATCTAAATCAGCTAAGAGAGAGAGAGAGAGAGACGTGTCTGGAGCTTTGTCAGAGTCAAAATAATCAGTCTGCCAGTCTCAGTTAAAACATAAAAAAGCACATGGTATATTTCTGACTTTGAAAGTCTCCTCGTCAACTTAACTTCGTTTTTTTTTAATATTCTTCTGATCTTTAATTACCGTCCATATAAGATTTATCGTTTTTTTTTTACATGGAGAAGCATGCCTAGTAAGTAGCAACCATTATAAATAACAGGGGTCGGTTGGCGGGTGTTAATTTTCTTCTCACATATAATCGCTAGTTCGCTACACTACGAACCGACCAAGTTTTAACATATGTGACCACTATACTAATCTACGCAGGTGGCCTATTATCCTATACCTCAGGTTTCGTGGGCTAGGTTAAACCAGTTTTGACTGTTGCAGAAGTCACCGAAATACCTTGATCGAACATTCAAAATATGTGTTATGATTTCAATAATCAGACATTGTTAAAACTTTTAATGGTAAATTTTGGTTGGGCAGGTGCGATCGGATACTATGGAAAGGGGAGGGGCTGAAGCAGATGTGGTACTTGAGAGGGGAGTCGATGTTCTCAGACCACAGGCCTGTCTACTCCCTATTCTCCGTACAAGTCGACTTGGCAAACAGGAACAAGGTCAGGAGGTCCCGGATCACTACCACCAACACCTCGTCGCCAACCAAAACGACTATGTCATCAGCATGCGTAGCAAAGGTCCAAGCCGAAGAACTACTACTTCTGACTCGGGCACAAAGCTGCATAGAGACCGCTTGCAGATTCTGATCCATCAAATCATATACCCCGATTGAGAAACAGGAACAGTAACAAAGACAGAGGAGAAGAAAGTTACCAGTGCCGTTCTCTTAGTTCTTAACGGTTTTGGACGCCGTGCGAGACGGACAATGATGATAATGATGATGGCCAAGGCCTGAAGAAAAGGAATATTAAGCTTCTCTTCATTAATTTAGTCAATAAATAGTGAGCTTTATTTCGCACGGGCAGGCGTGCCAGCTAATAGCACGCCTGATGCTCGATACGTGGTTTGAACGGGGGGCTTAAGTGTAAATATTGGGTAGTGAGGTGGGCTGTTTCGACCCTGGAACTGAACAGAGAGAGCAAAATGAAATGATGATGAGGTGGTGGTGGGGTACAGGAGCAAGGAGAACGAAGCGAAAGACAGAAGCATGAACATGGACATGGACATCGACATGGACAGTGTAGTGCCTGCATTTTACCTTACGTCATACAGCGTGCTTATCGATGACCTAGCTCCGGCTTTGATCAGTGTGTGGGAGTAGTTTAAAGACGGGAACATAATTTATCTTCAGCTTTTTCAGAACGACTGTTCTCTCTGTTTGGAGAAGGAGAGAATGATAAAAGTGTAGTTTACGGTCTTTCGACTTTATAGAGGAAGGAGCAAAGCAGAAAGAGTGGGATGGAGACAATGCAGTCTGATCGTTGTTTGGCTAAGTTTTCTCAGATTTTCGTGCCTCCCTCACTCCCTTTGTTTTCTTTTTATCTTTTTTCCACGTTTTCATAAATGTAAATTTTACAGTGCTCTTCATGGACTTAGTGAACGGTCCAGAAACTTTCATCTCTACATTCCAAATGATACTTGATTGTATGGTTAGGATCGTTTGATCAATGAGATTCTTTGTGGCTAGGCCAGGAAATGACCCAACTAGAGTACAAACAACGTGAAATCAGGCTATCATGGCCAACTACGTTTCCCTCGGACTACGGCATATATCGAGTCACAAAGTATATATAGCCAAATGTCATTTCTTTTATAATTAGGTCCATGGGTTAAAGGTTCGAATAGGTGAGAATGAAACCGGCATCTCATCCAAAAAAAAGTTTGCAGTTATCTCTTATATATACTATGTTGAGAACCACTTGTCACGACGCGGGTTCAATTCTTCAGTGGAGTGTATTCTTGTTGAGGGGGCGTGTGAGTGGAGGGTGCGTTTCCCGCACACGTATTGTGTTGACCTGACGGCTTGTTGGTAGACATAGTTGTATCCCCTGAGTAAACTTGTGTCACAAGATGTTGTGACGGAAGCGGTCACACCACTCAATGTGAGCCACGTGGCACACGATCAGAGGGCGCTGACCATATGGATGTTTGGCCAGTCCCTCGGTGGACCTATAGACCAAAAATCAGCCTGATTAGTGATTTACAACCTTTGGATTTTTGCACCCAAATAACGCTCAATAATGCTTAGATTCCTACCGTTAAAATCAACCCATGAAAATAACTTCAACTGAATCGGTGAGAAATCACTAATCAAGCTGATTTTTTGTGTACAGGTCCAACCATACGGTCATCGTCCTCTAATAATATGCCATGTGGCTCGTATTGAATGCTGTGACCGGCTTCCATCACAACATCTTGTGACAAAAGTTTTACTCGTATCGCCTTTTCCCAAAATGTCAACTTAGATTTCCTTTTTGTAAAAATAATTCAAATAAAAATAACAATTAATACTTATTCGGGATTGTGATAAAACCTTTTATTAGATGTACTCCGTGAAAAATCCTGGAAAGGTTGTGGCCAATCAATGTTCGAGATAGCCCCACGAATTTTGACACCCAATGTTTGGATACAAAATTAAGCAGAACGAGGTTGTGGGACTAAATAAAACTATTAACCTAAGATCAAGAAACTAAAATTAAAACGTATTTCGAAACTCTATCAAAAGTGTAATGCTCCAAATTCGGTTATCAAGATCCCACTCTATACATACATAGCTTCTTTGTTGAATAATACAAGCGATTAGTGTTTGGACTGCAAATGGGCTGGGGTCAACGGAACCCATAAGCTAGGCCCAGTTCCTGCTAAGCCAGTCAGAGGCTGAAATATTTCCGGCCCGAGACTACGCTAATATGAGATATGGTTGCTCTATATGCACCCACATCTTTAAGCTGCGCACCATGTCCAAACCAACCCAGTCCATGTCGGCTCTGATGGGCCGACAAGGCAAATTTTCTGTTGTTCGGTCCATCAGAACCAACATGTGATATACCATGTCGGCTGGGCCAACCGACATAGCCCAGGACATCTTGGCTTGTCAGTGCAATTAAATCCACCCTATGAAATATTTAAATTGGACCATTAGACTTCAAGCCCAGCCCATTCATAAATAAGCCTCTAAATCCCAAAGACTCACATGCTTCCAGAGGCAGTCTATTCGCAGGGAAAAAAAAAAATTTAATGGCACTCAACTCAGGACTGGCCCACCTATACATTGGGGTGGGGTCCACATCACTTGTTAGGTAGTTTACTTTTCCCACGTTTGTGGGCCCAATCCCATTTTATTGCCAAATGTTTGTGCATAAGCTATCCTTAACCAAGGTTTAAAAAACGGCCGTTATAACGGATTCGGACCTACCCCGTTACGTTATGGACGGTTAAAACACTCAGAAAATAACGGCCGTTATAACAAAATTAACGGCCATTATTTTCCGTTATATTCCGTTATTTTTTATTTTTGAAATTTTAAAATTCAAAAGAAGCACCATTTTTTCTGTTATTTCCATTATTTTTCCGTTTTTTTTTATTTTTTTCCCCTGAGCTTTTTTTTCGTTATGACGGAAAAAATGGTAAGGCCCCAGTCTGTTATGCCGTTATAACGGTCCCCTTTAAACCTTGTCCTTATGGCAATATTTCAAATCCACTATCCTTGGTGGTTATTTCTTTCAATAACAGCATGTGATCCTTTACAAGCTAAAATAAAATGCCACGTGGCCCACTATCTCATGAATGCTTGACCCACTTAATGGACTTAACCACCAAAAGTCAGAAGATTAATGATTTCTAGCGGTTGAATCCAAGCTTCTCTTTTCTTTTTCTTTTTTGCATCACATTCAATGACCCACCAACCAGGTTGATTTTTTGTGTTTAAGTCCGTCAAGGAGGTGGGCCGAACATTCATGGGGTCAGTGGGCCCAACAGAATATGCCACATGCTATTTTTGGCCTGTGGGGATCATATTTTTTGCCATCCACTGGAGAAGCAAACATTTTCCCAATTCAGGTACCATGTACACCTCTTCATATGTATCCTACGTTTATTGGATGACACTTGTCCGATGCGTGGGATGATCAAGTAATAAAATTAAACTTAAAAAATAATAATGGTACGTAAATGAGTAACTTAGTCCCTGCTTGGCTCAATGCAAAACGGATGCAAATGAGTTGCCGTGCAAGTGGTTGACAAGCCCTTAAAAACACTCCCAACCCACATTAAAAAGGAAACTATGGTTGAAATTAAGTTGGGATAGAGTAGTTATACGGGTACAATCATGCAAAGGAGACCCCCCAAGGTAAACATGTATTAGATCTAACCAATGGCACCATAGGGCCGGGGATCTTTGAAAGAAGTGGCAAAATAAGAGAGTTTCAACTTAAAGGATAGTTTTGGAAGTTAGGGGCAAATCTGTAAATTGTGATAACTTAAGGCATAGTTAGAGACTCGAAATTTTGAAGTTGTCCATGTAGAGCAAATAAATAGTTTAGAAATATGAAAAAAAATGACATCCTAAGTAATTAAATATTTATCAAGGGGCAAATTTGTAAATTAATAGCTTGAGAACGAATTAATAGTTTCTTATGTTTTTTATAGACAACTAAAATGTACCTATGTAGGTCACATGTGAGTGATTGTAAGGGCTTTTTTGGAAGAAATGACAAAATAAGAAAGTTTCAACCAGAAGGAGGGCGAATTTATAAATGGGTCGGGCTCCTGTTACCGCCTTAAAATGATAAGCTCCGATTACAAGACACAATACAAGCCATGTTGTACACTCTTAAAGGACTCTGACCGTATGGATAATGTTTGGCCAATCCCTAGGTTGACCTACAAACTAAAATCAGCCTGATTAGTGATTTATAGACTTTGGATCTTTGTACCTCAAATACTGCTCAAATTCCCACAGTTGAGATCAACCATGAAAATAAGTCCAATCCAACGCCTATAAATCACTAATCAAGCTGATTTTTTATTTTTAGGTTCACTTAGTGATTGGCCAAACATCCACACAGTCAGAATCCTCTAAGAGTGTGCCACGTGGCTCATATTGTGTCTTGTAACCGGAGCCTAACATTTTAGGGCGATAGCTAGAGCATGAGCCTTTATAAATTTTCGCAACTCAAGGCACAATTAAAAAGGGTTGGTATGTTAGTTAATTAAGTGGTTAAAAAAAGGTTGTTTTGAAAATAAATAAAATGACATGATAACTAATTTAGTGAACATTAATGAATTTTATTTAAAATATAATTATAGACATAAAAAGTAATTAAGTGCTTATCAAGGAGTTGTATTGAAAATAAGAATGATAGCATGGAAAGTAATTAAGTATTTATTAAGAGGCATTTAATAACTTTTATGTAAAGAAGGGCTTATAATGAACGGGATAGGGTGGAGAAAGAGAGAAAAAATTGATCTTGACAGTTTTTATCTGAGAGTTCATATTACACCAAAAAAATGTAACGTGACGCACTTTTAGAGATCCATGATAGCACTGATGTTTGAAACATCCTTAGGTGGACATCCCAAGATAATTCTTGAATCCAATAATTAAAACTCAACCCATGAAAAGGATTCAAATCCAATGGTAAGAAACCACCAATCTGGCTGATTTTTTGGTCTACAAGTCCTCTTCGGGAGAGTTACGAATAGAACATGTGCGCAGAGAGAGAGAGAGAGAGAGAGAGAGAGAGAGAGTTACTATCATCCCAGGTCCAAATCATATTTAGCAATTCATAGCAAGGTTTAAAAGGGACCGTTATAACGGTATAACGGTCAGGGGGCGTTACCATTTTTCCCGTTATAACGTAAAAAAATGCCCAAGGCGAAAATAGATAAAAGGGCGCTGAAATTCAAATTTTGAATTTTGAAATTTGAATTTCAAATTTTCAAAAAAGGAAAATAACGGAAAAAAATTAAAATTTTTCTAGAATATAACAGAAAAATAACAAAAAATAACGGCCCTTATTTTCGTTATAACGACCATTATTTTTTTGGGATTTTAACGGTATATAACATTACGGGGTAGGTCCGAATCCGTTATAACGGCCCTTATTTTATTTATAACAGCCGTTTTTTAGACCTTGTTTCAGAGTACGACAATAAGACAATAAAATAGAATAATTGATTGCAATTGGGGTTTGCCATTCAAATTTTGGCAAAAAATAACTGTAAAAATAGAAAAAACAAAAAAAAATTAAAATATAAAATTTTGTCCTTTTGGGAATAATTTCTTCAAAATGAATAATTTGGGAATAATTCAATCATGGTCAATAATTTGGCGAAATTTTCCAGATCTTTCAATAGAATTTGTCAAGAGTCCAGAAAATTGATGGTCCTTGGGATTTACAATGCACAAATCCAAGGACCATGACTTGGCCGGTCCTTGGAAGGATGTTGACCTCAAGATGATAATATCGTTTTCCAAAACAGAAACATTTTATAAATGACACTACCGCTCAGAGCTTGTTAGAGTGGTCCTAACAGGTTGGGGTGCTCCTTAGACTCCAACCATTTTGTCTTTAGTTCAAGGGTGCTAATAGCTCATGTGGTTGTTTTGCATGCTGGCACATTTTGATCCATGGCGTTCTGGCAGTTATAGTTAAGTGCCACCCTTAACTGTAGTTACTTTTTCTCCACTGTTAAAGCTTAACTACAGTTAAAGGGCCATTTTAACACCTGTCACTGTGAAGGGTAACTACAGTCAAGGGCAATTTAACAGGTGGCACTTAACTATAAGTGCCAGAACGCCATGATAAAAAAAAACGAAGTAAAACTTTAACGACAGCCAATGAGTTCTCGACAACTTGTACCCCGAGCCTTGTTTTTCCACATACCCTTGTGCTTTTTGCTTTTGCAATAAAAAAAACGGAAAATTGTAAAAAAGAAAATAAACTTTAATTTATTTACAAAAAAGAATACAACTTTTTGCAAGCTGTCGGTTGGCGGGCTGACACGTCTGACAAACGCCCTTTTAAAGGGCGTTTATTCCTGAGAAATTTTAAAAAACGTCCCATAGTTCCTCAACTTCTAAACCAATCTACGAATATCGGAATGATCTGAATTTTTGTGAGGATGATCTCCTCATCGTAGAGATCATCCTCACCAAAAATCAGCCATTGATTCATCTTCTGGGTACGCCAAAATGGACGTAAAAATTGGGTATCAAAAAACGTCATTTAAAAGGGCGTTTGTCAGTAAAAAATGCCCTTTTAACACCCTTTAAAATGGCATTTTCTACTGACACACGCCCTTTAAAATAACGTCTGTCAGTTGTCAGAGATCTGACAGATGTTTTTTAAAAAGGCGTCTATTACTAAAAAACGCACTTTAAAATGATGTTTTTTACTGACAAACGCCCTTTTAAAGGGTGTTTTTTGATAAACATGTGCCACGTAATGAAACGCTTCGTTTTCTTTTTTGGGATTTGCGAAAAGTTGTATTTTTTTTTGTAAATAGATTAAAGTTTATTTTCTTTTTAGGAATTTTCTGTAAAAAAAACGGGTGGCGCTCCGTTGACGGATAAAATGACAGGGACACAATATAAGCCAGGTGGCACACTGTTACAGGACTCTGACCGTACGGATGTTTGTCCTATCCCACGGTGGATCTACAAACCAAAAATGAGCCTGATTAGTGATTTATAAGTGTTGCATCTTTGTACCTCAAATACTGCTCCAATTCCCACAGTTGAGATCAGCCCATGAAAATAAGATCAATCCAAAGCCTATAAATCACTAACCAGGCTGATATTTGGTTTGTAGGTCCACCATGGGATAGGACAAACATCCATACGGTCATAGTCCTGTAAACGTATGCCACGTGGCTTATATTGTGTCCCTGTCATTTTAGATCTGTCAACGGAGCCCGACCCTAAAAAAAATTTGAAAATCTTAAAAAGCAATCATGTACGTGTAAAAAACAGCTCAGTGCATAGAGAGAAATTTTGAAGCAGTCGCCAATCACACGGCGACACAATCTGTTGTTGCTTTTGTACAACCCAGAAATGGCAGATTGTGGCGCACGTGATTGGCCACTGCTTGGTTGCTTCAAAATTTACTCCAGTGCATGTGCTAAGAACTCATTGGCTGTTACGGTCTTCGATGACAGTGGCCTGTCAGGAAAGTTTTACTCCAGAAACTGCAATCAAAATTTTTCTCGTCGTGTACCATGGGAGGTCGTGGCCCTTTTGCAGTGGGTGTGCATCTTGAGGATTAAAAGGGTAGAAAAGGTAATAACACATATTTTTAAGAAGGGTCGTGATGTAACAAGGTATACCTGAAATCTTTTCAAATGCGGAAGCACACAAGTTTTACTCAGCGCTACAATCTGGGCCTACTGACCGCATGGATGTTTAGCCCACCCCTTAATAGACATTCATACACAAAGTCGGCTTGTTTGATGATTTTTTAGCCGTTGGTTTTAGCACTCAAAACAATAGTTGAATTCAACGGCTATAAGATCGTCTTAAAAAGTACTAAAATCTAATGGTTAGAGAAACCAATCAGGGTAATTTTTGGTGTGCATATCCATCAAGGAGTGGAATAAACATCCATACAGTCAGTGGGCCCAGATAACAGAGGTGAGTAACGAAAAAAGTGCTTCCGCATTTAAAAATGTTTCAGGCATACCTTGTTACACTTCCGTTTTATACTTTCGTATTATCCAAAGATTGGTAAGATTTGACACTTTTTAATTTTATTTTACTATTTATCAATTTTTAAATGTATACCCGCGTATTCGTTGCCGTATGCCGAAGATATGACAGAAAAATTTTAGATGTCGAGGATTCCCGATGCAGTTGATGCAAGGATTCTCGAGACCCTACGTAGCATAATGTTTTGGGCCCACAGACCACATGGATGTTTAGCGCACCCATTTGTGGATAAACAAACAAAAATCAACTGGATTGATAATTTATAGCCATTGGATGCAGTACCCCCAAAAATAAGGAATCCAACGGCTAAAATAAATAATAAAAATTACTAAAATCTATGGCTGGCGATAATCAATCAGGTTGATTTGTTATAAGAATATCCAACAAGAGGTGGGCTAAACATCGATTCCGTTGATGGGCCCAAAACTTTCGCTATGTAGGGCCACGAGAGTCGACTACGTCGTATGCACCCAAGGTGCTCTGCAGCTAAACGTTTTCAGGATATACCTACCTGCCATTAGGGTGGGTCAAAGGTGGTCCACCAGTTCAAACGTTTAATTAATAGCTACGCTTGGAATTCAATTAATGTTTGCAGTAGATCGGACGGTCAAGAACTCAAGATACTGTATGCTTTATGATTTTGGGCTATGCGCCATTAAAGAGGTGCCCACAAACGGTCCAGATTGAACCTCCGGTTTGCTACGCGTACGGTGCGGATAAGGCACCATGAATTGTGATCGTGCAGGGCACCCTCTCATATCCTTCCTCACAAATAAACCGCATCCAGACTAAAAGGGTACTCACTGGCGCTCCTTTTTCTTTTCCACATCAACGTCGGTCTTTCACCGGTGCATCGCGGCCTGAAAGTTCTTTGAACTCCGATTCGAGATCAGCCGTCTTTTCAACTTACCTCCCGCACTGTTTTTAAGGTACTGATCATCGAAACCTCTCCATAACCCCATTTCTCTGAAACTAGGGTTAGGGCATCATAGTTATTGTTCTTTAAGTCCAGAGTCTCCAAAATTTTCTCAGAAAATAATCTACTCTCCCCCTGGCTTTACACTTGCTTGAAGTAAAAATCTGTTTGAATTTGATGGAAATTTGGCTGATTACATGCTAGGGTTTGATATCTGCAGGCGTAGGGTCGAGAGGTGAAGAAGAAGGGATAGTAATAGTAGAGAAGATCGATTTTCTTCGATCAAATCGGTAAATTTGTGACGGATCTCGCGGAGCAGAAACTGCTATCTTGGCTCCGATTCGTTGCGTCTGGTTCTGCTCGAACTCCATTAACGGTTTGAATTCGTACTCTAAAGGGTTACTACGTACTCTCTGGCAAAAGGGAAAACATAGTTGCACTGTCGAAGCGTACTCTACACTTCAAGAGAACCAACGATAGCTCTGTAAGAAGTTCTTAGATTTCGATTGCCTGGAGAGCAACGTGAGGGCGCTGAAGAAGAAGCACAAAGTACATAGCTACTTGGATCGTGCCGTAGAAAGTTTTTCCTCACACTTTGAAGTAAAGGGCAAAAATGGTATGTTCTAATGAATGATGTTTCTATGGAGATGCTGTGTTGTAACTTAGTGTTTTGAACTGTGTTTAAGCGCACATGTCGCAAGCTTGGTATGTTCATATGAAAGCTTTTCCGTGGAAATATTGTGTAGTAATTTAGGGTTCTGGATGGGGTTTTAGTGTGTTGGCGGTCCCCTTTCGATGTTAGGACAATATTATTCGAATTTGTAAAAATGTTGAATCGAAATTGTTTTTTTATTGTGCAAGTTTGCTTGAAATTAGTGTAATATGATCTAAAGAATGTGCTTCGTGAATCAAAATATTTCTCGTGTGAGAGCCTTTAAAAGTTGATTAGTCGCAATGAGAAAGGATTACTTGAATTTCTGCCCTATTTATACCAGAAATTGGTTCTTTTACATCGTGTCTTCTTAAATTTGATGAGCACGCCTTGCAATGGTTATGAGCTTTAAATGATGTTATTCAATTCGATTGAAGAACATGTTGTTTTGCAATGAGGTCGTGGGTTAGATGGCAGGTTTCAACTCATAAGATTATATTGAAGGTGTCAAGTGTCAACACCTTCAGAGAATCACTATACAGATTTGTTGCAGTTTAACAACTTCACTGTCATATTTATAGTATTTTCTTTAGGTTGGAGGCTACATGCATCTCTATTGAAGGCCTACTGAAATTACTCTTAACACCTCTATGTTATTACGTTGTGGCATATTGTCTTAAGTGAATCTCGAAGCCAGCAACATACAGGGAATATGCAATCTGACATAATGCATGGCTAGCAATTAGCGAATTAGCTTGGAACTATTACATTTGATGAACATTATCGATTTCAAGACTATTCATTCGTGTGCAAATCTGAAGGTTTCAACTCTTTAGTTTGCTAATCATGAACATGCATTTAATTTATTTGATTGGTAAGTAAAATTTAACAAGGAAAGAGAGGAACAGGGAGCTCGAACCTGAGAAGCAAAGAAGAGTTAAAGCAAAAGCTTGCAACCAAAGCTTATGCAATACATAGGTCACCTGGAATGAAGGTTAATTCTCTATGCATGTACACTAGTACTGCCTTCACGTTGCTTCTTAATACTCCAATTTTGGTCAGGATTTGAGAAGAACAAGGGAACACAAGTTCTACTGATTGCCCGATGGTGACAGCTATGACAGTAGTGTAAAACATCAGGACTTCATTTTAGGCCTTTAAGGATATAATGATCTACTTGAGGATCAGGCTGGGGTCCCCACCATGGGTTGAGTTCTCTTTTGGTGAAGGTATTGCTCGTGACCAGACCCTTTTTTGGGTTTGCACTGGCCGGTGAGACAGAATGGGCGGGCACTACTAACCAAGCCAAGCCTAGTTCTCGCCGATAGGCGCTGGTAGCTTGCTTCCAAGCCTTGCCTTATATATGAGTTGTGGAGTCCCTGACTAGACATAAGGCAGGAAGATCTGGAAAAGAAGCAAGGGTACAACTGTAGGTACACGGGTCTAGAATAGGAATGCTGCAGCTAGGTTATGACTATAGTAATTGGGGTTTTGAAGCGTTAAAAGCTGTGAAGGAAAGTTCAGTATCTCCATGATGAGGTCTAATATTGAGAGCTGCTTACAGTGTCATTGCAAACAGACCAAAATAGCCAACGAGTCGGGATTCGGCCTTAGTGCCAACTCTTGCCAATGTCCTAAATGACATATTGGGTTTTAGGTCAAGTCTTTGATGTATCTAGGGTTGGCTTCTCAAACTGCAGTAAAAAATATGGATTCCAGAGGATGATTTATAGACTTTCCAGGCCCTAATAAGGTAGCTGTCTAGAAGAGATCTCTGTGGAACAAGAAAGATGTGCATCTCAGGTGGAAATTCATGGGGTTCTTTCTTTCAGCAATCATAATTGTCTGTTTAATTGTTGAATCCTGATATTTAAATTTCTATCACACTTTTGACATTCAGGTTTTCCTTCTCAAAGAAACCCCTAATTTCATCAACTGCAATGGACACCCTGATTCAATATAGAAGATTGTGCTTTTGAGGTGTTCAAGATAGATTGAATTAGCTTACCATCTTCTTTCCTTTTCTTTTCTTTACTTTTCTGTTCTGTTCTTTTTTTCACAACTAGATCAAGGTATTGATGATTGAGAAGCTTTTTTGTTGCATTGACACTGGTTTTTTCACCTGGACTATGAATTTTCTCTCGATCATCTTTCTTTTTTGATGTGTATCCATTTCAATTTTGAGCTAAGAGAACATTTGAGGGCTTTTGTTTTCTCTTCAATCTAGATGTTTTGTAGAATCAAGTAGCTTCTGTTGCTTTATTTGATTTTAAGGAGTTTTGTTTCTGGCAGTCTTTCCAGAGCAAGGGCTTTTGGATGGCAAAAGGTCCTGGGTGTTTAACTGATGGCGAGATGGCTTATGATAATTCTTCCAGAATGGAACCAAAGCGTGCTCATCAATGGTTTGTAGATGGTACTGAACCAGAGCTGTTCCCCAACAAGAAGCAAGCTGTAGAAACTTCAAACAGCAGATCATTTTCAGCAGTTCCAAATGCAAATATTTCTTGGGAAAATGCTTCCAATTTTCAAACAGCCTCAAGCCAATTCACTGACCGGTTGTTTGGATCCGAACCAGCAAGGACTATCAATTTCGGTGTTGGGAATATTCAGTCAATCGGTACTGGGAATTTAAATATGGGAAGAAGAATGTTCGAGGATCCATTTGGAAACGATGCTTCTATTGCTTTATCTATGTCTCATACAATGGAAGATCCTGGGTCGTGTCTTAACTATGGAGGAATTAGAAAAGTTAAAATCAATCAGGTCAAGGACACTGACAATGGCATGTCTGTATCAATGGGTCACACCTTCAATAAGGGGGATAACAATACCATATCTTTCAGTGGCTTTCATGAGGAGGCTGAGACAAACCCCTCAGGCAGGCTCATAAGCAACTATGACTTGTTAATGAGTCAAGCTTCGGTTCAACCATCGGAATCACTGAATGAGAAAGAATTGATTGATTCAAACACAAATGTACTTGTAAGTTCTACTCAAGTGGCCACTGCTGGAACTGAAACTGTTTCTAAGAATAAGATGGAGCTAAAAATGTCTAAGAAGGCAGCTCCGAACAACTTCCCTTCTAATGTTAAAAGCTTGCTGTCAACTGGTATGCTTGATGGAGTTCCTGTAAAGTATATTTCCTGGTCGCGGGAGGTAAATCTTATTTTCCCTTGTTAACGTCACATCAACTTGCTGTTTAGTGACTTCTGTAATTATTTCCTGTGCGTGTCAGAAGGAGCTTCGCGGAATTATAAAAGGTTCTGGATATTTGTGCAGCTGTCAGGCTTGTAATTTCTCTAAGGTCGGTCCTATAGTTTTGAATTCTTGGTGGTTTCATTAAGGAAATGTTTGTGCTGATGAGCCTATTGACCTTATCAATCAATCAAATGGTTTATACAGGTACTCAATGCTTATGAGTTTGAGCGCCATGCTGGTTGCAAAACAAAGCACCCGAATAATCACATATTTTTCGAGAATGGAAAGACTATATATGGGATAGTCCAAGAGCTAAGGAGCACGCCACAGAACTTGTTGTTTGAAGTGATTCAAACTGTGACTGGTTCTCCAATCAATCAGAAGTCTTTCCGTCTTTGGAAAGGTGATGCAACTTATTCACTTCAATTACTGTTGTTGGTTTATCACATTCGTGAAATGTCAGTATTTTGGCCATCTTCTCTAGGTATTTATTGATGCAGATGTCTTGATTTTCTTCTTAACAAGCACACACTTAACTCGCTTTTCTCTATTTCAGAATCATTTCAAGCAGCAACCCGTGAACTTCAGCGAATCTATGGAAAAGATGAAGCAAATCAACTATCTCAAAATGAAGATTCTTAATATGCCTTATTGAATTGTAAGGTTGGGTAATGTTTGATTGGTGAAAAGAAGCATACATCCATTTGGTAATACTATGTACTCAGTATGGAACTCAAATTGGTATGGTTAAAATGATGCTTCTGGTTATTTAACTTCACAACCAGTTTACAGAAGACTTGAATGCTGTATATGTTTTTGAGACAAGGTACTTTGGCAGAACGAAGTAATTGGATTTTTCTGTATGTTTTTCCACTGTTATTAGTATGCACCTAAGAATCCTGTGGAGTTTCCAATGTAAATTATAAGCCTATTTTGAGCGAACCTAGACACAAGTTAATTTATTGTTTGCTTTAGTTTATGGGTGGGGGGTGGTTTGGGATTGAGTGTGTGGATTACGCATGCCGAGTTTTTGCTCTAATGATGTGTACTAGCATTTTCTATGCAAAAACATGGTTTACACTAGGCTTTATATGGTGAAAAACAAAAGTTCTACAGAAAAACAGATTTTTTTATGTCAGAAAGTGTTGATACAGAAAATGTCTTGCGAGATTGACATGCGAAAATCATTTCTAGAAAACTTATTCCGGGCAACCATATGCCGTTGTGCTTTTGGCAAGGGTGGGTGAGTAGTTTGAAATTGTTTCAGGTATAGGTGTTTATATATGCATAATATATTTGTCTGTTATATGAACTGTTGACAAACTGACAGTGGTTGAGTTACACCCACCATTGTAATGGTAGAAAGGCGACTAGGAAATGCATTACAATCCTCAAGATGGGTCCCGGCTAAGAAGCTTCGTTGTAGGATCAATTAGCTTTTGATGTGATTTTGAGGTTGATTGTTCATTATAATGGTAATGTTCCTTTAATCTTACTTTTCTGGTCCCCACATCATCTGCTGTGTACTGCTATCATTGGCTGTTTCTTTTATATATGAGAAATTAAGGTTGATCAGTCGTTCCCCAACTCCGAGCTCATCAAGAAGGCCTAGCCCATGTGCATCCATGGTTTGGCATCTAGTCATCCCCGTGTTGTACAGGTTCTGGTCGATCACAGGTGCTATAGAGAGATATAACGCTCCTACATATATGAATGTTGCATGTGCTCTCTCTCTCAGAGCACACGCACACTAAGAGACAGACCTCTCAAATACGACTGCAAAAGGAACAATGCCAGTAGTGGCAACAGCGTGTGTCGGTAGACGACAACTGTGTAAGGGCTCATACCCTGGTTTAAAGCACTAAGATGTTTTACTTTTTTATGTTTCTAACTGTGCTGCGAGGATGGAAGTGGTGGTTCACTATAATGTAGCACTGTCGTAGTGCAACACAAACAGTACATCAGAGCACTTGCTAGAATTTAAAAAGGATGTAAGTCTTGTCAGGGAACATGCATGTCTAGTGGGGAGCCACTACTGCCAAGGGATTAGCAGCAAAAGTGGGCTTGGATGCACTTATCCTCTTTGCCATACTGAAACAGGAGGGCGCACCCTAAACTCAGGAAGTGCTGCGGTGTCTGCTCCAATCAGGATGGGATATGGATATCTGTTAATCAGCGCTGTGAGAAGCTGTTTCATCTCCTTGTTCCTAGATCCTTCACAAAAGAACCAATGAGATCCGAATGCATCAACGAGACTGACTACAGACGTCCAATCCCAGAAGTTTCCTTTGAGAAACGGCCCCCAAGTGGTGTGGTAAAGATCCTTCTTCCCTCAAATCCATGACTTAGTATTGTTATGCATACCCTTTTGCACAAATCTCCAGTGAGATCCGACAACAATGGCTCTCATCAATGCAAGTAGGCAATGATTTTGACCAAAAGATGCAATTTTGTTTTCTTCACCAATGATGAAAAGAATCGAGGATCATTGGGTAGAGCTGCATAATAAAGGCATTTATAATCCACAAACACCGCCAAATGGTTCTGCAACTATTTTTATTTCTGGCCTGCATCAGATCACTCTTCATCAAGCTTCGGAAAAACATACCAGCATCAAGAAGTGCACTTTCAAGTTCCAACCAAATGGATCCTAGCATCATTTTTATTGGTTTCCTTCCCTGCAAACCCATCCTAACTATGCAAAAGCTCAAACCACAAAAGCATCACGCTGAAACGACAAGGTCTGCATGCATAGACTGTACACTGTTGACTCCTTCAAGGGAGAGAACATAAACCATCCTGGGAAACAAGATAGGGGAACCAAATAACATAATTAGAAGATGAGAATGCAAGAAATAATAAGGATAAATCTCATGATCTATTTTATTATCACCGTCCTTTTGTAGCAAAGAGGAAACTGAAAATGCAATACAGTTTATGCAAAAAAGCCTATGAGCCCTCAAATATTCAGCAATACAATAAGAAAAAAGGCAAAAAAGGTAAAGAATAATAAAGGATGATTTTATGAGACTACAATTGTAACTAGTCTCAAAACACCTCGGACATGTGTATGAATCGCACATCGTTTACAATAAAATAAAACTGCAGGCTGTAAAGCTCCCAGCATGCATCATTATTCTTTTAGATCAGCTTTCAGTGAGCTCGTGAGGTTCATTCAGTAAGGATAATTAATTGGCTCGGGTTGCATCGCCTTTTGTGCAAGCTCGGTCTGTTCCTTCACATGAACTTGGTAGAAACCAGTGGCAGTGGCTGCAGATGGGGCACGCCCAATGTACTTGATGTCCTCCATACTTCCTCTGCCCAGAGCCTTCATGGCAGTACAAAGGCGTGGCGCGATGTAATTGTAGGCACCCATGTTCATAGGCTCTTCCTGGCACCACACAATCTCTGCATCTGAAAGTGGACAGGCACAATGAACGCCACATAATCAGTCAGTGTCAGGATCCACAAGATTCCTTAATTCTTTTGTTCACACTAGTTATTTCCATTCCAGTTAATGTCACAGGTGGAACAGGATCCTATCTTTAACGCAATGCAGGATGTCCAAATGGGGGTTCAACCCAATTCCACAGTGGTCATAACAGCAAGGTTACAAATTTAGCATCAACATGCCAATTAAATGACATAAGGACAGGATCTAGCACTTGGGACAGCAGAGCAGATTGTCACCAAAGTTGGCATGGTCTGAAAACTCAATCAGATGCTTCTGAAACTTGGTGTGTCAACTTGACTCGAGCTTTAGGTATGATTAAATACTTACCCGAGATGGTAAAAAACATAAGCACATCGAAGACTCATTACATTTTTATAACTAAACTGGTTTTCCTTGATTCAAAAGAATTTTCATCATTTCCAACAAAACTGGAGGAACGTCATTTTAGACAGACCTTCTACCTTTCCTATCTGAAATCCTTAGTTATAGTGATTTCTATTCCTTTTTAAGTTAGAGTGACATACTTGGATATCGTTTCAACTCTCGCTGAATGAGGTCATATGGAAAGGGGCAAAGTTGTTCCACCCTGCAAATTGCGATGTCTTTGCCATTAACTTTCTTCCGATGTTCATCAAGCTCATAATAAACCTGCAAGATGAAAGAGTGAAGCGGAACTATAAATTCCAAATTCTATATTAAAACCAAGGACGTTAGTGTCAAGTTGATACTCCAGGAATCGATGTAAGAGGAAATAGATGGTACCCATTAGGTAGATTCAAGGACAGTTTACAAATGAAGCAATGACATTTTGGGCATCTACAAGGCACACATGTTGGTGGGTGGGATCCAATTGAACTTTAACCCAACTAAGAGATCTCCTGAGTCAAAATTTGATTGGATCAGGTTGATCACGACCATCCAATCCATAGACTGGATAGCTTGCCAGTTGCCACACTTTTGTTTTCCTGTCTAAAGAATGTAATAACTCAGTTGATTAAAATCATCCAATCAGATTGATTTTTGGCACAGGAGATCTACCACATGGGACACACTGGTCCAACACCCAGGCACGTGTAAAGCTATGCAGTTCAAGGTCTACCCTATGAATAACCATAGGTTTCATTATCAGCGTGACCTGCAGGTCCAAAAGGCGTCGACCTCTGTTACAACACCAATGCTCCTCTCCTACACCTCAAAATGTAATACAAGAAAGAACTGAAAGCAATAGTCAAAAGAGAATGGTGTGGACCTTTCCAGAGCAAAGAACCAGGCGCCTGATACCCTCTTCAAGATCAGAGTGATCATTCTGGTCCTTTATAAGGCGCTTGAAACGGGTCCCTTGTTTGTCAAAACCCGGGTGGCCTTGGACATCATCAAACTCAGATAGATTAGATTTGCAGTCCTTGTGACGAAGCAGGTTCTTGGGTGCCATCACGATGAGTGGCTTTCTGAATTCCCTGTGTATCTGGAAGATGAAACCATACACAATAAGGGAATAGAAGAAATTCATTCAGAATATTGAAGTTGTGTAAGTATTGATTAGTGGCATTCACCTGGCGACGCAGAACATGGAAATAATTAGCGGGAGTTGTGACGTTCACAACCTGCCAATTGGACTCCTGGATCTGCTTCCGAAGTGTTGGATCCATCTCAGGTATAACATAGGGATTATCATCACTCATCTGCATTTTATCAATTATTAAGGATGCATTAGTAAGGCAGGTAAGGTAAATAGTGTTCTCAAGGTTTACAAATAAAAAACAACCAGAAGACCGACTCTCAGCTTTCAGGAGAAATTGGAACTTGCAAAGGATTATCAATGGGACGACCAAGCTGAAAAAAGAGTTCGTCCTTGGACAGGCAATAGGATTTATGTAAGATAAATGATAAATTAAGAGCATGCTTGCATCAGCAGTCATCAGCAATCTCCATAGATTGATTTCAGTAAAAGCAGCTTCACTGAGATAACTGCTTTAAAGGGTCTTTTCACTAAAGGCTGATACGTTTAGAAAGTGAAGTTATTATTCCAAACTTTTCTGTTAAACAATTATAAAATCATCACTTAATGATGTCAATGGAAGTCTGTCTGGTAGACTAAAGCCATGCACTATATATTGCAATGAGAAAATTAAATCAGGAATCATATTTCAGTGCAGTTCTAGGGAGAAAATTATAAGTGCAAGGGTGGTGTGTGTGGGTGGGTGGGGTTTGTGGACGAGACATGGGGTCAAAGATTCAACAGAACAGCCCAACGATGAGAGAATATGTAGACATAAAGATCTAAACAAGTATATACGATGCATAGCAAGAATCAGATAGTAGGACAATACCTGAAGGAAACGCTCCAATCGTGAACTTGAATGTTCAGGGCCCTGACCATCATAACCATGTGGAAGAAGCACAACAAGCCCAGTTTGACGTAGCCACTTGGACTCTCCACTGCTCAAAAATTGATCAAATATCACCTGGGCACCATTTGAAAAATCGCCAAATTGAGCTTCCCAGATTACCAATGAATTTGGATTTTCCATTGAATAACCCAATTCAAATCCAAGGACACCAAACTCTGAAAGAGAGCTGTAGACAAAAAGGTAACAAATGTTGCAGCATGTTAGAAAATAAATTAACCATGAGTTCAATTTTAAGAATGAAAGCTACAGAGAATGTCATATTCAGTATCAACAATACAGGGTAAAGCTTGTGATGAGCATAAGAAAGGGATCTGAAGTCGAGTCATATGAACTGTAAGTGAAGTCTACAAACAGCATAGCTTTATACGTGGTGAATATGCAAGAAGCACAACTTGCACTCAACAGGACCCACAAACGAGATCTGTCACATTTTTTGACAGTCAGAAAAATTACAGCACGAGGTTGACAATAATTTCACAGATTGTGTCATTAGGATCAAGGCAGTCATTTTAGGCCTAGTATATCTCTAAAGAACAACCATTGAGCAGTGGATTCTGGCTACAAGCACAAGCACCATGTCTATGAATATTGATGTTTATAGACATCATTATGGTGTATACAGCTCATAATCATCCCACAAGAGAAAGGCATGTAACAGAGAAAAATATGATGTGAAGCAGAATGCACTTCAGTGGAGAACTAGAAGCAAGTTTTAAGAACCTTCTTTAAATTTGGTAATCAAATGTTTGCATGCACCAGTTTTACCAAAACTTGCAATAAAAAGCAGTTTTCAAATTGAGGAAAAGGATTATCTCAACATTGGTACCCATGACAAGCTCACACTCAAATTCAACCTTTTTACAAGTTGGAAATAATCAATGTAGAAAATCAATTGTCAAGCAGAAGAACGTCCATGCAGAATCTTGTCGAACTTCAAAATCTCAGACACCTCATGCTAAAAGGCATATATAAGATATAGTTATGTTATCACAAGCTTGTTGTGGTTTGCAGAAATGTGTATCATATTCCTCAAACAATACAGACAAGAAAATACTACAAAAAAGAATACAAATAGAAAACAGATTTGTGAAGAACTGCATATCTGACAATAGACAAACGATAAGATGCACGGAAGTTACTGAACAGCACCTGTTGCTGACAGTGAACATCTCCTCGTTTTGATTCAGGAGAAGGTGGTCCAGAGGGCAGTACTTCTCCCCTGTTTCCTGATCATGGACTACCGAATGCCGATGACTAAATGTACCTCTTTCAACATCCTGACCACTCAACCTAACATGATTACCTTCCACTAGCAATGTAGCAAAGGCAAGTGCTTCTCCAACTGCCCAGTCAATGCCCTCACCTGTTTCAATCATCTGAGAACGCTGTTCAAATATCTTCTTTACTGCTCTGTGAGGCTTGAAATTATCTGGAAGAGTTGTGATTGCTTTGCCAACATTCTTCAATATCTCTGGTTTAACCCTGTCAAACAGCACAGTACCATTAGTAAAGTAGTTTCTGCAGTTAGAAGAGTCATGTAAAAAGAAGTCTAAAACCGCAAACAAGCTTTAACGTACCCAGTGTTTCGGACACGCGAAAGCTGTTCAGGTGATTTAAATCCAGACCAATAAGCTGAAAGCCAGTCCCTTCTCCTTGGGACATAATCTTTGCTGTTCACAAACTCTTCATTCAGAATGGAGTTAACCTTGTTTTGCAACCTTTCAATGTCTTCTTGTGAAATCTGCCCCGATTCTAGGAGTTTCTTTTCATAAATCTCAACAGCCGATGGATGATTTCGAATGACCTGTTAGTGCCCATCAGCAATGTGAAAAAGTTGAGTGAGATTATCTTACTAGCATCACCCTATAAATTCTATGAAAATTGCCAGGTTAGAGGATCTCTTCCAACAACGATGATCTAGTAATAAAATACACGGGGAGGAAAGAAGAGCTCACTTGATACATTTTAGGTTGTGTGAAAGATGGCTCGTCAATTTCATTGTGCCCAAATCGACGGTAACACACTATATCAACCACCACATCAGAATGGAATGTGTGTCGCCACTCTGCCGCAAGCTCACATACATGAACCACTGCCTCCAAGTCATCACCATTTACATGGAAAATAGGAGCATCCAAGGCTTTAGCCACATCTGTACAATACTGTGAAGATCTCCCAGACCTTGGATCAGTTGTGAAGGCCACTTGGTTGTTCACCACAAGGTGGATGGTCCCACCAGTTGTGTAGTTAGGAAGGGCACTGAGATGCAGAGTCTCGTAGACTACACCCTGTCCAGCAAAGCTTCCATCACCATGAATCAACACACCCAAATTCTTTGTTCTGTCGACATCATTAGAGTAGTATTGTTTTGCTCGAGTTTTCCCAACAACAACTGGATCCACAGCTTCCAAATGACTTGGGTTGGCAACCAAAGACAGATGGATTCTCTTCCCACCCCTGGTTGGCCGATCATAAGAAGTACCCAAGTGGTACTTTACATCTCCGGTTCCTGTGTACAGCCCAACTTCGTCGATGGGCTTCGTGCCCCCACTGAATTCACTGAAAATCTGACGGAGTGGCTTCCGGACAACATTACCCAAAACATTCAATCTTCCTCTGTGGGACATCCCAATAACAATGCTCTCAACCCCAAGATCTGCCGATCTGTCGAACATCTCCTTCATACCCGGAATCAGAGTTTCCGCACCTTCAAGACCAAACCTCTTTGCAGCTGTCCACTTTGTGGCCAAGAAATTCTCGAACTGAGTGCTCCACATAAGCCTATCAAGCATAACCTCACGGCGCTGCTGGTTGTACTGCCTGGGGGTTGGCGTCTCAATCTTATCCCTCAACCAATTACACTTTTCACGATCTGCGATGTGCATGTACTCGTACCCAATGCTCCCACAATAAGCCTGCTCAAGCCGTGTTAGTATGGCTCGAAGGGTTTGCACTGGTCGGTTCTCCGACAGGAATCCAGCCATCCTCCACACCCCGATGAAGAACTCCCTATCAAGATCAGCTTCAGTGAATCCATAAAGAGCAGGGTCCAAATCATCAGGGATCTCCCGTTCCTCCAGGCCCAATGGATCCAATTTGGCTTTCATGTGGCCATTAACCTGGTAAGCTCTCACGAGCAACAATAACCGCATACTCTCTTGAATCGTTTGGCCCGAGATACCAGGTGATGTGGCAGCCTGCCCAACGAAATTCCTGAAGAAATTGTCCCATGATTCATCGACGCTATTGGGATCGGCCTCCCAAGCCCTCTGCAGCTCCTCTAAGTAGACACTACTTGTGCCATCAAGGAAGCTGTCGGTCAACCTCGAAAGGGGCACAGGACGAGGAATGGGCGCAGTCGCAGCTTGTGCCTTTGGTGTAAAGACCGTAGAATGAAAATACCGACTATGCAATGGGCGTGCACGAGTCCTTGTCGCATAAGATCCCACCTGACCTAAATTTCTCCTAATAGCTAACTTTGCTACACTAGAAGCAGCTCTAAACCACGCCATGGCTTATGGACCTCAATTCTCAAATGACCTGATTTCTCCAAGATTCCTATCTCTTCGCCAAATTCATACACGTCAAACCCTAACCATATTCATGTCTTTATTTTCTCCCTGTAACTAAATTTATCCAACAAAAACAAAAATAAAAAAACAACAGATAATTAGTTGAAAATTTTCATTTCTGCCATAACCGAATAGCTCGAACGCTGTAGAATCAGTGAGAATTATCAGAGGAAAAAAAAACCCTAAACGGATTAGGAATCAATAAGAAAATAACTAAATTATTACGAATCGATAAACAAAAACATGTACAAATGAGGAAATTTTCACAGAAATGGAGGAAAAGTTGAATTTCGCCATTAAAGAAAATAGATCGAGCGAGATAAACACCAAGAGATGGTGTCGAAGTAGAAATCATACCTGAACGCGTTAGATTTACGAAAGAACGAAGAATCCCTAACCCCAACTCACCACACCGGCGCTTTTCCGAGAAAATTCGGATGTTTCAGACCCACTCGGCAGCACTTCGTGCCTTCATTTTTTCTTTTGGTATGGTCCCACCGTATGGGCTGGGCCAACGTTGTCAAATGAACAATAAGAAAGAAACCCAAGCCCATCATTTCAAGATCTTTACTGTTAGGGCAACAAGTCTGAAGTCTGAACCATGGTTTATGAAAAAGTTGTAACAGGAACAGTCATTATAACGGTAACGCCCCAACACCGTTATGTTATTTGATCCAGCCGCCGTGATAAAGCTACCCAGCCTGGCTTGTATAGGACTGGTACCTATGCAAATTTTGATTGCACCCTTCTCCAAAATGCAACGCGACACACTCTTTCGGGTCAACTGACCCCATGAATCTTTGGCCCATCCTTCGGTGTGCCTACACACCAAAAATTAGCCTGATTCATGATCTTTAGTCGTTGTGTATTAACCTTTCTTCGTCATGGGCTTCATCAATCTTGAAAAGCCCATGACACAAAAACCTCAAATTCAACGGCTAGAAATCATCAATCAGTCTGTTTTTGGTGTGTAGGTCCACCAAGGGGTAGTCCAAACTCCAAACATTCATGAGTCAGTGGGGTCAAAATAGTGACATTTGGGAGGTGTCATAATCAAACTTTGTATAGGACCCGGTCCTATACAAGCCGGACTCAAAGCTATCTGCTTCTTGGTCAATCTCCTTTTCTTTTCATTTTTTATTTTTTATTTTTTATTTTTATTTTTTGATAAGCAGAACCCGGGCTGTTATTTCCGCCTATTCTTCTCTGCAATCTAAAAGTCTACTGAATTTGACGGTTTAGATCATTTGTTTTAATTTCTGATCTACAGCTTACATGCCGTCCAATAGGTTGCGTACCATTTGCATGGTCTTGATCAATTATTGTCTTTAACAATCGGATGGTCGAGATCAGTTTAATATGGCCGCTCCATATTTAAGGGAGCTACTACCTAATCAGGTCAACCGTTTGATTGATGTATTTTATAGGTTGATTTTTAAGTTGGGTACAAAGATCCAAGTTGAAAGATAACTAATCAGCCTGATTTTAGTTTTTAAGTCCACCTAGGGATGTATCTAACCGTTAGATTGGTGTCTTTTATGGGTTGATTTTTAACCGTTGGATTTTTAGCATTAGTTGGGGTACAAAGATCCAAAGCTTATAAATAATCAACCAACCTTATTTTAGTACGTAGGTACCTAGGGTTGGGACAAATATCCATACAGTATTAGTGATTTATAGCCATTGGATTTGTGTCTTTTATGGGTTGATTTTTAACTATGGGATATCTAGCATTATTTGGGGTACTCAAATCTAAAAGTTAGAAATAACTAATCAACCTGATTTTTAGGGTTGGGATAAACATCAATACGGTCTATTATCTCTAATAATGTGCCACATGGCGTGCTCAGAACATAGTCCATCATTAGTGTTGATGATGGACGTCTATATTTATTGCATCATGTGCCACTTAGGCTTTTGCCATTGATATTTTGACACGGGTTAATCATAGTCAAAAAATTATCAAAATAATTTTAATTATTATTTAAAATTTTTTTTTTAAATTAGCATCAATAACATTTAATTGACGGATGACAAAAAAATAACAGTCATTATAACATAAAGTTCATGAGATGATAATTCTCTTAAAATTAGAATTCATTGGGAAATCCAAGTAATTTCCACAGTGCAACCAAACACAAAAAATTTCAATTCTTTGAATTCAAATTCTTAGAAATCACAAATCTTAGAATTCTATTTTCAATTCCAAACCCGTGTCTGGTTGCCAAACAGACCCTAAAAGGAAATCCAAATATCAAATGTTTAGGGATATGTAATCCTGCATCTTTTTTCGAGCTACGTTTGAAGATTTAATGGATCATGGTTTAAAACAACACCGTTTAAATGGCAGCCGTTAAAACGGTAACGCCCCAAGCCTATTATGTTAGAAACTGTTTCGACACTCAGAAAATAATGGCCGTTTTTTCATTTTAATGGCCGTTAAAATCATTTTAATGGCCATTAAAATCTAGAAAATTTTGTGTAAAAAACGACCTTTATTTCCGTTATATTCTATTTTTTTTCGTTTTTTAAAATTTGATATTCAAATTTCAAATTTTGAATTTCAGCGCCATTTTTCCGATTACAATTCATTTTAACGGTAACGCCCTCAATTCGTTATACCATTAAAACGGCCTCTTTTAAACCTTGGAATGAATTACGCTGCTTACGACAGATATCATAATACTATGAACATTGTAATATGCATCATTGCATGTATGTATTAATGTATATTTCATGATTATGTTAGATCGCAAATTTCTTTTTGTAAAAAAAATGTTTCAAATCACGGTGTTTTCAAAATATTATAAAAAAAAAACACACACACACAAAATATTTAATAATCTGAAATAATTGCGAAATTTTAAATTTTTCAAAAAATCTCCTCTCATTCTTGTTTTAAAAAATTAAAGTATATTTTTATTTTGAATATATGTCACCAATTTATATTTTTATAAAAATATTTTAAGAATAGATTAACAGATTACTACACATTTTGAGACCTTGATTAATGAGAAATATTTTTTAAAAATTATTAGTGTTGCTTATATTACTAGATTTAAGGAAAATATTATATAGTTCCAGTTCTATTATACTTATATTACCACCTAATCTATGGGTTGTCTAGTATGCAAACATTGTATCCATCATTGAATGCTGATTGAAAAACGTGTTTTTAATTTATAAAATATGTTTTTTTGAAAACATTGAAATAACACATTTTTCAAGAGACATCCAACAGTACTGACAATGTTTGCATACTTTTAAGTATGCAAATGGTTGCATACTAAATTTGTCCCCTAATCTATATACATTATAAACATATGCACATATGTATACGCACATAATTTTGGACTAATAAGTATTAAACCCAAAGTCCTCACTTATCGATCTTTTGTCGTTCTCGTCTTTTTGACCGCTTTTTTAACTTAAATTGTTTTAAAACCAACATTTTTCAATGGGCAGATTTTTACCGCTTCGCCCTTTGCTAACTATGGACTCCTGAGTACGTTTTCCCTACGAACTGCACTGTTGGATGTTCCATGAAATTTATGTGGTGCAAATCCCTAGGACCACACAATGCATGACGATCTCTAAAACAATATACTTGAAATTTTGTGTGTGAGAGAGAGAGAGAGAGAGAGAACCGGTCAAAATTGGGTTGTGCACGATGCAGGCAACCCCCTGGAAAGATTTTTTGAAGCGGCGGAAATTAAGAAGCAGGGATCATGCGCCAATCATGTTGCGCCAGGTACACCTAAGTGTAAGGGCACCAGGTTAACCCTGGTGCACCTGGCGCAATATCATTGGACACATGATCGCTGCTTCTAAAGTTCCCCCGCTTCAAAAAATTTCTCTCCTGGAAAGAGTAGGGTAATAAGTTGCTCAGTCCACATTAGCTCTCCCAATACACTCCGGCAGGTGTGGAAGGGGTGACTATGGTGCCCCAAGGGGCTAGTCGGGTGCTCTAAGAGGCCCGGATACCCACAGTTTCAAAAATAAAATAAAATTATATATATATGAAAAGGATGTCATTTCAAAAGCACTAATAAATCAATACATTGCGCCTCAAGCAAACGTTCATCACACATGGTTTTCTCATATGATACATGGAAGCTCAAACAGCTCCTGTACAACCCAGGTATGTAACAATTAGAATGTAAAATTTTTACAAATCACCTTCTTCCAAGTGGTAGATAGTGTCTAGCATCGGTCAGGCCAGTTCTATTTTAGAGCTTGCAAATGGGGTATATAATAAAATGATATTTTGGCATGATTCATTATACAAAGAGAAATGGAACATGCATCCATTTAAGTTTCTTAGGAGAAAAGGCGCTGCTTCTATTTATCTTTCTACATCTCAGAGAGCAACAACATTAGGATATTGTAATTCCAAGCCAAAAACGAAAAGACAGTCCGTGTCATATAATAAATTCCTCAAATAAGTGAGAAACTACCTTTCACACACTAAAACAAGTCGTAGTTGAAAAGAATGATATGGAGAAAATACAAGCACCCACCATACTGTCATCACAATTAGTGTTTTCCCAACTAGTGTCACCACCTCCACGCCTTCCCTCTCTCTCTCTCTCTCTCTCTCTCTCTCCAACATATTATGATTCACTTAAGAACCACAGCAAGCCGATCTTTGCGGAGCTTGACTACCCCCAGCCGCCTGGTCTGGTTGGTTAATCCTGATCGTCTGAGGCTGCAACCATCAAAGGAACCCTCAACACTTAAATAACAGGATAAAAAAGAAAACGGAGTAATCCAGTATGAAAGATACACACTGAGTATCAATGTCAGAAACTTCTCTGCCCTCCCACACCTATCTCTGGTGGGGCTTACGGAATCTTTGTTTTATTCCAATGAGAAAAGAGGGAGCAAATAATAGAACTAATGTTCACAACAGAAGGGAGAACTCATACCTCAACCCTGGAGTCAGTTTCTGCAAGCCTTTGCTTTATATCCCTTCCTATCGAAAAGAAAACCTGCTCCACATTTAAATTCGTCTTTGCACTCTGCAGTTCAGAATATCTTTTAGTATATACAAATAAATAACCAAGAATTGTAGAAGCACGGAGATTCAGCATCAGAGAGAGTTCTGCTTACAGTCTCAAAGAACTTGATACCATACTCATCAGCAAGTGCTTGGCCCTTGGAGGTAGGAACAGCCTACACATAGAGATTTTCGTTTCAAGTCATTATTGGAAATGGTGAGGGCAATCTTATTCCAAAACCAAGAGAGAGAGTTGATATATATATATATATATATATAGAGAGAGAGAGAGAGAGAGAGCCCTGGCGGTTGAGCCATAAGGATCACAGCATCAAGGTCACTAGTCCTAGTTGTCTTTTTTTCTTTCCCCTCTACACAGGACGTAGGATCAAACCAGAAACCTCAGGGATGCAACTCAAAAGTACAATCTCAAACTGATCTACATGCTCAACTATGAGCACAATCACAACTAACACATGGACGTAAAAAGAAACGATTCCAGGGAGTGGCAAAGCACAACAGAACCTTACCCTTTTGCTTTCATCCATGTCAGCTTTGTTCCCCACCAGTATCTTGTTGACATTATCAGAAGCATGCTGTTCAATGTTGCGGATCCAGTTCCTGATGTCTGTGAATGCGAATGAGCCACTTTAATGAGAATTGAGAGAAACAGAAACATAAGGAAATTTTATAAGAGAAATATCAGAGGAGGATAAAGTTCCATCCACCAAAGGGAGATCCACCATCCACCAAAGAGAGATCCAGAGGCTTGTTAACACAGAAACCAGTTTAACAGGTGTACAAAAACCGAGGGTAAGGAGTCTGAACAGTACAGCTGTAAGGTGGATGGTGGATTCTCCTTAGGGTAGATGAAGCTTGAGGTTCATACAATTTCTCCCTATCCAAACTTCAAAAAGTAAGTATGACAGAAGTGAAGTAGGTACTATTGAAAGATGACTCGTCGGTGACATCATAAACCAGCAAAATACCCATTGCTCCACGGTAGTAAGCTGCAAAAGAGAAAAAAAAAACACTTCAGTTAAATTTCAGAACCATGTAAGGATAATAAAAGTTGGAGCCTAAGAACACACTGAGAATTAAGTTCAGAGAGAAATATCTGAGAGATGATGGTAGGAGCTGACCCTGCTTTGTGCCATGAAAATAGCACGTAGAGAGAATTGGAAACGACCGTTCAATGAATCTCACCTAGGAAATCTTCTAGGCCAAAATATTGAACTGATCGAATGATTTAACCATCTCCTATATAGACCGTTTCCTTCAATGTTCACAATTTTCTTGGACAGTCCAAAAGGATATGACATATGTGATGGTTAGGATCATCCAATCGAGATGATATCTGACATAGGAGATCTCCCAAGTGAGACAAATGGTGGCTCAGACTCCTACCTGCCCTTCATGTGTGACACATGCAGCCATAGGCAGGGACGAGAGCTTCTACCATCCAATTCTAAATCAAGTATTTGTCAACTATTATATCAAAAGGCTAAATCTATAAACTGCAGACATCAACCTGTTGTAATGGTTCGGAACCGTTCCTGACCAGCGGTATCCCAGATTTGCAGTTTGATCCGCTTGCCGTCGAGCTCAATCGTTCTTATCTTAAAATCAATGCTGCAGAGGAAGACCTGATCATGTGAGAATGTTGCAATTTAAAAAAAACAAATAATTACAGTCTACTGAATTTTAGAGAGCACGCACCCAATGGTAGTAATAAAACTGGTGGTGAAGGACCCATCCGAGAAGCGCAAAAGAAGGCAACTCTTACCCACACCTGCAAAGGTATGTGACAAAAGAGGCTAAATTTGGATCTCCAAAACTCAAGATTCATTACAACCTAACATAGTGATTCTCTCCCATACTACAAGGATCACAATTAACAACACATACTTCCAGAGTCTGATGAGTTGACAAATTTCACTTTGAATAGTCTCAAATGTATGGGTAAGAAGGGTAAGTCCATCAGAACTAAGACTTGCTCAAGATGCTTCTGAAAAGTTTTTGAAAATGAAAATTTTGAAGCACAAGTGGACTGTAGAAAGATGATGTGAGACAAAGCAAAGGGATATTACATAGCGCTCTGATAACCCAAAATACATGTAGACTTTATATACAATATTTAGCCCATGGGGAGATAATCTATATTGTAGCCATGAACAATAAACTCCCAAACTGACTGCAAAATCTTTAACCTTGATAACAGGAAACTCTTTAAGAAGGCTTGACCACTCTTTCAAGTCCTTCCTAATAGCATTGCAAACCAAAAAAATGGACTGCATCTTCAAAATTCTTCTATTGGGTTCCATCCGTATACCCCATCAAATGATGTAGGGAAACTTCTTGCTTCTAAAGCCAAATGGACCACTAGACCAAGAAGATACAACTTCCCTAGATTTGCTTGGAAAAAGCCAATTGATACAAACAAAGAGAGAAGGAAACCATTATTGCCTTATTAAATGAGTAATGGATGGGTAAATGGTTAATGTTTTCCTTGTACTTCCTACACACAATGCTATTCAAAATTTGGCATCTCACGGTTGATAAGGTGGTTCATAGTCAATATCTTATCTAAGACAACCATCCAAGTAAATGCCCCCACCTAGAGCGGACCACGATTAGGGATTTTCCCAATACAGGGAGAAATTACCCTCCACAATTTCCTTAGCAGTCATGGCATTTTCCCCCTAATAAGAGAGAGAAACAGAACACTAGGTAGCAGATAAAATTTCCAAAGACAAACTTTTCTAACCTTTGTAGGCATCAACTTTTTAAGCCCCTTAAATAAGTTTGAAGACAAATTCGTAGTCACTTAGAAATTCATTTTATTTTCGTCATGTGTAAATTTCCCTCACTAATCATGACAGGTAACACACAAAACGTGTAGACATGTCACAATACACAAATACAAATATCTACTTAGTCTTATACAAAGTCTCCAACTAGCAATTGGTTCTATTTTTTATTTGCTTTACAGATACACCAGGTTACATCCCACAAACTGGGATTCTAAATATGGTCAAAATATTTATTACCAACTCACCCATCCAGGCATTGATAGATTACAACATCTGTAATCTTTTGTAATACACCAGGTTATAAAGTCCCCTTTGTTCTTCTTTACATCATGTGGGTTTTAAGGTGCATTTCATGCGTACATGGATCCTTAAGAATTATGAAGCTTTGGGTCTTAACATTGGCATGTTTGTAATAAGGTGGTCCAATTCTCTCCTAGGCCAAGAACCACACTCCTTTGAAACCTACACAACATTGACCACGTCAGACTCTAAATTCTGATGGTTTAACTTGACATGTTTGTAATAAGGGGGTCCAATTCTCTCCTAGGCCAAGAACCACACTCCTTTGAAACCTACACAACATTGACCACGTCAGACTCTAAATTCTGATGATCATTTTCATCAATTCTTTTAAGGTAAGTTTAGGTCAAATCAGTGACAATTAGGAAAGCCAGACTCACCATAGAACACAACAAGCAATGTAACGCTTAACATAAAGATAGTGTTCTTCAGCCTAGGGGGCACCAAATGAATAGCATTCTAAGTTTAACAAACAAAAGCACCGTACACTATAATCATTATAGATAAACATAATGCTAGTGTTTATCTACCAGCACCAGTGCATTAGTGCTGAGTGCAATCATACCAGCACTAATGCACCGGATCCCATTAGAACTCCGCAGTTAAGCGTGCTTGGGCGAGAGTAGTACTAGGATGGGTGACCTCCTGAGAAGTCCTCGTGTTGCACCCCTTGAAACCATTTCCGATAAAAAAAAAAAAAAAATGTAGATAAACATAATCCAAGCTCCATCAGAAGTAATGCTAGTGTTTACACTCAATATCAACAAGTTCCACATAAATCATTGGCATGTACTGAACTTTGAACCCTTTTCAGTTTATCCTCAACTCCATCACATACTGACTTTGTCAAGTATTTTCCCATCTCAATCGAATAAAAGTAGCGAACAACAGACGTTGGATGCAACGACAAACCAACAACGAAACCAACACAACTGATTTGTAATAGTTTAAAAAGTGCATGACCAAAGACCAAGCCATTCATAAGAATGGAAAGTCACACCAAAATCTACCACAAAACCTTCAAATCACAAGACACGGATACACACATGGGACAGCAACGAAAACAAAACAACCCACTCCATTAAGAGAGAGAGAAGTAAACATACATGATGATTATAGTTGGGATAAGGCTTATGATGATGATAGCGCATATACACGATGATCCAAACTATAACAATTTGTTAACAGCTTAAGCAAGTCTCAAAGGAGAACCTCCGACCTAGAGGGAGAGTGATGTGCCAAGGCACGTCCATCTCCACAGTATTGAATTAAGATGTTGTCAATCATCTACTAGCTCACCCATCCTCTAGATTAGACAGTGTCAAAATGCTTGGAGTAGATACAACTACCAAGACCAACAAGGGAACTCCATTAAAACTAAAGATTCACAAACCATCACCAAATAGCATGAGAGAATATATTGACCATCACAACTTTCGTTGATACCAAGTTTCCCTCACCTTTTGGATCCCTTTCACTACCAAACAAAGAAACGATCTACACCATAAGATAGACCAAAGAGATGGAGTAAACCTTGGCCAATCGATTTCACCCTCCAAAGTCAGGATACAGCCTAACAACCCTTATATTCAGGGGTAGAATCTTCATGCAAAGCCACGGTACCCACCAAGCATGGGGAACATCCCGACATTCCGTAATAACAAATGCATCACAAACACAATAAAAATATTATGAAGAGAATACCTGTAAACTAGTAGGCCATTATCCAGCTATCTACTAATATTTGAGCTCTATACATACAAATCTAATAATTAGATAAATTAATCGCACAATAGTATAAGAACAGATCATGTTTCAACGTTCAAACAAACATAAACCCAAAGACCTCAGTACATATAGTTACTAAAACTAATAGTGGATGCTTCACGGAAAACAGAGGCTAAAAGGTGTACATCTGACCAAAGGAATCACATAAACTAGTATAGTTCCTGTCTTCATCTGAGACTATAGTTCCTAAATATGAGAAGAACAGTAGGTAGGAAAACGTAATTGAGATCAATAAGCTTCTTAATTAAGAAATACAAGTTGGACATTATTACCATAAAATAAAACATAAATACCATAACTCGCTCTTGTACAAATGGAGCTATTAAAGTTGGGAAAATAAACCCACAGCATACGAATGTCAAGAAAGTTTGAAACCAATCATATGATTTCACAATCTCCGATGACCATTTTGGAGAATTCAATGACCTACTGGGCATCTTAAGACAATAAGGGTGCAAGAAACTAACACATGAGTCAGGATCAAAAATTTCATGAGGTTCTCATTAGCATTAACAAAAAGGAAAAGGTGACAAATGAGATTGGATGAAAATTATATAAGGCAAGCAGTCAAGCAGAAGCAACAACGAGGGGTTAATTCTTAAGTAATGACTTAAGAGTGCTAGCATCACCAAACAAACTGGAAAGTGTCCAACCAAACAAGGGACCAAACGTCATACATTGATGGAACAACAACACAGAATCCCCTACCTTATGCAACGTTTAAAACGAAAAAACTATCATAGGTCTTGCAAGCTTGTTGAGGATCAAGGCTTGGAAGTCCTAGTAATTTCCTTCAAAATTGTAGGATTATAACCAAGTGATCAGAAACAAGAACGCTTCCCCTGTAAACCTTCCAGATTAATGACCAACCAAATCGTTTTCATAAATACTCCCAATCATGGTCCAACGCATATAACATTTGTGTACGGATCTCTAAAGACCAAATGTAAGGTTGACCAAAACCCATTCCCATACTCCATCGAAGCATGAAAACAATGTACATCCCCATGTTCGGATCACTCAAAAACAACCATTTTCGTTTGAGAATACAACCAGCGCCTTTCCAAAAATGAATCGCTCGCCATATCGGCGAAGAAAATTAGGTCAAAACCATCTGAATCCACAACCAAACCAGAAGATCTGTAAAAACCGCACGCGTATTGCACCATCCACACAAATGAAATTGAACCAAAATCAAATCTTTAGATACCTCGATCCACGAGAATAAACTAATATCAAACAAAAACAATGAGACCGCAGTGGCCTGCCTTTCACGACCAATACCAGAAAAGAACATAACTTTCAAATCTAGAAACGCGATCCAGATAAAACAAAAGGAAACAGAGACATCAATGAAGAAGAGAAATGCGGAACGTGAATCTCTTACCACTGTCGCCGATCAGGAGAAGCTTTATGAGGTAATCATAATCGGCTCGAGCCCTAGCAGGTGGAGCGGCCATGGAAGTATAGAAGAAAAACCCTAGAACAGATTTGTCGCTGCGTATACGAAAAAGTACACTAACTTATTTGAAAAATAGGGGAAAAAAGAGCGAAAGCGAGTAAATAAAGGCGAAAAAAAGTACCAGGTTAAAAATGCAGAGAGAGAGAGAGAGAGAGATCAGGGGAAAGATCGGCGAATTGATAAATAGGGAGAAGCGTCTCTGGGACGTCAGTAGTGGTCGGCCGTTCAGAGCTTGAAGAGAGAGAGAGGATGGGATTTTTTACCAAATAAGGGGACACCTTGATCGGTTCTCCGTCCGACCTAGCTAGCGCCTCCTACGCACTGCCTTTTTTTTTTCAATTGGTGCGCCGGTGACTACCCTGCGCACGCTAGCAAGTCGTCGGCGACGTGGGAGAAATCTAATGTCCCTCCGCGTAGTATGCGGCCTCTCTCGTCTCTCTGTTGTCGACCACCCTCTGCGTATGACATATAAGGTTGCTTCTCTACGCTAACATCCTACAGGCTACAGCTGGGAGGACGCTTGATCATATGTACCCACATCGCTGGATTTTTTCCAAAACTACAACTGTCAGTTAGATAATACTTGTAAAGTAATGATTTTATCAGCAGCGTTGTATTGTACAGGTGGCAAATATGTTCTTCATCTGGACCGTCCAATAAGGGTTCAACCGTTCTGAACAATTTCATTGTGAGACATTCCTTAACGCACGTCTCAAAAATAGTAATAATTGGTTAAGACTTAAGATCTCTTATGTGGGCTCCATGCTCATGAGAACGCAGTGCGTCGTTTGACTTGTAAACGTTTTCCATGGCAAAACGTCATCTAACCGTGATTAAACTTGTATAAACAATCCCCACGGACCCCAACACGTTTGGAGTGGACGTAGTTGTGCATACGCCGCGTCAAATGATCGAAGTGGCTATGACCTTCCCCAAGGCGTGGCCCGTCAATTTTATAGTCCAGTTTTCATGCGCCATGGGCACAAGCCGTACAGCTTAAGTTTATACAATTTCTAATAGAGTAAAACTTGTGTCACAAGATGTTGTGATGGAAGCCAGTCACAGCACTCAATACGAGCCACATGGCACACGACCAGAGGGCGCTGACCATATGGATGTTTGGCCAGTCCCTCGGTGGACCTACAAACCAAAAATCAGCTTGATTAGTGATTTACAACCTTTGTATTTTTGCACCCAAATAACGCTCAATAATGCTCAAATATCTATCATTAAAATCAACCCATGAAATAACTTCAATCGAATTGGTTAGAAATCAATAATCAAGCTGATTTTTGTGTACCGGTCCACTGATGGACTGGCCAAACATCCATACGGTCATCGTCCTCTAATGGTATGTCACGTGCTCCTGTTGAATGATGTGACTGGCTTCCGTCACAAGTTTTACACTTTCTAATTTTTTTACTCAGACAGACGAAGCGTGCAACATTTTTCAGCGTTTTCTTACACGTGGCAGATTTTGAAGGAGTGGATTTTTGAAACAGAAATAGTGGACAATCAAATGGCGCCACAAGTTGCTGTTCAAAAGCATTTCTGATTTTGTTCAAGAGCATCAGCGGATTGGGGCGCCATTTGATTGGCCACTGCTTTGCTGCTTCAAAATATTTCTCAACTTTTTTTCAGACCTTAAGTCTAATTCAGCTGAAATTAAGTGATTTTGGTGATTAAGTTGCGTTGGGTAAACGACTTAATTTTAGCACTTATCCCACACTCAAGGAAAAAAAGACAAAAGTAAAAAGTGACCCGGCCTTCACTTTTTGCGGTAAGTGAATGAATCTTTAAAAAAGATTCTTTGATTCTTTTTAAATACCAACAATGTCCTTTTTTCAAACTTTTCCTTTTTAAAAACTTACGAAAGTAACCTAATAAATATTTCAAAATACCCATAATACCCTTGACTTAATTTTAAGACTTAAGACCTTAGCAAAAACACCCTAATTCAGACATAAGTCGTTAAACTACCAGATCTTAAGCACTTTAAGTTTTTAGATCTGATAGCTTAATTTACCAAACGCCACCTTAGTGACTCTTATGGAGAAGAACTTTGCTGACCACCACAACATGAGCTGCGCGACATATTTTTAGAGATTTCTGACCGTAATGATGGGGCGGGGGGACTTCCATGCGCAAGGCCGCACAAACCAAACAAAACGGCTTTGCTCAAGTTGTGCCACATTAGCAAAAAAGCAAAAGCTCTTGTAAACCCAAGTTTTGATTTTTTTTTTTTTCTTTTTGAAATTGAGAAAAAAAAAATGGCGTGGCACAACTTGAGTAGGACCTTTTGTTTGGTCTGTGCGGCCCCGGCGCATAGAAGCTGCTCCTGTATGGATGTCTGGCGGTCTGGCCCAACCCTAGATTGACAATGGCTAGTGATTTCTAAGCATTGGATTAGAGTCATTTCATGGGTTGATTTTCAAGCGTAGTCTTTGAGTGGGGTACAAAGATCGATCCAAAGGTTTGAAATCACTAATCAGGCTTATTTTTCGTTTGTAGGTCCACCTAGAGATTAGCCAAATATCCATACGGTCAGTATCCTCCAAAAGTGTGCCACGTGTCTCATATTGTGGGCGGTCAGCAGCTTTGCTTCCACTCTCTTCCCACATTGAGATTTCTCCCTTCTTTATGCAAAGAGAGCCCATCCCCATTTTCAATTGCTCAATTCACCTTGTAAAAGAAAATGATTGCAAGGCGATTAAGAAAATTTCCTCAGAAAATAAAAGTGATAAAATTTTATTATTTTCAAAAAAAATGACAAAAAATAATATTAAAAGACTGGATCAACATCTCTTAAATATTACTATCTAAAAGTTAAAGTCGACAATGTTAAGATGACCAGTTCTGATCAGTGACAGCTTCCACCAGTTATCACAGGGAAACGGCAAGAGCGCGCTGTTTCTGTTTCCATCTAGAACATGGTTGAGGAAGATTCGATACAGGTCGTCAGACGCGGTTAGACCAATTCGTTTCCTTCGTCCTGTGAATTTGTTAATTCAGAATATCTAAGGTGATCGTCTGCAACTCTTATATCACATGCCAAGGTGGGGACTAATGGCTTGATGGCTTCCATCTAGAAGATCCTCGCAGGCCATTAGACCTCGACCATCCATTATATGGACTTTTGATTAAGATCACTTATTGTATTGTTGTCGTATATCATCTAAAAAGAGTGCACTAGATTAAATAATTATTATAATCATAAAATTGGGTCAAAATTTTTGTCTACAATATCTCCGAGGTGGACCCAGTACACGGAGTGCACTGCTGCTGCGTACCAAGGATAACCCGATCCCGATCCTGATCCGGATCAGCCCATCTCGCCCGAGACAAAGTGAGACTCCTTTGTAAAACAGTGATCTCTGGGGAGGACAGGGCCTGGATCGGATCGGATCGGATCGGGTCGTCTCGACCCAGACTTTGAACCATGGCTGCTACTTTGAGGTTACTATACTCTTCTTGGGGACAACTTGAGAGTTCCCTTGGAATTACGTCGACATAAAGTCATGGCCGTATATGCTTAGCCAAAAGTCTTAGCTGTAAATGAAGAGGAAATTTTCAATTTTGCTCGATATGGTCGATGTTTTCCCCAAGGTTTAAAAGTAGCTGTTATAACGGTATAACGGACTGGCGGCGTTACCCTTTTTTTCATTTGTAACAAATTGTAATGCATAACGTAAGAAAGAAAAACAGAAAAAAAAAACGAAATTAACTGAAAATAACAGAAAAACAGAAAAATGGCTAAATTTTTAATAACATTTATAGTGGAAAATAACTGTCGTTTTTTTCACAAATTTTTTCATAAAATAATGACTTATTTTCTGAGCGTTTTAACGGCCCATAACGTAACGGGATATGTCCAAATCTATTATAAGAGCCTTATTTATAAAATAACAGCCGTTATTTTCATTATAACGGCCGTTCTTTATTTGTACAATCAAGAGAACATTGACAAACAGTCCAACATGGCTACGATCATCTAATCAAACAATTTTTGACACTCATCAAATGATTGATGTTTTAGGATAATTATAGTCTTGGACAAAAAATCATCCAACACCAACAAAGTTGTGCCACATGTACCTAGAAAACTGGTGAGTGGAGAGCTTGCTGATTGATTTTTTTAGGGCACGTTTAACAATTATGATGAAATGGATTCTCAATCGATAACCATTTCTACCAAAAGCAATTTTGAAAAAATTACCAAACATCTTTACACTATTTTTAATATCCTGATATTTATATCCAGATTCGGATCCAACTAGAATATATAGATCCAGATCCAAATTCAACTTTAAATATGATAATCCATATTCATATACGAATACCACATGGATCAAGGGCAAATTTCATATCCAATTCAACTCTTGATATCATCATCCCATATTCAGATCTTTAGATACAATTTTGACTTTTAATATCACGATCCATACCCAAATCTAGGTCGCTAGGTTGGATATATAGTGTACATTCAAATCTAATTTTAACTTTTAATGTCATGATCTTTATCTGAATTTATTCCAACTCGGGTCTGAATTTGAACCATGATCTATATGGAAATATATCCGATTCAGAGTTTTGAATATGGGTCGGGTGCAAGTTTGATCCATAAAAAGTAACAAATTTTAGTAAGGATCCAACTCCCAAACCTAGTATTTGACCTGATCCGAATACAACACAATAATCTAGATACCCATTTCATTCGGATCATACTTGCTAAATATGGGGTTCAAATCAAGTTATATCTTGAGTTTGACCCCACCCCGTTTCATGCCCTAGCGGTTGCAGTTAGAGGGAGTTTTGACTGCAAAGTAGTAGTCGAGAGAGAGAGAGAGAGAGAGATTATCATTATATAAGTAAGAATTTTGTTTATGACTTTAAAGAGAAATCAATTTATCATTATGAAAAAATGGATTATGTCTATTCTCACCAAACACATTTATTGGTGTTCATAATGGATTATGATTGCAATAATCCATTATCAACCTCATAATTAATTATTAAAAAAAATGGGTCAGGATCGAGGACAACCATTTGGCGTACCCACATAGAAGATGAATCAATGGTTGATTTTTGGTGAGGATGATCTTTATGGTGAGGAGATGATCTTCACAAAAAATTCAAATCATTCCGGTATTCGTAGACTGGTTTAGAAGTTGAAGAATTATGGACCATCTATTTTTACTGTGTAATTTGAAAACTACATTTGATGGGGTTAGAAATTTCAGAATGGGCTGATTTTTTCATGGCGAGGAGATCATCCTCACCAAAAATCAGCCATTGATTCATCTTCTATGTGGTTACGCCAAAATGGTTGTCCCCTAATCCTGAGCTTTAACAAATAGGCCCTTAGCATTATGTTTTGTTTAACAGATTTCCTAAGTTGATTGTGACTCACTTTCCACATTTCACAACTTATTGGTGTTGAACGCTTTTGTCCAATGATAGATTTTTATTTATTTATTATCAAGATAGAATATAAATGAAACGCAAAGGACTAAAAAGGCTCGAAGGACCCCTACGTCTCCATAGCTCTAGAAAGGCATAGAGGGTCCTTTTCCTAAACCCCAAGAACCAAAAAAGAGTTGGCCTTTAAGGCAATAGTATGAACAATTACATTAATGGTCCTAAGAATACAATCAAAAGAAAGAGGGAAATTAGAAGTCGTTGCCAAAAATATCAGCTACCAAACTGCAATATCCTGTTACCCAATGGAGAGTGCTGTGGGCACGGGCCATTTACTAGTCTATATCAAGATTTAAAAAATGGCTGTTATTTTTCATTATTTTTCCGTTATAACAAAAATAACGACAGTTATTTTTTGGAAAATTTTCTGAAAAAAATGGCTGTTTTTTTCGTTTTTTTCCATTATATTCCGTTTTTTTTTTGTTTTTTTTTCTATTTTGCCTTTTTCCCGTTATTTTCGTTATTTTTTTCATTTTTTTCGTTTTTGCCCCTGAGCATTTTTTTTTCCGTTATAACGGTCCCCTTTAAACCATTCACACCCTCTTATAGGCTTCAACAAAGAAGGGCCAAGATCTTATCCTCCCAAATGGACGGTGGATTTCAGCCACTCACACCCGATTTTGGCAAATACTTTGTCGGAGAGTGACGTGGGCAAGGGCTACCCACTAGTCCTTTTACAAATTGCAATTTATGGTTTATAAGATATATAGACCTTACATCATGTTTAATCAATTAATGGTCTATCTAAATTTTGTATTTGGTATTCAATAGATTCGTTTGGTTGCATTTGAAATAGATTAGTGGAAATGATTGAAGGGTGCTTCCAATCACAAGAGGATCTTTTGGATCATCAAATTATCATCAGCCCAAGCTCGTGAAAGCCAAAAAAATCCTTTGATTAGATGATCCTAGCCTTTTATTTAACACAATTTTGATTAGATGATCCTAGCCTTCTATATTAAAGAAAGTACGTATACTAATGGTATGGATCATTTGATTTGGTTAAAATTTTGACCAGGGAAATTTGCAAGGTGTGGCTTATCAAATAATAATGGGTTACCAGTATGCTTATGTGGTGTTTGCATGGCACATGCATGTAGAGAATCTAAGGCCATGCTTGGTTCGCGGCACTGAGATGCATTGTGTTAGTGGAGTATATTGCTTGTGGTTGTGTGGGCAGCACTCCGCCTCTATTCGACCCGTGAACCCTTTGATATACATAGTTACGCTTCTCTCTAACAGCTTAAACTTTTAGAGTAAAGTGGTTGTCAACATTTTGCACTCTAGTGCAAATACAGTGAGTAGCCATACACCCACTTGCCATGGATTTTGGGCTGGACTTACTTTCATCTATTTTGTTAAGGAGTTTGCAAGGTCTTGAAAACCACTTGCTCGCCACCAACCAATCACGTGCATTCCAAAATTGTGGCAAGTGAGTGCATTTGCATCCCAGTGCAGCGAACCAAATAGGACCTAAGTAATTGTCAAGTTGGCTGTGCATACTGCATACCTGGTTTTCAAAAATAAAAAAAAAGGTTGGCTTAGCAGTTCACGGTACCGGCCAGCACTATTTTAGCTTCTAAACTCAATCGGGCCAGTTATTTTTATTGGTTGTCTGACCCAAACCGTTGCCCACCTATACAGTGGGAACACAGCTAGGCCTTGGTAGTTGGTATAGCCCTGGCAAACATTTTTTTATTATTGGATTTGATAAACTCCAAACTGAGCCTAACTCAATTGATTGCTTATTGGGCAGCAAATCCCAGCTCAGAATGAGATACGAATGCTTTCCACCAACAATTCTAAGACAAAATTCTAGAAATGTCTAAATGTTGCATAGGGAAGACTACGAAATTATCAAAAAATACATGTCACTCGTGTACGTCTAATCACCGATCTGAAAGTGAAGCAACTGATTAAGTGTCAGACAAAGAGAGTACGCCTTGTCAATTAACCAATTGACACATAGCATCTTTATTTGCCTACAAAATAATCCGAGTGGTGTTAGATAAAGACACGTTGTCACTTGTATATGTCTAATCATCGATCTGAGAGGAAAGCAACTGATAAAGTGTTAAACAAAGAGTAAGATGGCCTTTAATAAATTAAGTTATCAGATCAAAAAGCTTAAAGTGCTTAAAATATGATAGCTTTATGATTTATGTTTGAATTAAGTTGTTTGGTGAAGGTCTTAAGTCTTAAAATTAAGTCAATGGCATTGTGGGTATTTTAAAATATTTATTAGGATACTTTCGTAAGTTTTTAAAAAAAAAAACTTTGAAAAAAAGGCATTGTTGATATTAAAAAAGAATCACATTCACTTATTGCAATAAAGGCCGGGTCACTTTTTACTTTCACTTTTTTTTTCCTTGAGTTTGGTGATAAGTGTTGAAATTAAGTTGTTTACCAAACACAACTTAATCACCAAAATCACTTAATTTCAGCTCAATCAGACTTAAGGTCTGAAAAAAAGTTTTACCAAACGCCACCTAAGTCAATTAGCCAATTGACACATAGCACCTTTTTTTCGCTTGCATCATAAATAATTTACAAATTAGACCATAGTTTTTTAAAATGGCCGTTATAACGGATTCGGACCCCCTCCCCTTTACGTTATGAACTGTTAAAACGTTGAAAAAATAATGGTTGTTATTTTCATAATAACATCCGTTATTTTCGTTTTTTAAAATTTAAATTTCAAAATTTCAATTTCAGCGCCATTTATTTCTGTTATTTTCGTTTTTTCCAATATTTCCGCTTATCCCGTTATTTTCATTTTTGCCCCTGGAAAAAGGTAAGACCACAGTCCCTTTTAAACCTTGAATTATGTGAATAACGGATCACATCAGTCTTGTCCGAATAAGAAAAAATGGTTAGAATTATTATTATTATTTGTTAATTGAATTTTTTTGAAAATAACCTCGTTACGGTAACAAATATTTATTTTTAAATAACCATCGTTGTTTTTGTTATAATGCCCTTTTTACATAACCATGGCTCAAAAACGAACTTTGCCAAAGCTGCATAGCAATAATCAACCATTCCAAACATTTGATACAGACTCCATTTTGTGCGATGCAGATAATAAGCGATTACGTGTTCACTCTCATAGCTTATTTCCTTCCGTTACATATGGAGATAATTGCACAATATATATGGAAATAATTGTTTTCGCAAAAATTAAAACTTGTAACCAAACATGCCCTATCGATGTAGTCCAGGGTGGAATGGGCCGGGTTAAAGGATTACCAATGAGAAAAGGGAAAAAGAAAGTGGGTGGGGAAATTGAGGAGAATTTTTTTGAAGCATCATGTGACAATGATCGCGTGTCACATATACCGTGGTTACTTTTTCACAAGTCTTTTTAAAACCGAAGTCCATATATGTGGCGCGTGATCATTGGGGGCATGATCGCTGCTTCAAAAATCCCACCGCTTCAAAAAAATTCTGGGGATCCATTCACATGATGCAGCGACGAAGCGCTGGAAGAAATAAGCTCGTGCAAACCGACCAAGATGCTTTAACTTGACTTCAATTGGGGGAAAAGTTTAGATGCACGGAAATCTCAATGCAGTCAATGTGTAGCCTACATAGTGCAATTTTTGTGGCCCATTGGACACATAGACGTTTAGCCCCTTGGTGCATATATACACATAAAAAATCATCCTGATTGGTTGTTTTTAGACATTGGATTTTAGTACTTTTAAAGGAGTGATATGATTCTAGCCGTTGGATTCAAGCATATTTTTTGGGTAGTAAATCCAACAACTAGATATCATCATCAAGCTGATTGTTTTGGTGTGTATATCCACCAAGAGGTAGGCTAAACACCAAACAGGCAGTGGGCCCAAAAAATGTGCTACGTAAGGCCACTCATTAACGGCATCGAGATTTCCATGTACACAAAAATTTCCTCCATTATAATCCAAATTACAGAGCATCTTAACTGAACAAAAAAAAAACAAAAAATATTGTTTCACATGTTGCGAGTTTTGGTAGGGTTTAAGTTACTAGCGACATGGAAATGTAGATCTTGAAGTAGTGAAACATTTAGGTGAATTATTAGGAGTAATGCCTCTTATGACGCCAAATAAATGCACATGAGGCCTTGTTTGGTAGCATTACAAATGGGTGCGCGCGTGCTTGGTTTCACAACAGCCAACAAATATTTGCATTAGACCCGATCATTTTTTGCCAAAAAAGTGGTCTAATGTTTGCAGCCAAAAAGTAGCAGCAAACAATAGGCAAATGACCCTCTCATCCCCTTGTCTCCCCAACAGTTCTCCCCTCCCCAATCATAAGAATATTTTCCCAACAAATGTATCAAAAATTTGCCTACAAACATTTTCCTGCAAACTATAGACAGAATACAAAGCAGATCCTAAGAAGTAGATAATCTATGGTTCTAATTTTTTCTTTCTTTCTAGATAAGTTGGGATCGGACCCTCCACTTCATGGTTGCAGTACAGCGTGTCAATCAATTGATCTATGGGTTCAAGCCCTTGGTTCGACTTCATCTTAGACCCTCGTAAATATCGGTAGAGCCCAAACTTATTTCTACCACCGATGTTCTTATAATCTACTCCTTTTCACAAAATGACCGACAGACATCCGTCTCACCTGCCGTCCCCCTAGAGCCAGATTGCCAGAAGGATATATAACACGGGGATTTTAATGGCCATGGGTCAGTCCCCTATGTTACACATGTAGATAACGCCTTAACACCTAATGGCCTAAACGATATCCCTACAACAGTGTCTGGTACACCAATAGCCATTATTTTAGAATTGTCATATAATGTTTAATTTTATTAAACTTTCTTAAATTAAAGCGTCTGGTGTACCACCTGCTTACACACACGCACACACGAAAAAAAAGAGCATATGGTATACCAGCTTTAATATTAAAAAGTGGGTCCGGATCGGGGACAAACATTTGGCGGACCCACATAGAAGATGAATCAGCCATGTGGGTCCGCTAAAATGGTTGTCCCCCAATCCCGACCCTTAAAATTTAGAAGTTAGAAAAAAGGAAAATGCACACCCTTATATGTGCTGTTATGACAAGTACAACGGTGAAAATAATCAAGATAGACCACCGTGTTATTTTTGTTCTAATTTTAAACCTTAATTATTATAAAATAAGTATAACGTGAGAAGTTGGAATCGATGTTTTTAAACCTGGACCCGGCATTGACCCGGTGTACTGACTAGTTCACTGGGTCATCAGTTCAACCAGTTGGCCAAAGAACGGCCCAGCCGGCTTTTCCCAATTTTCTGCTGAAACTTAACTAAACACTAGATTTCCGGGTTGATGCTGACCCGACTGGTTTGCCGGTTCACTCGGCTGGATTAACCCGGGTCTGATCACACTGGTTGGAGTGTCGATCACTGAAAGTAGTGTCATGTTTTAGCCATTCTAGCCCGTTTCATTGATCAATACGTAAGCGACACAAAGTTGGGCAAAATGAGTGGCTTTGGTTTATACGCTACTTTATATGACTTCGTAGCACATGCAGTAATTAAATTTAATTTAATGGTCAAGTAAACCTTTTTCTTTAGCTTTACAAAGGTGGTGTGACATAAAGTAAGTTAAGTCCGATATCATCCCGTAAATTTTCTTTATTTATGTTCAGTCATTAATCTTGCAGTCCGTCCACTTCAGGTAGTACACAGCCCAACTTTACTTGAGTCATTAATCTTCAGTTCACTTCTGGTAGTACACAGCCCCAAATTCACGCATGACGTCCCTCATCAAAGTTCCTGAGGGACCACAGTATGAATCACGTACCACACAAGGTTTAAAAAACGGCCGTTATAATGAAAATAACGACCGTTATCTTCTGGAAAGAAAATTTTATGAAAAAAAACAGCAGTTATTTTCGTTATTTTCAAATTCAAAATTTGAATTTCAGCGACATTTTTCCCATTTTTTCTGTTTTTGCCCCTGAGCGTTTTTTTCGGTTATAACGACGCCCCCAATCCATTATACTATTATAACGGTCCCCTTTAAACCTTGGTACTACATTCTTAGAGATCAGTGACTATGGATGTTTGGCACATCCCAAGTGGACCTACAGACCAAAACTCAGCCTGATTAATAATTTCTAGTCATTGGATCAGAGTCTTATTTAGGGTTGATTTTTACCCATGCGATTCGAGCTTTATTTGGGGTACTAGGATCCAGAGGTTAGAAATTACCAATCAGGTTGATTTTTCTTTTGTAGCTACAACTGGAGATGAGCCAAAAAACCATACGGTCAGTTGTCTGTAATAGTGTATCACATGGCTCATATTGTGGTCCATCAAGAACTTTGTTAACAGGACGTCATCAAGGATTTATTCAAAATTTCAAACTAAAGAAAAGCATGCTCACCACATGTACATGTATAGAAGAATACAGGAAGTCTCAAATGTAATTCTTATGGCTTAAATATGATATAGTCCTTGAGCCTTACCTTCTAATTTATCATGGACAACAACTTGCTTTAGTGTCCTCTACAGCACATAAATTCGCATATGACACCACTTGTATGGATTTTACAAGTTAGCAATAATCCTTCGAATCAAAATAGATGCAAATTGTTGATGGAAAAAAACCCATCCTCTAAAATTGTGCCAACCATACTTTGCAATTGTTTGAAAGTGCGCCAAACGATGAGGCACACCTTGAGCGTCTTGACTCTTGAGTCCCATCCAAATTGCCCCTTATTTCTATTAGCACAATAATAATAATAATAATTCAAGAAATCACATTTTTTTTCTCGTAACATAAAAGTTTAGAGTGTTTAAGATCTGATAGCTTAATGACTTGTGACTGAATTGGATTATTTGGTAAAGGTCTTAAGACTTAAAATTAAGTCAAGTGCATCGTGGGCATTTTGAAATGTTTATTAGGATAATTTCGTAAGTTTTTAAAAGAAAAAGCTTTAAGAAAAATATGTTATGGGTATTAGGGGAACACCACCTACGTTGCACATGCACCTTACACATGGCACACTCGTAGAGATCACTAACTGTATCAATGTTTGGCCCATCTTTAAGTGGACCTATATGCAAAAAAATCAGCTTGATTAGTGGCTTTTAAGGATTTGATTGGAGTCGTTTTCATGGGTTGATTTTTAACCATAGATTTCAAGTATTATTTTGAGTACTCAAATCCAAAGGTTTGAAATCACTAATCAGACTGATATTTGGTAGATAAGTCCACCTAGGAATGGGACAAACATCCATAAGGTGGTCTCTAAGAGTGTGCCATGTGTAGTATACCATTGTCCCTCATGGGGGCGTGCAGACAGCCTGAATTGTGAAGGGACATTTAATGACGGAAGGTTTTACATTTAAAGTAGCCATGCCTTTAATTGTGTCACGTGGGTGGCAACCCCAATTGTTGCTTTATAATAGTATAGATAGATTTAAGAGAGATTCTTAGAATATCTTTTGGAGATGCTTTTGCAAAAACCACTTACCGCATTAAATCACTCCCAACTCACTTTTTAATTAGGTCTTAATTTTAGTAATTTCAATATTAAGTGCTGTAATTAATTGTTTACAAACGCAGTTAATCACTGAAATCACCCAAAAAAGAGTTTTACCAAACGCCACCTTATTCCATCAATGATGTTCTAGATCGATGAAATAGTCAAAATTCAACGGTTGTTCAGAGGGTGAAGACTAGTAGTTTAGACTTTACGCAAAGAAAGACTGAGTCGAGTGGTGGAGCTTCGTAAGAGATCAAATGACCGAAGGAATGGAGGAGAGGAATGTATCACTTTATCCGGGAATAAAGTTCCAGGGGTGGAGCTTGCTTCCACGCAATAGCATCTCGACAGCCCGCCTGTCTGAAAACCGTAAAGGAGACGTTCCACCGTTCGATCCACGAGAACGCATGACCAACCCAACCGCACGACCGTTAGGAACTCCGTCTTCATACTTGTGGACCCCACCCTCATTCGAATTTAATTAGAATTGGACACGTGTTAATGACAGCCAAGCTGGAATCACGTTATATTCGGTTACGAATCTACGGATTCCTTCCGCCATTTCGCAGCAACATATGAAGGTGCCTTTAAATGGCAAAGAGGAAATAAGCGGGAACGCACTTCGCTCGCCTTTCAGGACTTATGTGCGTTTTCTAGGGTTCTGTTCATCTCGCTTGCCTATTTGTTGTTGTTCTTCTCATTCTCTCTGCGATTTTGAGATCTGAGTTTCTCTTTTCGAGCTTCGATTGAAAGCACGGATTCTTTTGGCTTTGTTTCGAGGTTCGATTGTTGCAGGTATGCTGATTCAGTTACTGTAGATCGTTTCTTTTAGGGTTTCAGCTCTAACTTTTAAATTGTTATTTGTTACATTTCATGTCGATTTGTATTGAGCTTCTGAATCTGTTTGAGGTTCGTGTGTTCATGGATCTGATTATTTGGTCCCGGGTTAATGGTTAAGTTTTCGATCCTTCGAATTTCAAGTTTCTTTTCTCGATTTGTTGATTTGGCGTTGAATCTGTGTGGTTAATGGTTAAAGCTCTGGGTTGTGCTATTTCATTTTTTGAGTCCGTATGGAGCTACACCCTATTCTTACATCCAGTGGTGGGATCCACATGGAGATCATGTTAGATAATCCAACCATGCATTGAGCTGTACTCACCATGATGATCATCATCACAAAAAATCAGCCGATTCTGATATTATTGATCATAGAAAAAGATGAGCTAAAGTAATGGTTTAATTTTGGATGGTCCAGATTTTTCAAGCTCAAGTCCATTTTTCATCAGGTTACGAGTGTTAGAATGGACATATTTTTTATGAGAATGGTCTCCATGGTATGGGCAATTCACTGTGCGTTTGGATTGTCCAACATCATCTCCATGTGGGCCCACCTCCGGGTGTGAGAATAGGGTGTAGGAAATGGGTGTGGCCTCTGTCTTGTTTGTTAGTTTTGTTTGATTGGATCTGTATTTGGCATGGATTATGCGCTTTGATTCGATAGATCTACATTCTCTTTGCAGAGTTTTCTGTTTTGATTACAGATTCTTTTTGTTTCATGGTAGATTCTAGCAATGATTGAATTGCAAAAATCTGGGTCCTAACTCAATAAGACACTCTCTATGTAACAATCTGTAGATCATGGGACTACTAAAAAGAGAAAATATTGAAGTGAAACAGTCTTTGTTCCTCTCTTGTTTGGGAGGTGCAGATCCCATTCTGTGTTCACTGATGTTCTTTCCTTTCGCAGCTGTAGTGATATTTAATTAGTGATCTCTTCTTACATGCAAATTGAGTTCAGTCTATGTATAAAATATTGAAGACATTCGGGTTTTTTCTTGAGTTGTTATTTGCATGCCAAATCTAAAATTGATGCAAGTTTGTTTTCCCCCCTAGATAGCTGTTTTACATATCAAGGATGACATTATTTCTTTGGCTAACGTTAGTCCTGGTTAAGAAATGCAGTGGATCCAACATTTATCTAGAAAGTTGAGTTGGCTTTAGGAGTCATCATCTTGGTTGCCATTAAATTTTTCCTTTTTGTTCTATTTTTTGAGAAAAAATGAGCATATGGTTTACAAAAATGACAAGAGAAATATACAAGCAAACAGATGGGCAATTTAATGCAGGCACATACCCCCCTGCTTTCCTTTACATGTAAAGTGGGAATGAGTACGTGGTAACTTCATTGTCGGTGGCAATTTTCCGAACATTGAATATTTATGTAACAAGGAAACCCTCATTGGCATCAAACATAGAAACAAGTTTTGAACACATATATCCCAACAAAACTGATATGCATCCCTAGAATTGATGATCAACCACTGTCCTTAAGGGAGTCCATGTGCATTTGAAACGACTTTTTTTTATAAACAACTCTAGAATCTAGATGGATTAAATGGTGAAACATGATTGTTCGTGTTGCCAACCCCAAAAAGATGGGTTAAGGCACTGATAATGGCGGTGGCAATAATGCTGATGGCCTTGTTACATAGATAATGGCACTTTAATCAATGTTTGGAAAATTTCCACCTATGATAAAGTTTACTTCCTCCATGTCTAAGTTACATACGTCATGTCCCTCATGAATTCATAAAATTGGAGCTCTTGTACTGGTATTCTTATCAAACAACCCCAATATATAAAGCAAGGCATTTCCGAGATAATTATAATTTGGAGTTCTTGAGTTTGGGGCTCGATTGCTAAATAGCAAAAGGACAACAGTCTTTTGATCTAATAAATGATTATTAATCACTGTTATTAGATGTATACAAATCTTCTATCATGCTTGCCTGCAAGGGCATGTGTACAGGAATTAGCATTAACTCTTTATTTGCTTATTGCAACCTATGTTGCATGGATTTTTCTAAATAGGCAAAGCATCCGTGTCTAACAAGATACGGATTCAGGTGCAACACTTCCAAATTCTGTTTTTTTTTTCTTTTTTCACTTTTAAGATACTAATTAACTTTTGACATAGGTTATGAGTTCTAACTTTTACAATTGAAGTTTTCTATGCAACAAATATAACATTACATACATGCTTTTTCTTGTCTGTAAGTATATTATGCAAATCATAAGATATATTTTCAATTAAAAAAAATCCTAAGATATCCCATCACATTATCCACTATTATTCTCATTATTATTTAAAATACAATTACTTTGTTTCTCACTATTTAAAGTATATTGCCGAGTCCACAAATCCTACTTTTCAAGGTTTGCAGAATTGGACATTTCTCACCCATGTTGGACTTTGATACCCATACCCGTATCAATGCAACATATTATTTATTTGTTTTATGTTCACATTATTTAAAGTATACTGTTGAGTCCACGAATCCTATTTTTCAAGGTTTGCAAAATCGGACACTCCACACCCATGTCGGACTTTGACACCCGTACCCCTTTCAATGCAACATAGCTTGCAAAATATTATTTACTTGTTTCATCAATTCAGGTGTAAATTTTTAAGTTTTTGTTCTACTCATGCTCATGCATGTTTCTTGGTTCTCCATCTTAATGTCTCGTATGAAGGTACTTTTCTATAAAAAGACAAAACGTATAATAATTACTCTCTTTCTATTATGTAAAGTGTGTACTAATTGATCATAGACAATGATGATACATTCTTGGGTGCTAAATCACGTATTATAGACTTCGTATCATATGTCAGACACTGAAACACATGTCCGTGTCTTTGTTACATAGATTTAATTAAATTGACGAGATTGGACTGCATTTGGACCTGAATTTGTGTGTTTACACTCCAATGAATTTTGGAATTGACTTTGTAGTTGACCTTCAAAGTTAATTCTGAATTTAATATAGACTACTTGACATGGTAGCTGTTACACTTTTTAACTCATTGACATAGTGTGTGTTAATGCTTCCATAAGGAAACTTACATTAACAAATCACATTAGCTGAAACCATGGCACATAACCAATAATATTCCAGTAATTTTGAGTGCAGACCACAGAGAAATACAGATATTAGTATTAACATTCTTTGAAGATTTTATTGCCTCATGTTTCTGAGTTTGTGAGTTCTGTAAGCAGGGAAAAAATAACTGGGTTCAAAACCAATTGCAAGCCCATATCCAAAGAAAGTGCAGTTAGTTTGTGCTTGAAACTTGGAAGTGGGTTACTAATCCCCCAAAAAGGCTTATTTTGTGGAAAAACTGAAAACTTTAGAAGGTGCCAGCTTACTAAGTTGCTAAAGTCTGAATGTTAATACCACAGACTTGGATTCAATTTCAAAAACATCTTCACCCACTGACCACTAAGTACTAACCTGCTTGACTGCCAAAAAAAATCCTTTGAAGCTTTTATTCGATGTTTCTTTGTTTTCAATTTCAAAAGTTTTATTACTCATGCAACGTGCTCTTTGAGAATCTTCTTGGAAGCTCAGGTTCATTGGCATTTTTTGGACTTCAACTTGACAAATAGATCATATGCTAGTGGCCATAAAATGCATGGTTGATTTTAGTGATAAGCTGGAGAAGGACCTGAAAATTTTTGAAATTTACATTTTGTATATATTTTCTGCTTGCAGTTATGACTCCACCTATTGAGACTCCAGACAAAGCTTTTGATTCACACCAATCATCACATCCACCTCTTAATGAAAGAATTCTTTCATCCATGTCTCGGAGGGCAGTTGCAGCGCACCCTTGGCATGATCTTGAGATAGGTACTTGGATCATTGTAAACCATTGCACCTCCTGATTTTTTTTCAAAACCAGTTCTTATTGTCTAAGCCAGAAATCTAATATTTAAAACTTAAATGTTTCATTTCTCTTTGTCTATGTAATGTCATTATATCTTATTAATTCCTTAAATTGTGACTTTGGATTCAGGACCTGGAGCTCCAACAATTTTCAACTGTGTAAGGACACAAAACTCTATTGATTGAGAAGAGTAGATAGTTAACTTCGAGTTACAAGAAGTTGGCGGCATCATGAGATTTGATTAGCATAATGTTTTATAATTTTTAATATAATGGTTGAAGAAACATTAAGTAGGCCAAGGTAAAATTTAGAGTCTTAAGTATTCTATACCGTAAATATGGTATCTAAATGTCAGAGCTGCAGATATGGCACACATGCAAGTAAGTAGGACCCATTTGATGATTCCCACTGAGGAGGTCTTCTATGTAAAAAATTGACTTGATCAGATGACTTTTAACCTTTTGATTTAAAGCATTCATTTGGATTTTATGGTTAATTTGATCAGGTCAATTGTTTCCTGGGAAATCTCATATTTGGGACCCTTAGAATGGTTGATCTTGCGTCTATACCCACTCAACATGCATGGTTATGGTGTTTATGGACCATAGTTATAGTCTATAAGATACTGAACAGATATCCCATGGTATCTATGGTTCAATAAATGTTGGAGATACCATGTGTTGCTAGACTTACTCTGCTTGAATTTTTCTTTTTACCTTTGAAATAATGAGAATGCTTGTTTTTCCATCAAATAATGGCAATAAAATTTCGATTTTGGTCTTTTAGCTCTGAATGATCCTGTTTATGGAGAGTCTACAGCACTGCTTTTGCACCCTGCTTTTGCACATAACACAACATAGTTTACATGCTTGAAAATTTGTTATTGGTTCTGCATTACACCAAATAACCGTTTCCTTCTGTTGGTTGGATTAAAGGGGAGCAAAGACAAACAAGTACGAACATCTCTTACTATAGGCCCTGATCAAAACCTCCAATACCAAATTTTCTCATTTCTTTCTCTTATTTAACCTACAAATCTACTTCTCAAGATCTGAAATTGTTGGAATTTGAACAGTTCTTTGGGTCCAAAATGTCAGACTTGCTCTCAAGATTCCATATCCATTTTTATTTCTTTTTTAACCTAATTTTTTTCTTTTAATTCTTACTTTTTTATTACATTTACTTTTGTATTAATATATTAAGCTATTTGTTGCTAGAACTTAGTATATAAACTTTTTATGTGGGAAAGAAACTGGGCAATTTTTTGTTGAAATTTTCAGAAAAATGTGGTATCTTTAAGGTGAATGAAGCTCATTGACCAAGTTTGGTTTCAGTAAAAAGCTTGCTAATTCCTGCAGGTGGTGGAAATAGGAAAAGGAAGTAAGGTGAAATATGAACTGGACAAAAAAACTGGGCTGATCAAGGTAATTAAGAAATCTCTTCTCAGTCGTCTTCCTTACCTGAGTTCTCTCTGTATTCATAAGGGGTATTATTTGAAATTTTTATATGTGCAGGTTGATCGTATACTATACTCATCAGTTGTGTACCCCCACAACTATGGTTTCATCCCACGTACTCTCTGCGAGGACAGTGACCCCTTGGATGTCTTAGTCCTTATGCAGGTATGCTGTACGATGCACATTTCAATTTTTAAATTCACGATCACGGTATTGGGTATACACACATACACTAATCCATAAATATATCACAGTGAAATAAATGTTTTAGGGAATATTTACTGGGCCTAAAAGAAGGTGATAGTGGTTATAAGAAGAAAAGTGAGTTTTTTTCTTTCTGTTTTTTCCTTGTTTGCCTTGTCATTAGATGGAGTTAATTTATAGAGGGAAAATATGGTGTTGTTGAGCACCAGTTGTCCTGTACATGTTGTCCAACAACTACAATCTGATCCATTACAAGAGGTACACACCCTCTTGGATGGAACACGGCCCAAAAGTCATACCTATCAGATTTCCTTAGCCATCGAAGGAAGCACTAAGACTGGGACAACTTAAAGGAAAGTGTGGTTGGATGAAACAACCATGAACTGGATAGTTAAGAGCACGAGATCATCATGATTTATGGGGTCATGACTCATCTAGAGGTGGCCACAAAGAGGGAGAGATTCAGGAGGATGTTGCCCATAGAATTAGAGTCGGGTTGCTAAAGGGGATATGCACTTTCAGAGTGTCGTGTGACCAGAGCATACCAATCAAACTAAAGGGATAATCTTACACGTAGGGCATGAAATTGGTTGGACTTGGGTCGGATCTAGGTAGATCCACATCCGACTTTGAACAAGCCGATCCTGATCCAACTTGGATCCATATCCCTTGATCTGAATCAAACCAAGATTCGTATAATAGGATCCATATCTGACCCATATATAGATATACAAGTGGGATATGGGTCGGTATCAAATTCTTTTTTTTAATAAGGATCCAAGGCCAAAGGTTTGATCTGACCTGATCTGAATTGGATCTACTAGTCAAATCAGCTATGCTTTTGGAGCAAAATGGTAGGCAATCAAGAAACATGTTCATAGAATGTAGCAAAGATGAGGATTTTTGAGGTGGATGAGTAGAAAAACTAGGTAGACTGAATTAGAAATGAGCACTTCCAAGGGAATCTAGGAGTAGTAGCCCCATTAGGGAATTATATTTTGGAATTATATTTTTCTATTTATATATAGGTAGTAGTCCCATTATAAATTGTGATGGTTTTGGTATGTGCAACAAAGACCATTGACCGCACTGGTAAGGACTAAGGAGTGCGTTGGTGCAGATTGAAGGGTTTATTAGAGTGCGAGATGAACGCCAAAATATGAGTGATCTAGTTTGATGAGTCAGTAGGTCACTTGGTCAGCCTTATGAGACCGCAATATGTTTTTAATCTTGATTCCCATTTTAAGGACAATTTCAAGAAAAGGAACTTGCTTACTGGTTCTTCATGATGTTGAAAACATTTGCAGGAACCAATTCTTCCGGGATGTTTTCTTCGAGCTAAAGCCATAGGTCTTATGCCTATGATCGATCAGGTATTATTTCCCTACAGATAGATGTTCTTTTTGCCAGGGAAAAGAAGCTTAATGTGTTATTATTTCGGTGGATACAGGGAGAGAAAGATGACAAAATAATTGCAGTGTGTGCGGATGATCCTGAATACCGACACTACACCGATATTAAGGAACTCCCACCTCATCGCTTGGCTGAGATCCGACGGTTCTTTGAAGACTGTATCCTCTTTGAAGACTGGACACATTTTTTTTTTTAAATCTTTTGAGGCCTACACCTTTTGCTAAGCTGACCAATTTTAAATAAATGTATCTTGCATGTTTGTTTTTCTCTTAACAAATGGAAAATCAGACAAGAAGAATGAAAACAAGGAAGTTGCAGTGAATGATTTTCTGCCAGCTTCTAGGGCCTATGAAGCCATCCAACACTCAATGTAAAGACTCTCTTCTTTGCCCCTTATGTTGTGTTTTTCTTTGAGGTTCAAAGTAAAAATGGGTTGAATGGATGAACTCCTCGCATGCTTATGGATCCGTCATTTTCTATAAACAGGGCCCCTTTAGCCATTATTGTAAAGTTAGCCCCTCCTAGTTACCTGGTGATCTTAATCTCATTTACTGATTTGATTTCTTATGTTGTTATGAAGGAATCTCTATGCATCCTACATCGTGGAGAGCCTGAGGAGGTAGTTTGGTTCATCGTAGATGGCGAGAGTGGATTTGGGACTCATTTCACATATATAGGGGTGGAATGACTTTTTAAAATCTCTATAGATCTCTCTGAATGTACATGTTGGTATCACCGAACGTGTGCTTATATGTTTACCTTTTGTGAACGGATTTGTACCACACTTTTATGACTGGCTTGTGTGAATTTCACACAAATGGACATCAAAAGAATATAAGGAAAAAGAACAAAGCTGACCTACTTAAATCTTGTATCATGGGAAAATGTTTGGCCAGTCTCTTTTCTCTTTTTATTATTTGTCAAACTATCTATAAGTATTAAATATGATAAGAAATTGTTTTTACTTGTTGGGTTTTGTAGATTAGATTCCTTCGTCATCCTAAGTAGTGGAGGAATGAGCATTCATCAAATTTCTTTCTTATGAATTTTTTTTAGCGGGGAACATTTAATGGGTGGATCCCATGCAAGAGATCTACAAGGCCAAAATATGATTGGATGATCTCGACCATTCAATTTTCCTCCATACCTTTTAAAAAGATTATATAAAGTCTAAGATCAGTTGGTTAAAAAATCATATATTCATGTTGATATTTGGCATATACTTTGAACCTCAATATAGTAGTTTTTGTAGCGGGTATGGGAGAAAATCCCCCCAGTGGCAGTGTGGGTGCTGATCCATTATAAACATGAACAACATGTGAATTGATCTAATGATGCACCCTCTTTGAATGGTTTAGATCGAGTAGTTGCTCTACTAAGACTAATAGGTGGTCTGCCAATTATATTGTACTGCTTTATTCTTAGTAGGCCAAAGGGGGTCATTTGCGAATCTAAATAAGATATATCAACAACTGTACCATAGCATTATAGTGGGCCCATTCAATAGTGAGTCCACTTATTAATTTTTACATTTCATTAAAATAAACATTTGTGATTAAACATAATTTTTGTATTAGGTGGCGTCTCAACATAGTTAATTTAGATTTTTGTATATTTTCTGTCAGATTATTCAGTAATTATTCATATTTACCAACATTATTTAATATTATTTCTGCTAAATTAGTACCACACTTATGTTGAAAAAATTAAAACTCAGCCTTGTTTTTAAAACTTCACACGTATAAAAATACGCATATCGTGCATGCCTCTGCTGTAGCTGTACGTAATTAAGGACATAGATTTTATGAGACAAGACTCCCGGGAATCAAATCGCTTGATACTGATGTGATTGTGGGTGAAGGTTGATCAAACATCATTGGGTGGATCATAGTCCAGAAATTGCATTGATCAAACAATCATGTGGCTGAGATAATCCAAGTGGTGGCCCATTTTTTGACAGTACTAGCTGCATCATACTAGTTTGGCTTAGGGTTAGCAAATAGCAACTACGTACCTTTCCAAAGGCAAAGGCGAAGGTCGAAAGAAAGACCAATAAAGTGGGAGAGCAACTTAGGTAGATTCCACAATCGCCACGTCTATAACTTTAAGAAAAAAAAAATAATCAAAAAAGAGAATGGGCAAAGGAATGTGCTTCAAGCATATGCTGAGAAGATCCTCTTTCCTTGACGACTACAAAAAAAAACCCCATCCCTCTTAAAGCTCACAAGCCTCTCTCCCTCCTTAATTTATGCTGAAAGACCATTCCATCCATTTGGTTGTCGACTGGAACTCTCTCCTTCCAGTTCTAATGGGGTCCCAATCAGATGGTGGTGGCAGCATCAACGGTCATGAAGAGGAGGACGATGAAGATCATATATGCAATGATGGTTAGGTTCTGATGGTAATTAAACCATTTGGGCAACTGATATCCTTTGGCAATGTCTCCAGCTGAGATTGTTAATTATGGCTAGCTTGCTATATCATTATCAATTAAACTGTAGTAATGAAGAAAATGTCTTCTTCTTCTTCTTCCTTTTTTTCTCTTCCTACGCGTTCTGTAACATTTTATATGAATAAAACTTAGAAAATATTAGAGCTTGTTCATGCATGTCCCTTCATAATTGATTTTGATTTTGATTTTGTCCATCTTTTTCTCTCTCTCAAAGGTTCTCTTATTCTTTCTTTGCCTATCCCAGTTGGGAGCTGGATAGAATGATTTACATAAACATCTTGTGTGTATGCGTATGTGGGACATGGTTCCAAATCTTGGGATCGAAGGCTGGATCGGTCCGATCCAGAACGGGATCGGTCCCACCCAGAACGGGATCGGCCCATCTCACCCGAGATAAAGTGGGACTCCTTTGGGAAACAGTGATCTCAGGGCGAGACGATCCATGTTTGGATCGGATCGGAGCTTACCGATCCCGATCCGGATCGCCCGATCCCGTTCCCGAGACTTTGAACCATGATGTGGGATGGGGGCAAGGCAAATGGCAGACTGACCAGAAGATCTTTATAGAGCTATTATAATTTGGTTGGCTAGAAAAACAAGGTCGTACCCCCGACAGTCAACTTTTAGGGTTGTGATCTATTTAAGAGGAACCCCACAAATCACTGGTATGGATTGATCGGTCTGGCCACAGGAAGGTATTTTGTAGTAGGGTCCATCAAATATTTGGAAGTTCTTGGGCATGACTTATGGAACACGTTGGAGTAGAAACCTACCAAGACTGTTGGCAATTGCAAAACTAGGCATCCTCAAAATGACTTTTCTGAAAATATATTTTTGAAAATATTTTCTTAAAAAAGTCGTTTGGATCATCAGCAACGCAAAAATGCATTTATCTTCTCTTAGTTGGGCCTCATCACTATAATTGATGAGAGTGATAGATGGGCAGGAGTGGGAGTAGGGTTTCTTGGTTTATCATGTTCATTGAGCTAGCAAAATTTAAACAAGTCAAAAGCAACTTTCTATAAAAAAAAAAAAAAATTTATGGAATAAATAATTTAAAAAAAATGTTCATTGAAAAGTCTTTTTGTAAAAAAAAATGACTTTTTCAGATCTAAAATGGCAATGCAAACAGGTCCTTCACATGCCTTCCACTAGTATCAGACTAATTCAATTGAGACATCAAAGATTAAAGCACACTAGGAATGGAAATCACTGCGTGGCCCGAATTTCTCCTAGGTTTACGACCAAGCACTCCAATGATCCAACTGGAAACCTCGGTTGATTATAATGAATTGACTAGTCAGAGACTCATGTTGAGAGCAAATTAGTGAGTGAAAGAGATAAGAGGAGTGTGTATTTTTCTTGTCCAACCTCTTGAAAGGTGAGAGGAGACATTTATTTATAAGAGATATTGGGTAGCTGGTAGATAATGTTTCCAACATGTGAACACATGAAGTGCAGCATTGTTGCACACTTGAAGACAATGACCACTTCTCTCTTGTCATAGTCCCAAGTAGGTATAGGTCATGCCTCATCCTGAGCAGGAGATGTCAATATCTTCTTTGAGGATCATATTGTCTTTTTTTTGAGGATTGACTCATCGCTCGAGTTGGACTCCTTTAGAAAGTCAACTCTCTCTGCCACCAAACCAAACTCTCGGTGTCCGATCATAATATAGTCGATGAAATGTAGACAGCAAAGAGTCCATGATGAAGAGTAAGATGGGCTGAGTACGATTTTTAGTACGCGATTGAAGATATGCCTCATTTTTCAGATTTCAAGGTGACGGAGTCCTGATGAGAGTCATTTTTAGGCACAAACAATTATGTATTCTTTATGGTTGTACACTTCCCAATTTGCAACATCTTGTAAGAACTGGGACCAAACATGGTTAGAAATGTTAGGTATCCAGTATGCCTATGTGATAATGGTTTGGTATATAAGGAAAGATAAATGATAGCGGGACGATGTCGCATGCACCTATAGCATTGTCGTCCCTGGGATCAGATGGTTCTTCAATATTTGTGTGGCGCATGAATCTCGAAGACCTTCCACTGGATTGGTATAAAGTTAATTCAGATGATCTCTTTTCGATTGAGCAACTGGCTCTCAATAGCTCTTACCTAGGGTGGCACTCGTCCGCAATAGGAGTAGATATCCTTTTTTTGGCTGGCTGTCTTGGGGCTGTTAAATTTAGTTACTGCTTGCGTGAATGTAACCATCTTGCTGATCTCATAGCCTCTAAGGCAATTTTTTGGTCTTCTATTTTTACTTGGACTTATCCCCGTCCCTGGCTTAGTGAATGTAACCATCTTGCTGATCTCATAGCCTCTAAGGCAATTTTTTGGTCTTCTATTTTTACTTGGACTTATCCCCGTCCCTGGCTTAATATTTTTTGGTCTTCTATTTTTACTTGGGTTCCCTAATATTTATATATTATGGTGTGGTTTACGAAAAATAAAAAATAAAAATCTCGAAGACCTTCAATAGTTTGGATCTAGGGACGAACGGCTCTAAGGATGATGGTAACACTGTCCATAGGAAATCGATAGTATGATGAGATGTCAAAATAGTCAAAAAGAAGAACACCCTCCATATGAATATTAAATTTTCCAGTGTCACTAACGTGGACTCCACATCGATGTGGGAGAACCTTTCAACCACAAAGACTTGACATGAAAACGATCTCTATCTCTCTCCCTCTCTAAATTTTACAATGGTAATAACGTGGACTCCACATCGCTGTGGTCCTAACATCCAATCAGCAAGACACTGCTCTCTCTCTCAAAGGTGGGGTTACAGGATCCAACGACGATGAAATGGAGAACTATGCGTTCAACTGCTGGTAACTTCCAAAATATTAGCAACCAGAAAGGAATTCCCTACCTCGGCACCTGCTATAAGTAGATACTTACACAATTGAGAACCCTCCATTTTTCTCACTAAGACTTGGATCTGTGACTGCGTTGATGATAGCTCCCACTCCTGTTGCAAGAGATCCCACCTTCCTTCTCAAGGAAGCAATTTCTCTTTTACTTTTCTTTTGGGGAGTAGGAAACAATCTTTATCTTCCTTCCAAAAACTCCAACTCAGCAACTAAAGGTCCGTTCTTGTCAGAGTCCAAAGCATCATTTTCTTCCTCAAAACGACCTTCGAAACATCAACTCGGCAACTAAAGGTCCGTTCTTGTCAGAGTCCAAAGCATCGTTTTCTTCCTCAAAACAACCTTTGAAACTAACCTGAAACCCTTCTCAGTAGCTATGAGATAGAAACCAACTCACCTACATAGAGTGACGTTTGATGGCAGAAATGAGAAAATGAAAACCATTTTCGTTTCTCTTCTGCCATAACCCTTTTTTACTCATGTACCCAAACCTGGTTCAACCTTTTGTACCAGTAACCTGTTTCAACTCTCACAAAATGTGGATGAGACTAATATGGCAGGCTGGCAGAATCATAATGGTCATTGGAGTTTGTTTAATCAAATCAATCGGATCGACTTTCAATTCAGTCTCTGGATCAGACTAATACAAACTATTTGATCTAAAACTTGGATGGCTGGAAAATATGGTTCATATCCAAAAAAATAGTGCTGTACAGACGTATTTTTCCGCAGCCCATCTAAGAGGTGCCCGTGGGATCAATGACTCAGTGTGCAATTACAGGATTATGGACAAAAAAGTTGCATGCCCTAGTAGACACGGAACACTTATCGCAAACGAAGGTGAATAACCAATTCCTTCTTGTTTCAAAAAGGATAACCATTACCAATACTAAGAATACTCTGGGCAAAAAATTCATATCTTCACCTTCTTTAATAACCAGTTTAGTTGAAAACGAAAAAGAAAAACAAGTCATGGTAAACACAAGTAATCCCAAGTACCGAGTTCCGAAATACACCAAAAAAAACTCAGCAAAAACCAGAAAAATTCAAATCCATCCTCTGGAAAAACTCTGCCTAGTAAAAGAAACCAAGTACTTTACCGCCTACGTTCTTTCTCCTCGCCTCTTCATGATCCATGATGCCCGCAGACGTCGTCAGCACAATATACCCAAACTGCATGTTTTTTTCCAGCCATCATCACAAGAAACCTTAGAAATTACTTATAGAGCAGTTATATGATAAAGAATACATACAGCCAACTAACACATGGCCATACATCTGGTGCCGTACAATGGAGTTGAAACATATCATTCAATGGGTACCACGTAGAAGAACTTTTGGACCAAAATCCACCAGATCTTATTAACACAACCATCTGAGCTACCAGATTCTTTTGGACTGTCACGCAAGTATGGCTAACAGTCCAAGAAAATCTTTACAATAATCCTATCAGGTTGAATTTTGGTATTGGGAATCTCGGTGGGAAATATCAAAATGGAGGGTCCCACCGCATTGGTAGACTAACGAATACACTGATGGCCTAGGCAACGTGGAGGACCTTATATTTTTCACATTGCTTACCATGTTACCGGCAGGATTTCTAAAAGAATAAAACTAGAGGCTTAAGCTAACCTGTCTCGAGGGAAGCAACCTCGCAGTCCATGGCTCAATTTCTTTAACACCAACGTCAAAACGAGGACTGATGACCCCACATTTGTTGAGTCTTCCATTCAGTTCAACCACAATTTTGCCAGACCTGTGATCATCAACATACTCAAACTCCCCAATATAACCTGTAGGAAAGAATAATAAAGAAAATACAAATTATAAGGGGGCAAGGGCAACAGGCCTAATGGGAATAAAAAGAAAATGAGAAATGCATGTAAGGGTGCAAACCATGCTTCTGCATGACAAGGAGAAACTTGATGATCACTTTTGAGGATGGTCTGATCATGACCTGCCGCTTCCCCCGCTTCTCCGCATTATACATACTTTTAAGAGCATCATTTAAAACACTGACTCTCACCATCCTCGCTAAAGTTGACTGCTGCAAAGTGACAAAAGGTATTGAAACAAGTCCAAATCATTCAAGGCTAAATCGGAAGAATGCCTAGAGTGATAAAAGAGGATTGAATCAACAACTGACAAATCGGCTAAATCAAGAAAAATGGTCAAAATAAGTGGACCAAGAGCCTCATCTAAGGTCGTGGAATGAGGATGCAATATCAACCAAATTAAGAGAAACACATTGATCCTTTAAATGATGCCCATTATGTTCCTAACAAAAGCATTCGAATTGACCATGATAAACCTTCAGATGACTGCTATCGTCATAGTTGCTAGAAAGGGAAACAGGTGCGAGAAATAGAACAGTAAACGGCCCCTAAAAATTTCCTTTGATACAGAAACGGGTGAGATATGTCAAAGGAAACATAAGTGGAAACGGGAAGGGAATGGAATTGAAACGACAAGGGAAACAATGGGGAAACGACAGGAGAAATGAGTGAACTCTCCAATTTCTTCGAATATTCCATCTCCTAACAAAAATAACAGGCCTAAATGCTCACTTTTATTTTCCCTTTAAGCCCTCCAATTTCTTAAAAAAACACACAACTACTAATATGTGCATACTTGGGAGATATAAAGCACAAACAAAAAAACTGGAGTTCCTTTGACATTTCTATTTTCCCACCAATAGGGCAATATATAACTATGTAATTTCCAAATTCAAATCTACAGATTTCCCACATGTTTCTATTAACATTTCCTCGGCATTTCTCGTATCATTTCCTCGGCATTTCTTCAACGTTTCCGCAAGTGTTTCCCCGTTTAGAGGAAGCCGTATCGTATCTATTACCCAAATGCGTTTCCCCAGAAATGCCCATCTCCATGGGGAACACGTTCCCTGCAAAGTATGGCTATAGTAAGTAGTAACATGCTTGGATATTCTAAAATCTTTTGACTCAACTATCATATTTCATTAAGTTGTTGGGTCACATAACCTCCATTCCTTAGGCTCTATTGACAGATCAATATAACATACCCAAGATCTTTTGCTTGGAAGTTAATGAGTTTATGAAGAAAATCCAATAATCTAGAAGTCAACAGGAAATTCAATACAAGCAAGCATGAAGAATACTCTATCGAGCAATTTGACCTTGGTTGCATAATGGCAAGTTCCATGGGCAAGACTGCCAAGCCCACCATATCTAACTATTTAACATACTAGAGTTACAAATGTTTCAAAGGATAAGCACTTGGGTCAACATCCATTCTATTTAAAATGACTATCTGCCAAAAAATGTTCTAAAATCCGGACCCTTCATTGAACCAGAAAAGTGGCTGGGCCGAATCAACCCAGTTGACCCATGACGCTAGCTGATATCATATATAATTTAATTTAAAATATATATTTAATAAAAAAATGAAAGAGACCTAGTGATACTTACATCTTATAGTTATAGAGAGAAAGAGAGACAAAGAGAAAACGAGGGAGCCTTCTTTCAGCATGTAGAGAGAAACAACCTTTCTCTTCAATAGAAAAACCCTTGTCACACTTTGTTTGTGTGTTCGCTGTTGAGAGTGGGTGAGTGAGAAAAGAGAGAGGTAGAGGATAGTACTGTAAATACGTCAGCTGGAGTCGGTCCAGGGAAGTCATTGGAGATGACAATCGGGTGGCTAGCATTGGAGGAACACTGGATCTAACCTCAAACCATCCAGTTCAAATGGTTCTCCTATTTAACCAAGTTAAATAATTTTGACATTAGTGAGTGAGGTTTAATTAAAAAGCAATTTTGGGGTCAGACCAGTTGAATGTGGTCAACTGGTCTGGGTTTCAAAACATTTCTACAAACTAGGTCGGTTTGAGACAAATTTGCCAAATCGTTTAGTGCTAAGTTATAAAACAGTAATGCCAACCAACTCTAAAGATGTGTCCAACCACCGGTGTCAAAGTTACCAATGAACTAGGGAAAAAACAAAAAGAACTAGTAACTGTTATGATGAATTTGTTCATCACGATGGTGAATAAAATAAATTTTACATGGAGCAGAAAATTAAAAGCATTGCAAATCCAAGTGTTCATCTTAAATGTTAAAAATCGGTGGTTGGACTTTATAATAAGCATATTGCTCAGTTCGACTTAAAACTGCATTAGTCAACCATGAATTCTAACCCTAACAATTTCTGGTACCAGTTAAAATTGGCCATTTTGTGATCATTCCCTTCTATTTATAGCAATCTGTAATGGGCAGAAGATATCCTTGCAAAATGGAGTCGGTTATCAACCCAATTTATAAGTAAAATTGAAATATTGATTCGAAGCGTACAGCAATGGCAATGACGCATAGGCTGGTGCGATGGACCATATAGGATGGTGGTGCCGAGCACCCTGGTCATCACGCATGGCCCACTACCTCATATGTCCTGACCGTTAATTTGGCGGCCCACATTTGGATTGACCCTAGCCCAAGAACCACACCAGTCAGCCCATCTTAACAGTCTGATCGAGATACTAGGACAGCTAATAAAAATTGGTCAATTAACCCACGTATCAGAGCCAGAGGGTTGGGATCAAGGGATCAACCAATGCTATATTTCATGAAACAACATGAAGGGCATGCATCAAGCGACTCCATGTACATATATTAAAAACAGAGAAAAAACAAAATCAAACAGAATGAACAGATCCATAGCTTCAGGTTTCCTGAAACAGATCGCATTGAAGTTAACAAAGCAAACCCTAATCGGACTAAAATGAGAGAGCATGGAAAAAGAGCTCAAATGGAAGTTTCATTTGGAGGATTGAGAGCGTACCTCTTACCAGATATGTTGCCGCTGCCCTGTGGACTGTTGGAGAACAAAAACTAGGGTTTTGGCCTTCAGGGTAGTAAGGAGGGTGAGGCATTGCCCTTCTTCCTTAGATCATGAACTTGTTGGGTTGTGTAGTTACGAAATTGCCCTTTCTTCTAGGTTTCTTTCAGCTTCCCAAAATTGCCCTTCCTCAATATGACGAAGCCCGAAACTACCCTCAATAGTCAGCACTATTTATCACCACAACAAGGTGTGCATTTTGGCCCGTCGGGCCTGGATGCCGGGGCTGCGGGCTTGGCTGATGAGCTGGGCCTGATTGAAAAAAATCAACTGTTTTCAAATTTTAGGAGTGAGGGTTTCCTTAAAATTCAAATTTTGGAGAGAGGGGTGGGATTAACGGGCATTTCATGGGTCGGGCCATGGACTCAACTAGTGGGCCCAAGTCTGGCCTGGAACTTTAATGGGTTGAGTCGGGCCGGGCCAAGCAACCGGCCAGGCTGGCCAAAGCCCTAAAAAAATGGGTAAGGCAACAGGCCAAATCCACACCCTTACATGGGGTCGAGGTTGCAGCATTGTCTATCCAAGAGTTCACAGTATCTCGGTTGGCAATGCACGAGAATAAGCATTTTTTTGTGTGGCTTTCATATAACTATGTTCAAAAACTGCAAATAGGTAGCTCATGAAGTAGAACATGGTTTACTTCAGCTATACTTGAGGTCGTGGTTTGTGACTTATCATTGTTTGATCTCCAATGTCATTTAGCCAATGGAGAACAGTCAATCATGCCATCGCGGTACATGTGCCTCCTTTGTAGTACTATTCTTTGAAGGGTCGTGATGTAACAAGGTATATACCTCATGCTTTTTGGCGTGAGGAAGCAGATTTTTGTTACTCATTGCTGACATTTGGGCCCACTGACTACATATATGGATGTTTAGCCCACCCCTTAGTAGACATTTAACATTCATACCAAAAGTCCAATGATTTTTAGCCATTGGTTTTAGTACTCCAAAAATATTCAACGGCTATAATCACAATCATGTATTAAAAAGTTCTAAATTCTAATGGTTAGAGATTACCAATCAAGGTGATTTTTGGTGTGTATATCCACAAGGGGTGGGCTAAACATCCATGCGCCAGTGGACCCCCATATGGTAACAAAAATTGGCGATTCATCACACCAAAAGCATGAGGTATACCTTGTTACATCTTTTTATTTCGTTAAACTAAAGCTAACTCCCAATCATTTATTATAATACGTACTTATTTAAATTTGTACAACAAAGACCCATGACAGTACCAGTGAAGAAGAATGTGCAAGTTAAGAGTACTAAAAAGGAGAGAGGATGTGGATTAACGTTTCGAAAGAAAATTTAAAAAAACTTAATTGAACGAATAAATGTCTCAGAACAAAATCGAAGGCTTACGCTGATGATGATAAGACAACAAACCTCTGCAACAACCTATGATTCAAACTTCTAAACCAACAATCCTATCATATAATATATTTTTGATTGGTAACCAATAGACCTACCATTGAAACTTTGAATCCTATGAAATCTTGAACCATAAATCCATTTACTATTCCTGGATTTAACTACAACTCATCACCATACGCCCTCGCCTCTAGAACACAGCCGAAATCACAATAATAACCCGGGCAAACGGAATTTGAGATGAGGGAAAATTTATTTGCACCCCACAAATTGCGAACGCACCAGAGTAAAACTTCACAGACCACCCCATGACTGCCCACAATATGAGCCGCGTAGCACCCTTTTAGAGGATGCTGACAGTATGGATGTTTGGCCAATCCCTATATGGGCCTATAAGTCAAAAAATCAGCTTGATTGGTGATTTCAAACTTTTGGATCCTTGTACCCCAATAATGGTCAATAATGCTCAAATTCCTACAGTTAAAATCAACCCATGAGAATGACTTAGAAATCACTGATCAGGCTGATTTTTGGTTTGTAGGCCCATCTAGGGATTGGCCAAACATCCATAGGCCCATCTTGAGATAAACTCAACCACACTCCCTGAGATTGTAAAAACCCTTAAAAGCCTACTAAATTGCCCATTGGCTGGGTAAAACTTGGCTGACCGGCGATGATCACTGACTACCCACAATATGAGCCAAATGGCATAATTTTAGAGGACACTTGACTGTATGGATGTTTGGCCAACCCCGAGGTGGACCTACAAACCAAAAATCAACCTGATTAGTGATTTCTAAGCGTTGGAATGGAGCCATTTTCATGGGTTGATTTTACTAGTAGGAATTTGAGCATTATCGACACACAATCGAAAGGTTTGAAAGCACTAATCAGGCCGATTTTTGGCTTATAATGAGTCCACCTAGGGATTGGCCAAACATCCATACGGTCAGCGTCTTCTAAATATGTGTCACGTGGCTCATATTATGTGCGGTACGGGGTAACGGCTTCACTGACCGTCAACGGTCAGTCAAGTTTTACTCCCATTGGCTCAACCGTCCCACCCTTCTAAAACGGGTTGTTCTTTGATAACGACTTAGGTATCAAAATTTTGGTGCCGAAGTGCCCCACCGACTCCATGAATATTTGGCCCACATCTTGGTGGACCCACACACAAAAAATCAGCGTGATTGGTGATTTCTAGCCATAGGATTTGAGCACTTTTCATCATGGGCTTTATGAACATGCCTATGAAGTGGTTCCAAGCCCATGATGAAAAAGTGCTCAAATTCAATGCTAGAAATCGCTAATCACGCTGATTTTTGGTGTGTGGGTCCACCGAGATGTGGGCCAAATATTCATGGAGTCAGTGGGCCCGAAAGAGTCTACTACGTGGCAAATTGAGGGACTTCGGCATCAAAATTTTGATACCGAAGTCGGTATCATAGATTTTTCCTCTAAAACCCCTATAAAACCCTCGTTCTCTTCAACCAAACCGCTTCCCCGTTTACTTTTCTTCTTCTCCTAAACCCCAAAAAACCCAAAACAGAAGATGAGTTCGTACAACGACAACAACTTGGAGAGTTTTTTCCTTCAAAACCTGATGGGTAGATTACAACTCCGTCCGCCCTACCTCAGCACAAACTCCTTCCTAACTCAAAGCTTAGAAGACTTCATTCACGATATCAACTCAGTACCTGACGAAGACAAAACCCCATTAGCCAAAGAAGAATCGAAGCTTGAGAAGGAGGTTATTCGGATAATCCACAGCGGCAAGGCCGAAACCCTGAAACCCAATTCCGGTCAGTGTGTCACGATCGGCGATCACCATATCTGCGTCGCCTTCCGAGAAGAGACGGATTCGGATTATCGTGTTTGGGAGTGGCATGGGCATATAATGTTGTTTGACGAAGAGAACGGTTATACTCCCGAGTATTTCTATGGAAATTACTTCGAGAGGTCGCCAGTGAAGTTTGCTCCTGATGTTAAAGAGAAGGAGGAAGAGGAGGAGGAGGAGATAGAGGAGAAAAAAGGGAATTTGGGGCTGAGGGAGTTGATTGATGGTCGAGATTCGATCAGCGGTCGGATTCTTCGCCGCAATGGGAATGCAGGTTCTTCAAAGTAAGGGCTTTGTTTTTTTTTTTTTTTTTTTCTTTCTATTTTTCATGTTTACTGGATAGGACTGGGGTTTAAGGCTCTATAGTTATAAAATAGGTTAAAATTGGGAAGTCCTTGTTTTGGTTTTCCCTGGTTTATATAGAGTTTTGAGTTTTAATTGTGGATGTTGAAGAGGCTTATCCTTGTCCTTTTACATGGGAACAATAATATTTCATCTTTATGAGATTTTTTTTGGCATTGTTATCTGATGATTCTGAGAACCCTGAGAACTCCGTTGGCTTAATTTTATGGTTGTGGTTGGCAGCGTTGGCTTGGCTGATTTTGACGTGAGTAGACAAGTACAGATGAAAGAATGCTTCAATACTTGTCATACATGTCAATATGATGTTACTTTAAGGCCTAAGGAATGTATGTCAATGGGTGAGGCCTTGGTGGTCACTCCCCTGGGTTGCCGAAGGGCAAGGTTTAAAATTTTAAATTTGAACTGGGTTTTGACCCTGGCCAAACCCAGAATTTGGACTGAAATTTCAAAATATCAGTGAACTATAATTTAGTTAGTGTCCTTTATTAATAGATATGAAGGGCCTATTTGGATCACCATTTCATACCAATTTTTTATTTTTTTTGGCTAAAACAGAGGTAAAAATAGCTTTTTGGCACAGAAAATGGAGATCCAAAAGGCCATAAATCTTATTCTTTTATCTCTCTATAATCTTCTAGAAATATCTATTACATTATAGCCCTTATTAATGGAAAGAAATCCGCAATTATCTCTATCTTTACTGGTTTTGAAGAGTAGGTTGAAATTTAGGGATTCTTTAAATTTCTAATTCAGTGATGTCCGAAACTGAAATTTTGTCCTGAATTTTCGAGAATTTCAGTGATATCGAAAACCATGCTGAGGGGGCATCTGGATTGAAACAGAAAGAAGTAATAAAAGAACCTCACTTGTTCCTTGTAGACTGGGCCGATAGATCAAACTTTAAATTAATATTTAGGCTTTCCTGTATTATATAAGCGTACCCCTTTTGCATATTGGATACAGCTTCCATTTTTTTCCTTCTATTTCTTTTGTCTTATTAGAACAAAAAAAATAAAGATACGTACCTGTAAATTAATTTGATATTTGTACATTCACGTGTAATTGTAGTCATCTTGAATAGAAAAATACATGTGGACAAAGAGTATGTTGTGGTCTTGTTGTTTGGATCTAACAGAAAACACGGGCATATAGTACAGCTTCAAATTTTTTTTCTTTCCATTTCTTTTCTATTTTATCGGAGCAAAAATATGATACGTACCTGTTGAATAATATGATATTTGTACATTCACTTATAACCATCTTGAATAGAAAAAACAGTGAACAAAGAGTATGTGGTGGTCTTGTTGCTTGGATCTAACAGAAAACGGTGCATACAGTCCATAATTTATGAATTTATCTACTTAGCACAATCAGAAGATGACACTTATGAAAAAAGGAGCATAAGCATGAAAATGAACCAAAGATAACACATGAAAGAAATAGAAAATGCAGAAAAAGATGAATCTACTAGTACTTGGACTTTGGAAATATGGCGTAAATTATAAAAGAACACCATCTTTTTCTTCATGTTGTTATGGTTCAAATTTTTTGTTGCTAAAAACACAATCTTTGTTGGCAGCTAAAAACACAAGGACCTACTTACAGCCATGCTTTGGAAGCCCTGTATCCCACCTATACATATATGGGCAACTATAACATGTTGATTAATATACGATGTTCTCACATAAATCCAGGCTTGCTTTGTTGATAAATTTTCAGTTTTAAATTCACCTTTGGAAGATGAGATGAAAAATATTTCTATTTGAAATTGGAGTTGTCTCTACAAACAACTAATGTGAGATTGTGAAGTTGTTGTCTTTGAACTAATCAACATCGAGGACAATAATATCAAAGATGTCTGTTTGAACTTTTGGGGCCCTTTGTATGGCAATTCCTACATGCTATCGTGTGGGCTTCTAGAATGGCAGGGTGTGATGCAGGAACATTCTACTTGATAGTCCGCAGCTACACCGGATCAAAGTTATTATAGATTTTTTAGAAAGTCTTTTAGTTTGATTATGATTAGGAAAGTTAGAGTTTTATAAATAGGGATGTAACCATTATTTTGGAGATGGATGAATAAAGAGATATTTTCTTTTTGGAGTGATTCCAAAATTTCTGGGTGAGATGCCTAGGAGGGAAGAGCGATTCTTCCCGAAGGAGTGATTCCTTCAAAAAACGTTGGAGTGGTTCCATCAAGTCTCTTACGATCGCAGAATGGGGTTCCCTTTGTCCTGCATCAAATTTGGTATGATGGTATCAGAGTTGAAATATCCTACCATCGCCACCATCAATCTATCGCCGCATCAACCATCGCCGCCATCAATCTATTCACGGTACTATTCACAAGTATTGTTCACTGTACTGTTCACGGGAAGAAGATGAAGAAGAAGAAAGAGACAGAGAAAGAAAAAAAGAAAAAGAGGGTTTCTCGTTCAAACCACCGCCACCATTGATGATCTCCTCTTCATCGCCGTTGATGTGGCCGAATTCCACTGCCGTTTTCATCGCCGGAGCCCTATCGATCTTTGGTATGCCGTTGAGCCTTCTTTCCCACTAGTCGTGCCTCTAATCTTGAGATTTTGAGTTATGCTTCTGGAGGTTGAAAACAACCTTTCCTCCATCTCTTCAATCGAGCCCCATCTTAATCCTAAGTGGGCTTAAGTGAGTTAAGTTCACCAAGCCCACAAACCAGCCCATTAAATCCATTACCCAAGCCCAAGTTTTAAGACCTATAGGATTAGCCCATAGAAAAGACCCAACCCATACCTAGGTCCAAACCCAAACCCAGCCAACCATAACTCGACCCGGTCCAAAAGACCTAATTGTGTTTCCAAGGTTTTTTGAGGAGCAAGATAATATTAATCAAGGAGAAAGTGAAGATGAGGCTTACAAGGCTGCGAAGAAAAAGACAAGGATATAAGGACAAGTTTAGCAATGAGGATGGTTCCCAAAAGAAAAACGCTTCCACGGTATGGTAATCCAGTTAAGGAAAGAATAGGTGCAAGTCCAAGAATATTACTCCAAGTATTTTGAAGATGATGATCGATAGAAGACCTTTTGATATTGCTCTGTGAAAGGGGTTTGGTGTGAAGCTAAGGGAGTGATTCTTAACTATTTAAAGTCCCAGATCAATTTGTCTACATCTAAATTCGAGGTCGAATTCTTTTCAACCAGGAGGGTTTGATGTGGGAGCAATCTACTTAATAGTCCGTTGCTACACCAGATCAGAGAATTTTATTTTAATTATGAATGTTTATATTTTTTTTCTATTTCAGTTGTAATCTGTTACAAATTTTTTTAGAAAGTCTTTTAGTTTGATTAAAATTAAGAAAGTTAGAATTTTATGAATAGGGATGTAACCTTTATTTTGGAGATGAATGAATGAAGAGATTTTCCTTTTGGAGTGATTCTAAAAATTTTGGAAGAGGACTTACATAGTCTCACATCCTTGGGGCCTTGTGTACACCTCTGGAGAAGATAGGACCACACGCGCACGCCGAGCCTTGTTGAGCTATGCCATGCTGTGCGTGTGTAAATGTGTGTGCAAGAGAGAGACTGAGCCTATTGCTCCTCTCCCTATCTTTTATTTTTGTTTTTTTGACCGTTGGGTTTCTGTAAAGAGTTGCAACTCTTACCAGAAATGCCTTTCTCTGTTTCCCCTGTTTTGGTAACTGTTCAAAAACCAAAGAGTGTCTGTAACAGTCACAAATGGTTTCGGACAGTCACATCTTTGTCTTTAGAAATTGAACTCACCCTTCACTTTTAACACAAATTTTTCTACACAATTTCTCCTCCACCTGTTTTAAACCTTCTTCAGAGATTTTTTTTAAAGAAATAATTTTTATCTTTGAGAGTACTGTTAGTGTATTGTTTGGTGGCTCTCTAAGACTTGGAGTACTGCCTTCTTGTGGACCAAAGACCATGGTTTCAAGTTTCAGCCGAAACCGAAACGTTTCGGTTTCGCTTGACCCCGAAACTATGTTGGTTTTGGTTGGTTTCGGCCGAAATTGACCGAACCAAGAATCACAGTTCAAAGTTTTGGTTGGTTTCGATCAGTTTCGGACCACTGAAACTTCCGAAATGTTTCGATTTCGCCAATGGACGAAACCGAAACATGTCACTTTCGAACCATGCCAAAGACCATTGAATCCTAGGAGGTGGGCCCACAGAATTGACGGCTCCGGAGCATGGTAAAATCTTCCTTCCGAATATTGCATTCAACGTTGGCCTTAGTCACCGAGAAGTTATTTATGTTTTTATTTATTTGTTTTCTTTTTTTACATTACTTTAGAAATCTGTGTTAAAAATTTTTCTCTATATTTTTTACTAGTTCAATCTTTTGCAATTCTGTACCTCTTTTTTCATTGATTATGTTCGGTTTGCAAACTCTTTGGGAAACTCATAACAAAAAATATAGAACAGAATACACCGGAAAGAAATTTGTTGTCAGTTGGTTCCTAGACCATAAAATGAAGGATTCAAAATCCGTTGTCCCAAGTCCAAAAACCTTCAAATCCTTATACAGGAGATTCATAACTATTAGTGAATGATTTCAAGTATCATCAATAATTGAAAAATTACCGCTATCTTGGAAGAACTTCAAAAATAATTTAAAACATAAAGAAAGGAGAATGATTTCAAGTGTCATCAATAATTGAAAAATTACCGCTATCATGGAAGGACTTAAAAAATAGTCAAGCATAAAAGAAAGGAGACAGGACTTGAAGACATTGTTGTAAGACTTGGGATAGAAGAAGATAATCGAAATGATAAGAAAATGATGGTCGATTCTTCTATGATTTCCAAAGCTAATGTAGAAAAAGATAAACCCAAACCCGGATCTCACAAAAAAAAGAAAAAAGAAGAGGAAGAACAATTCTAAGAATTTGAAAGGCAACTCCAAATGGATCAAGGGTGGTTGCTATGTATGCAGAAAACCAAGACATAGAACAAAAGATTGTCGCAATAAGAAGGGTCCTGACAACACAAAGAGCAACCAAAAACCTAATGACTGAGACAATTTATCAACGGTTATTTTAGATGTGAACTTGGTTGGTAGATATAGGGGTTACCAAAATGTATCTACTATGACAAGAATGTTTTCTCCTCTTACACATCTGTAGGAGATGATGAACTCATTCATGAAAAATTCCTCTGCGTTTGCATTAGCAGGTCAAGGGAAGGTGGTTCTCAAATTCACCTCAAGAAAAGTCCTTACTCTATACGACGTACTTAATGTACATGAAATTCAAAAGAATCTAGTGTCAGGTTCACTAATGAGCAAGGAGGGTTTTAAGTTGGTCTTTGAGTCTGACAAAGTTCTTACAAAAAACCGGATGTTTGTGGGAAAGGGTTATTTAAACTTAGCGTAACCATTGAATGTGATAACAATAATGTTTCTATTGCTTATATCTTTGAGTCAATGGATGTTTAGCATGCTAGATTAGGTCATTTTAATTTTGGATATTTGCAAAAACTTGTTAACTTAGGATCTATCCCTAAAATAACAATTAATAAAGAGCAAAAATATAAAGTTTGTGTTGAATCGAAATTTTCAAGAAAGCCATTTTATAACTTAGAAAGAAATTCAGAACCTCTAGAAATAATTCATTCTGATTTATGAGATTTAAATTTACTCAAACTAGAGTAGGTAAGAAATTCTATATTACTTTGTATCGTTTACTTATTTAGTATTAAAGATGAAGCATTAGATAAATTTAAGATTTATAAAAATGAAATTGAATATCAATTAAGAAAATTAAAACACTTGGGACTGATAGAGGTGGTGAGTATGAATCCACTCCTTTTGCTGAATTTTGTGAAACAAATAGCATAATTTATCAAACTATAGCACCCTATACACTTCAAATGAATGGTATAGCTGAAAGGAAAGATAGAACAATGAATAATATGATTAATGCAATGTTAATTAGTTCAGACTTACTTCATAACTTGTGGGGGAAGCTCTCGCGTCTACAAGTTACGTACTTACTAAAATACCATTTAAGAAATCTAATAAAATACCTTATGAATTGTAGAAAGGAAGAAAACATTTCCATAAATACTTGAAATGTGGGGGTGCTTACCCAATGTAGCTAGTAAGTTACTTGTAAAAGAACTATTAGGACCCAAAACTATAGACTGCATGTTTATTGAATATGCACAAAACAATAATATTTCCGATTTCTTGTTATAAAATCAAATGTGAACAGTGTAGATAAAAACATTATAATTGAATCTAGAGATGTAGAATTCTTTGAAAATGTATATCTTCTGAAGAAAAATGTTGAGAATATAACTTAAACTAAAAACTTAGTTGAAGCATCTAGTAGCTATCATGAAAACTTAGAAGAAGACAGAGAGCCCAAAAGTAAGAGGGTTATAACATTATTAACGTTTGGTCCTGATTTCTACATTTTTCTTAGTGAGGGTGATCTTCAAACATTTAAAGAAGCAATATCTTCACTTGAAGCTTATTTCTAGAAGAAAGTTGTAAAAAATAAGATAAAATCTATAATGCAGAACCATACTTGAAAATTTGTCAATCTTGCTCTAGGAATAAATCGATTGGTTGTAAGTGGATATTGCAAAGAAAACTTAAAACTAGCAGCTATTTATAAACTAGAAATACATCAAATGGATGTAAAAAAATGCATTTTTGAATGGTGAATTAGAAAAAGAAATATATATGGAACAACCTGAATGCTTTGTTGTTAAAGACCTTGAAAACAAAGTGTGTAGGTTAATTAAATTGTTATATGGTTTACAACAAGCACTTAAGCAATGCATGATTTCTAGTAGATTAAGCATTAATGAATCGGATAAATATGTTTACATTAAGGGCATTGGAATCTCTTGTGTAAATGTTTGTCTTTATGTGAACAATATGTTGATAAGAGGAACTAACAGTGAAATAATCCACGAAGAAAATACTATAATTTTTTTTTGACATGAAGGACTTGGGTCTTGCTAATTTAATCTTTGGAATTATAATAAAAAGAACTACTAAGGGGATTGTATAGTCTCAATCTCACTACATAAAAAAGATGTTAAGAAATCAACCATGAACATCCTCGAAGCAGCATAGCTGCTGAAAGCAAAATTCATACACAAGCTGCTCGAAAGCTCACACATGATAAAACAAGAGTTAGAAAGAGGTAGGCATTATTCCACCTTACAAGAGAGAGAAAGAGGGGTCACTGTGTCGGGGCTCTTTGTAAATGAAAATACTTTTTAAACAACTACCAACAACCTCGCATAAAGTCCTAGGTAGAGAAATTAAAAAGGAAAAAAGTTCAACCAATCCCTCGTTACAACAGCAGTCTTTGAAAGGCTATATAACTCACTCCAAATTCCCATTTCTCAATGCTCCATATCCAAGTGGAAAGAATAATATTTATCTGGTCGACGAAGACAAGTTAACAAGCCTCTTGTAGGATCCTTTGGGCTGAAGTAGTACATTGAGTTGAATTATAATCTACTTTATGAATATGGGAAGGAAGAAGTTCACAGTATTCTGAAAAATAAATTCCCTTTAATCTTAACCAAAATTGCTTAATGTGCTTTTGTGGTTGGGTGCTCCATCTGCAAAATAATTTTTTTTCTCTCTTTTTATCTTTTCTGTTGGATGTTATGTTGTCGCATCATGAAGGCAAGGCTGGCTTGTTTAAGTTCAAAGTCTCTTGAAACGTGTATCCATGTATCATATCCCTCAAATGAATAGGCTGTACATGTTCTACTGCCTTACAGTTTCATATGGCAAGTGACACTTTATGTTGTTTTATCCCTTCTACACTCCAGTACTTGTATTTCACAAATTTGATTATAGAATCTTACTGTATAATGGTATTATATTAGATCCAATGTTTGTGGAGTTTGTGGTATTCATGGGGGGGAAACTGGTGCACTCCAACATCAAATTTCTTTCGTTTAAGTTCCCTGCTTCTTTCAAATGGTGGCTGTGCTTTCCTCTACCCCCTCTTTTTTGTTTTTAGAAATCTGATCTGACAGGTTCGAATCCTGTCAGCCCAAATTCTTCATATTCCAGACATGTTAGAAATTAAGGATGGGACCTGGTGGTTGGACAAGTGAAGAGATACTCCAAGCTTGAGAGGAAGAATTTGCAATAGTTACTCTTTTCTTTAGGCAACCTTGTTTAACTTACTTATCCAGTTTCCCTTTGTAATGGGCAAGGGGATTAATTGCGTTGCCTTAAATCTCTCAAGTGGGCATGTGTTTTGCCAACTCACCATTTACACACATGCACTTGGTTGCACATTGAAAATGTCTAGAAAACATTCCCACTAAAATCGAAATATTCCATTGTTTGGTGTGCACCTCTACAACATTTCCAAGGGAAAATTTTATATTAAACCCACCTCTAGGATCGAAACGGAGGAAAATTTTTACTCCCAATTTTTTTTCACCATATCATGTCTCGTGTTTGAAACCTCCCAGTCCCGTTCCTTCTCCCCATTATACAAATGCTTTGACTAGAGTTTTCATCCTTCGCTGAAGCCCCGACATTTTTGAAGCTCTTCAATTGAAGAGAGAGCCGTTGCTTGAGCTCGAATTTAACGTCTTCCTTTGGTGGCAGATTTTTTTTTATATCTCCGCCAGGACCGCCACACACACACAAGTATTTCCGTCTATTCTACTTATTAAATAGCAAAGGCCTTGGGGCGCATGAAATCTCAAAAATGCCCATGTTATGTACCTTTAAATTTTTTTTTTTTTAAATCTCTTGCTTTTTTAGGTTACTTATGTCTTTATGCAATTTTTCTTTCTCTCAGTTGTTAATGTGCGTGAACACTTTCCTTGAGAAAAAAAAAATTGACCATCATCAATGTTGATGATGGACCCCACAGTGTGAGCCATGTGGCACACTGTTAAAAATAAACCATGACAAAGACTAATCCAACGGATGAATTTTGGTATGTAGATCCACCTAGGGATGGGCCAAACATCTATATGGTCAGTGATCTCTAAAAAGGTGTCACGTGTAAGGTGCATGTGCATGTGCATCCCACATGGCGTCCCCTAGTTTCTTTAATATATATTCCATATATGAGGCCCGATCATTGCATTTACCATTTGTATCGTTCATTTTCTTTCCTCTCACATTTTACCGTAAAAGAAACATTTAATTCCCTTAGCATGGCAAGTGGCATGCACGAATCCTAAGTGGCATTTAGCTTGAACCAAACAACTATCTTACTGTTGCCACATGTCAAGACCCTCCAAGGACGTTGTGCAAGCAAGCCACCGTGGGCCTCCTAAAATCCAATCCCCTTCCATTCTTCGCATTGCCAAATTCCCAAAAGCACGTATAATTCATGGCCGGCACGACATTGTTCATTCCCATGCAACGCGCACACGCAGCGTGTTAATAAAGAAACATTTTCTTTTAATGAGACGTGATCAGGACTAATTTCTTCACGGTAAAATATTGTTAGTTTTCCGTTTCCGTTTCATTAAAAGAAGAGAAGGCAAATTTCCCTAATCTTTCTCCATTTCTGTTTGTGACGGTAGGTGGGTGAGTCATATTCCTTTGAAACGAGCAATCAACGCCAAGGAAACTAACGTCATTGCTTGCCTTTCCTTTAAATAGTTAATACCCCTGTTTCATCAACTCTTCTTTTTAATTTATTGCTCGCCTACGTGGAAGATATCAAATGAATCACTAGCCTATCCTGATTGATTGCCTTTCTGATGGACCTCACCTTATCTCTTGTATGAAAGATCAATGCGATCTAACGATCGTTTACTCGATTAACTCCCATTCGTATAATCTCTGATCAACGATAGAAAAAGATCCATTTTGTATCATATCTAAGGGATTCCTTGATTTGGATCGAAGAAGCAATGTCACCCTGATCATTATCAAACTGACTGCAATCTTTTTTCCGTCCATGAGGATCCCACTAGAGCGCCTTCTACTTCTAATAGGCCATGAACTATAGATCAGAATATCATTCTCAATGAATCCATAAGAAGTGATCCATAGATACCAAAGATCTTGAGCGATCGATCGATCCAGCAGAACCACTCAAAAGATAAAGAAGTATCGTTAATTTCTTCATGCTTGTTCCGAGCTCAAAGTATCATTTTACTTGAACCATTTGCCATATGCAAACTGATGGTCTGATCGTGGATTGGATTGACTTTAGATCTTTGGAGGTCTATTCAGTGGGACCGGTTTTAGTGGGTAGGACCTCTCTTGTTGGGTGCTAGCCGAAAAATTATTCCAATAATTGGACATTCCTCACTGTCCTGTCTAGAACTAAATCTAGACGGCTACTAAAAGAACAGGTTACAGCTGGAGAAAATACGTGGTTATAAATCAAGATCAACACGTTGATGGGGCCATGTGTACGGTTAGGGTGGTCAAATGAATTGGATATATACGATGCATTGAATAATATATTAAGAAATCCAACAAGCTCAGATATGTAACCAGTAGTCTAGGGCTGTCAATGGATCGGGTTCTGATTGGACCGGATCAAGGTTGATCCATAACTTATCGGACTGTGATTATCAGGTTTAAAGCCGATCCAATAAAGCTATTGAAAAACTTATTAAATTTGATTTTAAATAAAATAAAAACTATTAATTCTTAAGTCAAACTAACAGAGGTTAAGATTTTATCCACGTACATTTCATTGATATAATATATTTCATTAACAATACCATATAGGATCACGGTTCCCCAAGTCCAGACCCAATTGATCGGATCGATCTCGCAGGGGCAACACGATCCATAGAGCCAGGTGTAATATTAATATGAGTCGTTGAGATAAAGATGAATTTAATAGCATAAAGTTATAAACGTCGTACGAGAACGAATCCAAGACCTAAGTGACAAACTCGATCCTTTGACCTTTGAATTTCATAATAGTCAACCTATATGAAAAAAATTACATAAATTAGCTCGAGTCTTATATAAGGCCCAATTAACTGGCTCTTGTGAGTTCTGACCTCTCTTATCACCTCGTGTCATATACAATTTTAAATTATTCCATGTTTTCCAAGCTACGTACAACCAAAGACCCATGTGCAGAAGCAGATCAGCATTTAATCCTGACTGCACATTTATAAGATTCATCTCTCTCTCTCACACACACACCATCTAACCATCAGATCAATAATTTATAAAAGAAGTTGGGATCAAAAGGTATCACCTCTCATCTAATTTTTTTTTTTGTACGCGAAATTACAGATTTTTTTATATTAGTAAGGTCATGGATTTAATCAAGGTTTTAAAGGGCCCAGGTATAATGGTATAATGGACTGGGGTGTTACCGTTTTTTCCGTAATAACGGATTGTAACGCACGGGCAAAAACGAAAAAAAAAATAAAAATGGGAAAATAAAGGAAGTAAAATAACGGATCTAATTAGTTAAATTTATAACGGAAAATAATGGAAATACCAGACTTTTGTAACTAATTTTTGTAGAACGGCCGTTATTTTCTGAGATTAGGCACGATTATAGGTAAGTGTGTATAAGTACACGTGTTAATCGTTCAGGGATTCTTGAAATAAATATATGGAAGACCATTGTAATAGAAGACAAGAGCTACCAGCGTTTGACCTTTTTAAGTCCCAACTTAGTCAACCTCTTAAAGAAATTAAATCAATCCACAAACCACAAGGTCTGTTGGTGATCAATTGCCGGGGCAAAACATTATTCTAAACCAAGGAGATTATTTTATGTGATAATTAATATCAACCCAACTCTATGTATTGAACATCTCTACTGTCTGATCGATGTTGCAATTTCTCACTAATCCCCACCTGATGATCAAATTGATTGGCCATAGCATCTAATATTCAGTAATCTGACAACCTTGTGCACCACGTACATTGTTCAATTTCTTAATTAGTGAACCATGCCATGGAGTAGGGCTGTCAATGGATCGGGGTTCAGATTGGATCATGGTCAATCCAAAACCGGACCAATAGGCAATAGCATATCGGATCATGGTTCAATCAATCAGATAAGCTATTGGAACTTATAAGATTGGATTGGGGACCTAACATCGAGTCGATCTGATCATGATCAATAATAAATTCGTTCAATTTGATTTTAATACATGTAAATTAGCCGCTTAACTCGTCAATTGATTCGTTCAATTAGCGGTTAACTCATCTGCATGTGGGCCCGACCATTAGTCATTCTATTAGTAAGAAAATAGGAGTAAAACTTTGATGACAGGGCTCAATATGAGCCACGTGGCACACTCTTAGGGGATTCGGACCATATGGATGTTGTTCCAATCTCTAGTTGGACCTACAAACAAAAAATCAGATCGATTAGTGATTTCAAACCTTTGGATCTTTGTACCTCAAATAAAGGTAAATAGTGCTAAAATTCCCACGGTTAAAATCAACCCATGAAAATAATTCAAACCCAACTCCTAGAAATCACTAATCGGGATGATTTTTGGTTTTTAGATCCACCTAGGTATTAGTCAAACATCCATACGGTGAGAGTCCTCTAAGAGTATGCCACGTGTCTCATATTGAGCCCTGTCATCGTCATCAAAGTTTAACTCTAAGAGAGTAGCATGAGTCATTCTATTTCTATCCAAGTCCCAGCCCATATTTCATTAGTAATGTTGGATCAGGTCATTATCGGATCAGATCAAGGTAGATCTGGAACTGATCTTATAGTTTATTGGATCATGATTCCCAAGTCCAGACCCGATGTTATCAAGGCGATCCATCTATTGACAGCCCTGGCATGGAGTATGGAGTCTATCTGAGAAGGAAGTCTAAAAATATATTTGCGTACCTGCTCTCTTTACCGCCAAGGGGTAAGCTCGTCAATCTGAGAAGAAAGTCTAAAAATATATTTTTTTAATTATTATGGGACAGTTGAGACTTGAGACTTGAGAGCGAAGAGGTCAACTCCTTTCACTTGGAACATAGGCGGAGACAAGCAATAAAAACCAGGCGAGGAAGACAAAGAGAAGAGTTTATATTTTAAAATTTTTTTTTTGCGAGTCAAAACTAAAAAAAGATAGCGAAAGCGAAATGAAACAGAAATGTTTCTACAAAAGCCGCCCCCATCCTATTTAAGAGAAACTTGTGTTTTTCTACTCTTCTGACTTCACTTTTCTAAATGACGCGCGTGTCATCACAATCCCTGTAAAAGAAAGACCGCCTTGCGTCTCTCTCCTCTCATTTTGTTCCCAGAACTTCTTCAAATGTTTCTCAAACACAGACTGTTTTGTGTATCTCAGTCTCAGATCGAGCGGCTTCTAATCCTTGATATTAGCATCTGATCCGTAACTTTTTCTGTCATAGAATTTCATAGATTCCGGGAATGAGAAACGCCGTGTATCCATCGTGTTCTACACAGCTTTGCAGCTTCGGTAACCTGAACCGCGACTTTTCCTTCTCTTATACCGAATTCATTAAGCTGCAGTTAACTTACCCTCCGTCGATTGATTTGTTCTTGCAGGAAATAACCAAGTTCAAATGCCGAACTCCTCCGACGTCTCTGAGTAGGTTTTCTACTCTTCTTGCTTCTGTTCCTTTAAATTTTGCTAATTGTTAATTTCAAAAATTATACTATCATCCCAATATTGGACGACTGTCCTGCACCTCGATGAATTTCTGATGACCATCAGTGTTCTGGACCTAGGGACGACTGTCGTTCTCAGGATGATTGTAAGACGGCTCCTCTTTGCATAGACGGAGGTGCATTGACAGGAATACACGAGGAGAAATCAGGATCGAATGATAGGAATAATAGGCGCTCATCTTTGCCTCAATGAGCTCGTAGCTTTTCTTTTTTCATCTTTTTTTGGGGTGCGCCTGCGATCGAGTGTAGCTGGACCAATTTGGTCCGCCTGCAAATTCATGAATTGCCATGTAGAGAGGCTGGTTACAATTTACATTCATGTAAAAGAGGAAACGGAAAAAAAAATAAGTGCACGTCCCTTTACGTATGACATAAACCGCGTCCGGACCAATTCTTGACCAGCTCAGACTCGGACCAGAGATGAAAGATTAAGGGCCGTTTTGGATTGCCATTTTTCAAAAAAATATTTTATTTTAAAAAAAGACTTTTTAGAAAATTATCTTTGAAAATTTGTTTTCTTAAAAAGCTCGTTTGGATCATTATTAATGCAAAATGTCTTTATCTTCTCTTACTCGGCCCCATTACTATATAATTCATGAGCCATGGGAGTAGGGTTTCTTTATTTATTATGTTCATTGAGCCAAGGTTTAAAAAACATAACGGATTCGGACCTACCCCGTTACGTTATACTGTTAAAACGCCCAGAAAATAACTGCCGTTATAACGAAAATAACGGCCGTTATTTTCCGTTGTAACAAAAATAACGACTGTTATTTTCTAGAAAATTTTGTGAAAAAAACAGCCGTTATTTTCCGTCATTTTTCTGTTATATTCCGTTTTTTCCATTTTTGAAATTAAAATTTTAATTTCAGCGCCATTTTTTCCGTTTTTGCCCCTGAGCGTTTTTTTTCATTATAACGGAAAAAAAGGTAACACCCCCAGTCCGTTATACCGTTATAACGGTCCCCTTTAAACCTTGCATTGAGCTATAGCAAAAAATTTAAAGTCTTCCTCGACTTGAAAATGGATTAAGTTATTTTTTTTATAAAAAAAAATTTTGACTTAAAAAATATATATATTTTTTAAAAATGGTCATCTAAAAAATCTGCTATTTTCACGAGTCTTTTTCAGGTCTAAAATGGCGTTACAAACAGGCCCTAATTTTTTTTTTCTACATACATGCACATTAATGTCCCTATTCCATCCTGGCCCCCATGACTTAAGAATGTACCTAACTTTTTGGAAAAAACATTGTAGGATTACGATTTGCTGCTTTGAAACTGACAAGTTTTGACGATCACAGAGACGTCCACGGGAGCAGTTTTTTTCGTGAATCTCAGGTCCCGAGCGATCATCACCTCGGAAACTTTGCTCCACTCTCGACAGTAGAAGTTCCTCAAACCCTTAACTATCTCCATCTTCCAGGTTCGAATCTTCCCCCCTGACAAGGTTCTTTTTTCCATTTCTTATCTACCAACCAATTGGGGTATGAAATGGGCGGATTTGACCCAATTCGAACCTATATTTCGCGGGTTTGGATCTTTGAGATATGGCCTGAATGAAAACGGGTCATATATGGATTCATGTAAATTAATCTGATTCGAATTCATGTCAAATTCAGATCCTGGAATTAGGAATTCGAATTGGGTTGGATCCAGGGGTTTGGGATTTGGATACTTACTAAAATTTGATATTTTGTACTGGATCCAACATGTATCGGACCCATATTTCACATGTGGGTCGAATCTGGATTTCGAATCTGGATTGTCCCATATGGATCATATGCATGATGTGGATCTTTGTCTTATCCGGATATGAATCAGGATATTCAAAATCGGATTCGGATTCGGATCCAGTTATATCCGACTCAGTTTATCCCCTACCCTTAATGAATCATTTTCCAGAATTGCCCTTGTTGACAAGATAAAAGTCTAAAGTGTCCTTTTTCGTTTGAGGATCGCAGGTTTGCTAACTAGCTCCATGTACGAGAATGCTGCCCAGCGTAATCCATTTCCAGTTCCACACTCCGAAGCTGTAAGTTCTAAATTGCCCTTTCCTTCTTGTCATTTTTTACCGAATAATGACACGTGTGCTGATAAAACTTTTTATCCCTTTATTTTTATGTGTTTAGTTCCCGCATTTAGACATGCAAAATAGAGAAATTCAGATGTATGGAGTGCATTAAATTTGTGGCCCCCAACATATTTAGAAGACAGGGTAGACTCCACACGCATCAAGAGGTTCCCGCGATTCATGTGTTTCTCACACACATGGGTTGACATGCTCACTTGTAGCTATGTGTAGAATCCACATGAGTTGTTGGTCCCACCTTTATGCGTATGGGACCCACCTTGTCATTTAATGTATGGGACACATATATTAGGAAAAAATTTAGATGCAGAGGACTTTGAATGTAGTCGATGCAGAGGGGTCTTGTGAGCCCTACGTGGCTTTTTTTTTTTTTATGGGCCCATTAACTGCATGGATGTTTAGCCCACCCCTTGGTGGATATGTGTACGAAAAATTAGTTTCAATAATTTTATCTAGCCATAGATTTTAGCACTTTTTTAGGATTTATTGTAATCGTTGGATTCAAGCATTTTTGTTGGACACTTAATCCAACGGCTATAAATTATCAACCAAGCTGATTTTTAGCATGCATATACACCAAGGGGTGGGGTACACATCCATGCGGTTAGTGGGCCCAAAAAATGAGCCATGTAGGGCCACGAGACCCCTCTGAATCGACTGCATCCAAAGTCCTCTACATCTAAAATTGTTCCCATATATTATATGCATGCTTAGTGTGAGTGTGTACTAATACACGTGTATATACGACAGACCAAATTTTTCAATTTACATGCATAGGTGCATAAATGGTTTCTACATGAGGGTGCATTTATTTTCGACTTTAAACTTTGTAACTTTTTTACTTTTATGTAAAGTCAAAATTAACACAGTTGTCGATCAAATAAGCTCAATATTATCTCGTGCTAATCTGATCCATTAAGTAACTTCTGATAATTTATCATATCAAGTTTGGATCTAAGAATGATGATCTGATAGGCTATGGATTCGATCTTGAATGTACCTGCTGATCCAATCCGATCCATTGACAACCCTAGATGGAAGTTTCTTCTTTCTGGAATCTGTATCATAAAGCTGATGTTTTGTTCATGGCTTTAGGGAATACAAAATGCGAGAAAACGGACGATTAAAGGTGACGGTGGTTCGATCAACAATGAAAAAGCCGAGCAAGAATCCAAGAAAAAGAAAGCCGCCATGTGCATGGAAAACGTCCAATGCCCTTTCCATCCTACTGAAGAACAACCTTCAGAGACCCAAGATCACAGAGTACGTAATTAAAATCATATTTGTTAAACGTTTAGAGAATTTCTTGGATTCTGATTTTCTAAGTGAGGGTTCAAACCATCTCTTTTTATTTTTTGTTGCAGGCGCCGGTGAGGAGAAGTCAAAAGATAGGAGACAAAATAACAGCTCTTCAAAAGTTGGTTTCTCCTTTTGGCAAGGTCAGTAGGAAAATGAGCTAATTAGTTGATTTAAAAATAAAAATTTCCTAGGAAAGCAAATTTTTTTACTTTTATTAAGAAAATAAACAAGAAATTGGTTGCAGACGGACACGGCTTCGGTGCTTCAAGAGGCTTCTGTTTGCATTAAGCTCCTTCAAGAACAGATTCAGGTAATCTTTTCTACAAATAAGATCCTCTCTTTCCAATTCCTAGCCTTTTAACTTGTGTGTTACATTATCAGGGGACCCCCATTTTTGACACCTATTTTAGTGTACCCACGTAGAAGATGAATCAATGGCTGATTTTTGGTGAGGATGATTTCCTCACCATATAGATCACCCCAACAAAAAAATCAACCCATTCTAAAATTTCTAACTCCATCAAATTTTCAAGTTACAGAGTAAAAATCGACAGTCCATAATTCTTCAACTTCTAAACCAGTATATAAATATCAAAATGATTTGAATTTTTGTGAGGATGATCTCCTCACCAAAAATCAGCCATTGATTCATCTTCTATGTGGGTACGCCAAAATGGGTGTAAAAAGTGGGGGTCCCCCAAGCCCGATCCTATTTAAAGTAGCCTGTAACATAATGTACTGTCCATCTTTCTTCAGATGTTGAGTGCCCCTTATTTCACAGTCCCACCTCTTCGTCCACAGGTAAGCAATAGCGTGCATTAACATGCATATGCATGAACCCATATTCTCTCTTATCATGGTTCAAAGTCTCAACCGATCCCATTCTGGATCGGGCGATCCGGATTGGGATCGGAGCCCACTGGTCCGATCGAAAAATAGATCGTCTTGCTCCCCAAGATCATTGTTTCCCAAAAGAGTCAAAATTAAAATTTCATTGGAATAAACTGGATCAACATTTTATCTCTCTCTCTCTCTCTTAAACTCTCTTTCCTCAAAATAGTAAATATGATTATTTCCATATATACTGCAGGGAGTTGAAGAAAGAAAGTTGGAGCTACGAAGCAGAGGACTTTGCCTGGTTCCCGTGTCTTATACTCAAAATATCACAAAAGAAGACGGAGCTGTTCATTCTATATCAAGGAGAAGCATCATTCCTCGAAACCACTACTAATACCCGGCCATTTATCAAAAATTAGTCTTCAGTGAAAAAAGGAATTTCTTAGAGAAGCCTATAAATGAATAGGAGTACGTAGCTGCTTTTTGTTTATTTCATTATTTCTAACTATAGTGAGCTGTAGTTGTAATATTCATATTTGGTCTTCTTTTTCAGTTTTTTTTTTGGTTGTTTGTTAATTGTCATTGTCATGGACAACCTCCAGAAGATTTAAAGAAAATGGTTTGGTATTTAATTAATTAAGGGGGAAGGAGTGACCCCATTTCCTTTCTTACTATGGAAATATATAATTAATGAACAAACTACCCTTAATTATCATGATCACTGGTATATATGCAGTGTTATCAATTGGTACCTGATTGGTGTAAACCGCACCCGAGGTCGTCATCTTCATATCGAAACATTGTCCCCGGAAGGGATCCTTTATCGATGACCCAATAGGGCTTAGTCCCGAGTATCCCATTTCTTGGATTATTTGTTTTGTTGCGGAAGGTAAATAAGTAGGACCCATAACTAATGTGTCGATGCAAAAAAAAAAATAAAAACCATTTTGTTTTAGTATCCAAAAGATCGGCTCTTCGAAATTAATAAATCGATGACCTAATTATCTCGATCCAATTTTGGGATTATTTGTTTCATTAGTGGAATTTAAATCAGTATGACCTAGAAACTGACCTAGCTAAGTTGAATGGAGCATTCTTTGTAATTAATACACATGCTGAAATATTAGAGAAATCAATTGTAGGTTCTCAAATTGTGCCCCACTGTAGAACCTTGAATTAATTGGAAAGCGAACAAATTGTTGCTCAGATGTAGTTTATTTTAAGGGTCGGGTTCTGATGACCAACAGTTTTGACCAACACCTTGGTGTACCCTCATAGAAGATGAATCAATGGCTGATTTTTGGTGAGGATGAGCTCCTCACCATATAGATAACCCCAACAAAAAATCAGCCGATTCTGAAATTTCTAACCCCATCAAATGTGGTTTTCAAGTTACACGGTAAAAATAGACGGTCCATAATTCTTCAACTTTTAAACCAGTCTATGAATATCAGAATGATTTGAATTTTTGTGAGAATGATTTCCTCACCATAGAGATCATCTTCACCAAAAATCAGCCATTGATTCATCTTCTGAGGGTAAACGAAGGTGTTGGTAAAAAACGTTGGTTACCGAAACCCGACCCTTGTTTTAATTTTTGGTTTTTTTTCCGTTAGTAAAACTTGGGGTACATGGTAAATAAGGTCACACGCGTGGGAGTTAGGTAAGTGTACAAAATATTTGCTTTCAGTACCTTGGGTACTTCAAAATTTGAAGCTCCCCCTCCAAAAATGACACGCGGAGCACCCTTAAGGGCCCACTGACCTTTTGGATATTTGTTCCACCTCTTTCTACACGTGTATACCAAAATTTGATCAGCTTGATAGATGATTTTTAATAGTTAAATTTTATCATCCAAAAAAATGCTCAAATCCAATGGCCATAAATCATGATATTAAAGTGCTAAATATACATTGGATAGAAATCATCAATTAAACTGAATTTTGATGTGTAGATCCATCAAGAAGTGGACCAAACATCTATAAGGTCAGTGGGCCCTAAAGAATGCTCGCGTGGCATTTTGGAAGGGGGACTTCAAACATTGTCGTGTCCTTGACTGGAGTCCCTGAATTTTTTCCCACCGACCAAAGGAATAAAGCAAATTTGGATGGTTGATATCATTTATTCAAATTGATTTTAGCCTTGCAGTACGTTGTAGACCTCTTCGTACGTGGGAGCTCTGAAATGTGGAACAAATTTAGTATGTAGAGCAGTTTTCCTGTGCTGCACATAACAAATGCACCAGCTGGCACATTCTTTCGGGCCCACTCTCATGAATGATTGGTCCACCACTCAATGGACCTACAAACCAATAATCAGCATGATTGGTGATCGCTAGCCGTGTTGATTCGAACATTATTTGTTTGGATACAGATTGAATGGCTAGAGATCAGCAATCAGGTGTGGGTCAATCATTAAGGGGCCGGTCAGTGGATCAGAAAGCGTGGTAGGTGGGTAATTTTTAATGGGCACTACAAGGATAAGCATGCACATATATAGCTGAGAAAGGCCAAGGCCCTGTAGTGCTGTTTCTTCACGACTTCCCCGAGCTTTGGTACTCATGGCGGCACCAGATGGTCGCACTGGCTGCATGCAGCTATACCACTGATTGCTTGGTCTTTCTGCATGTATCGACCGGACCGGGCGGGTGAATCAGATCGATCGTGCGGCTTCTAAACCTTGATATTAGCATCTGATCTGTTAACTTTTCTTACATATATAGTCGAGTGTTTCAGATTTCGGGAATGAGAAACGCCGTGTATCAATCGTTTTCTTTACAGCTTTGCAGCTTCGGTAATCTGAACCGCTGCTTTTACTTCTATTTTAGACTTAATTCATTAAGTTTTAAGTTATAAGGTGGATTGATTTGTTATTGCAGCTGGAAACAACCAAGTTCAAATGTCCAACTCCTCCGACGTCTCTGAGTAGGTTTTCTACTTCTTGCCTCATTCGTACTGGACCAGCTCAGCCGGACCAAAGATGAAAGATCAATGCTTTTTTTTTTTGTTTTTCTGTTGTAGGATTACGATTTGCTGCTTTGAAACTAACATGTTTTGACCATCACAGAAACGTGTACGGGAGCAGTTCTTTCAGAGATTATCAGGTCTCGAGCGATCACCACCTCGGAAACATTCCTCAGCTGTCGACAGTAGAAATTCCTCAGACCCTTAACTATCTCCATCGTCAAGGTTTGAATCTTCAACCTGTTTCTGTTCCTTAATTTGTAAAATTGATTTGACCCGTTTCATATCTAGCTACCAAGTACCAACCAGTTGGAGAATGAAATGGGCGGATTTGATCGAACCTATATTTTATGGGTTTAGATCTTGGATCCATGTAAAATAATCTGATTCGGATTCATGTCGAATTCAGATCCTGGGTTTTGGGACTTCAAGTCTTACTACTGGATCCAACATGTATATATCCGACTCATATTTCACATGTGGTTCGGATCTGGATCTTCCCATATGGATCATCAATGAATCGCATGAATCATTTTCCTGAATTGCCCTTGTTGACAAGAATAAAAGTCTAAAGTGCGCACGTTTCGTATGGGGAGCAGGTTTATTAAGTAGTTCCATGTACGAGAATGCTGCCCAGCGTAACACATTTCCTGTTCCACACTCCGAAGCTGTAAGTTCTAAATTGCCCTTCATTTTTGTCATATTTTACAGACTAATACGTAGGGCCGTAGGGACGTGGGGGTCATTAATTAACATAGTAGTGGTTTATATTGGTAGAGAAATGAATTGGTGTGGAGTGTAAATATGTGCATCAAGATGTTAAGTACAAGAGGTTCAGGAACTGAGCAAAGTAAGATTATTTATGGTTAGGGCTTAGGTCTGTAATTTTGGCTCGACGGGCCGGTCCAGGCCAAATCCCAGGGTGTAGGACCAGGCCCCGCCAGTAGGTGGTCGGGCCTCGGGCTGGGCCTCAGCCTAGTCGAATTAAAAAATAAAAATAAAAATAAAAAAACGCAAAGTTGGTCAGGCCATTTTCAGGCTAGGGTCAGACTGATTTCGGGCTGGGCCACATTTAATGGGGCAAACCTGGCCCGGATCTGGGTCTAACCAGGGACCAAAATTACAGTCCTATTTATGGTCAAGTCCTGATACACCGTTAATAGATGTACAAGAGTCCAATAAGGAGGGGATTTCAATGGATCTCCATGTTCTAATCCGATCCGGTAATGTCAGGTCTGGATATGGGAATCATAAGCTGATTAGCTATCTGATCGATTCTGGATTGACCACCGGAGTAGAACTTCGCTGACCGACATCTGACAGACTGCAATATGAGCACACAATTAGAGAAAACCGACAGTATAGATGTTTGGCCCAACCCTAGGTGGACCTACATACCAAAAATCAGCCCGATTAGTGATTTCAAACCTGATTTCAAATCTTTGGCCGGATCTTTGTACTCCAAATTATGGTCGAATTACATGGTTAAAAATCAACTCATGAAAATAACTCCAATCCAATGCTTTGAAATCACTACTCAGGCTGATTTTTGGTATGTAGGTCTACCTAGGGATTGGCTAAACATTCACAGGGGTCATTGATCTCTAAAAGTGTGCCATGTGACTCATACTGTGATCCTTCGGCAAAATTTGTAAATTTGATTTTTTTTTTATGAAAAACGAAATTAACAGATTTATTTAAAAATCAACTCAATATTATCTCGCGCCAATCTGATCGATTAAGTATGTTTTGAATCTTTTGATAGTTTATCATTATCAAGTTTGGGTATAGGAATCATAAAAGCTGATGTCTTGGCGGTCATGGCTTTCAGGCCATAGAAAATGCGAGGAAACGGACGATGAAAGGTGACGGTGGTGGTTCGATCAACAACAGAACAGGCATGGAAGAGTCGAAGAAAAAGAAAGCCATGTGCATTGAAGACCAACGCCCTTTCCAAACTACTGAAGAGCAACCATCAAACACCCAAGAACAGAGAGTACATATAATCATTTTAAAAGTTTTGAGAATTTCAAGCATTTGTTTTTCAAAATTCTGAGCTGGGTTCGAAGCAATTTTGCTTTTTGTTGCAGGCGCCGGTGAGGAGGAGCCAAAAGATAGGAGACAGAATAACAGCTCTTCAAAAGCTGGTTTCTCCCTTTGGCAAGGTCAGTAAATGCAACTTCAATATGAAAATGAGGTTTGATTTAAAAAAAAACAAAATTTCCAGGAAAAGCGAATTTACAAATTTTTTATGCAGACGGACACGGCTTCCGTGCTTCAACAGACTTGTGTTTGCATTAAGCTCCTTCAAGAACAGATTCGGGTAAAATCTCTACAAATAAGAACCTCTCTTTCCAATTTCTTGCCTTTAACAGTTTAATTTGTGTGTTACATTATCAATCTTTTTCAGATGTTGAGTGCTCCTTATTTCACAGTCAGACCTCTTCTTCCACAGGTAAGCATGCATGAACCCATATGCTCTTTTATAGCCTTACCATGCAAATGAATTCATTAGGCAGCTCTCTACCCCACATGTACCCCCAGCCCCACCCACTGCCGAAACCCAGTGAACCATCCCCGAAAACAATCCGGGTCACCATTGACCCTTTTTTAATATTTATAATTACATTTAAAAAAAAAAAGTTGGAAATACCTAGCCATGTGTGTTTTATAAAAACTTATTTGATGCAGAAGTTCCCCAAATTGCAACGTAGTAGACTCGTTGGGGCCCACTTGCCTCCTAAATGTTTGGTCCACACTATGAAGAACCTACACACCAAAATTAAGCATGATTGGCGATTTCTAGCTGTAGGATTTGAGCACTTTTTCATCATGGCCTTTATGAACCCGTCTATGTGCTGGTTTCTAGCCCATTATGAAACAGAGCTCAAATCCAATGGCTACGAATCACTAATCACACTGATTTTTACTGTGTGGAGCCAGTGGGCCATAAAAAATCTATTATGTGGCAAATTGTGGGGCTTCTGCTTCAAAATTTTGCTACAGAAGTCTATATCATAGATTTCTTCTGGTGAAAGGGAAATTTTTAGTTGGTCCATTGAATGGGTGACTGATCGGTTTTCAGAACATTGATGTAAGGATTCCCAAACATGGTTCGAAGTCTCTACCGATCCCTTTCTGGATTGGGCGATCCGGATCGGGATCGGAGCCCACAAATCCGATCCAAAAAATGAATCGTTTCGCCCCGAGATCACTGATCCCAAAGAAGTTTCACTTTGTCTCAAGCGAGATGTGCCGATCCTATTCTGGATCGGTCGGAGCCCTCCGATCCCGTGAACAAAAGGACAACATTTTTTTTAAATCTATTTCTATTTTAAATCCAAAACTTGGGTTGCCACACATTACTCACACGATGTTCACCTGTCCACCTATTAGTTGTCTATAAAAAAAATAAATAAATAAATAAATAAACTAAATGCTTTGAGTGATTTCGGATCTTTCCTACCATAATAAATAGTTCATTAAATGTATTTTCACCGTACTCTCCAATTTTTTGGTGCGAAATTGTGTCCCCTGATCCTCCTGACACAACATTTAATAGGTGTCCCTTCACCAAAGCAGTCTCTTCCTCTTCTAAGTATTATTATTTTGATACAGGGTGTTGAAGGAAGAAAGGTGGACCTACGAGGCAGAGGACTTTGCCTGGTTCCCGTGTCGTTCAATCAGAATCCGAGTAAAGAAGACCGAGTTGATCATTCTATATCAACCATCATTCCTCCAACCTACTAATACCCAAAACCGGCCCATTAACAAAAAGAGCTTTCTCGTATTTATGTTTTCCATTATTTCTTTACTCACTCGATTTGCTGAAATCCTTTATTTCTTATACTACATCCCTTGTTATTGTCAACAAATTGTTTCTCATATTTTGTGATTACTTTTTAAAATTTTTGGTTTTCCACTCAGTTATACATTGTGGGAGTTTGGTAAGTAGAGATGATATTTGCTGTACCTCAGGGACTTCAAAATTTGAAGCCCCCCCCTCTCCCGAAATGCCACGTGGATCATCCCTAAGGGCCCACTGACCTTTCAAACTGAATTGTGATATGTAGATCCATCAAGAGGTTGACCAAACATCTATAAGGTCCAGTGAGACCTAAAGAATGCTCCCTCGCGTGTGATTAGTGATTTACAACCTTTGGATCTTTGCACCCAAATAACGCTCAATAATGCTCGAATTCTTACCGTTAAAATCAACCCATGAAAATAACTTCAATCGAATCGCTTAACTAGTCAGGCTGATTTTTGGTTTAGAGGCTCACTGAGGGACTGGCCAAACATCCGTACGGTCAGCATCCACTAAGAGTGCCACGTGGCTCCTGATTTTTATTGTGTGATAGAAGCATCTGTCAGAACGCTGTGATTGTTTTAGTCGAGTTTTGGTGTGTGTTGGACCAAGAGGTGGACCAAACGATCATTCATTGGTCAGAGGACCCAAAGGAGTGTCACGTGGCATTGAGGGAATTATGTATCTTAGAATTTTTCTAGATGAGATTTAATGATAAGTCAAGGGAGTCGTCGTAAACTTCGGAATAAAGGATTAATTTTGAGTGCCGAGTCCGCCATGTGAGCGCCAGTTTGCTGTTCCCTGCCCTTCCAAAATGTCACGTGCCACTCTTTAGGTCAACCCTGACCCATGGAGATGATATTTGGGATTTTGGGCGAACCAGAAGCATGTTGTTGAGGTTTCTTAGTAAAACTTCTGTCACAAGATGTTGTGACCAAAGCCGGCCACAACCCACAATACGAGCCACGTGGCATACTATCAAAGGACGCTGACTGATTAGTGATTTCTAAGCGCTGGGTTAAAGTTATTTTCATGGGTTGATTTTAACCGTAGGACTTTGAGCATTATTCAGCGTTATTTGGGTGCAAAGATCGAAGGGTTGTAAATCACTAATCAGGCACCCTCTTTTTCTTCCGCGTTCTCTACCAGTTGGATTCAAGTATGTTTTTCAGAAAATAAATGGCTAGAAATCAATCAATCAAGCGGATTTTTGGCATCACAAAACAGTAATCCTTCTTGACATTTACATTAATAGATCTGTAAAGATCCCCAAATTCCAAACATCATCCTACGAAAAAACAGAACAAACCCTAAATACCGAAAGATTAAAATCTTTATCTTAAGATTAAAGGTACATCGTGTAGTTGTATTTGAACCCAAAACGGATATCAAATCGAAGCTCTCTAAGAACTGGTGAATTTAGTGACGGCCTTTGTACCCTCAGAGACAGCGTGCTTGGCCAATTCACCAGGAAGAACAAGGCGAACGGCGGTCTGGATCTCCCGAGAGGTGATGGTGGGCTTCTTGTTGTAGCGGGCGAGCTTGGAGGACTCCTGAGCCAGCTTCTCGAAGATGTCGTTGATGAAACTGTTCATGATGCCCATGGCCTTGCTCGAGATCCCGATGTCTGGGTGAACCTGTTTCAGCACCTTGAAGATGTAGATCTTGTAGGTCTCAACGTTCTTCTTCCCTCTCTTCTTTTTCTTCTTGTCACCAGCAGCGCCTGCCTCCTTCGGGAGCTTCTTCTCAGCCTTCGGCTTCTTCTCTGCTGCCGGAGCCTTCTCTGCTACGGTGGTTTTCTTCTCCTCGGTTGGCTTCTCGGACGCTGGTTTCTTCTCGGCAGGTTTCTTCTCCGCCCTGGGCGCCATTTCAGAGACGATTATGGGTGGGAGAACAGAAGATTTTGGGATTCTGGGCGGGAAATTAAGGAAGAAAGATAGGTATTGATCTGAATCTGAAGTGTTAGGTTTGATGGAATGGAACCTATGGTTGCGACTGATTATATAGTGAAAAGTTGATATAATTTTATTGGATGATGGAGTTTGACGCGGATCCCTGACTTGTCGATAGTTTTATCCGTTGGATTTTCTTTTAAGGGGGAGTGTTAATATACGGTTCAGATGTTATCGACTTTTTACGGGAGGAGAAAAGATACCTGGGTGGGAGTAAAACTTCTGTCACAGCGTTGGGACAGATGCTTCTGTCACAACGCATATTACGAGCCACGCGGTACACGATTAGTGGACACTGACCGTATGGATGTTTGGCCAGTCCCTCAGTGGACCTTAAACCAAAAATCAGCCTGATTAGTGATTTCTAAGCGATTCGATTGAAGTTATTTTCGTGGGTTGATTTTAACGGTAACAATTCGAGCATTATTGAGCTTTATTTGGGTGCAAAGATCCAAAGGTTGTAATTCACTAATCAGGCTGATTTTTGGTTTAGAGGTCCACTGAAGGCTTGGCCAAAAATCCATACAGTCAGCGTTACTAAGCGTGTGCCACGTGGCCTGTGATTAGGCATTTTTTCATCATGGGCTTAGAACCTATCCAAAGGCCTGTTTATGAAGCCCATGATGAAAAAGTGCCCGAATCAAATGGCTAGAAATCACGAATAAGACTGATTTTTGGTGTGTAGGTCCACCAAGATTTGGGCTACAGTGGGCCGAAAAGTATTCCACGTGGCATGTTGATGGCTATCTATTCACGGCTCTTCCCTTTGACTTAAATTCTTGCATAAACTGAAATCTTGACATTTATCAATTTATTTGGAACAGAAAATTGTGAAAAAAAATACAAAATTAAATCTATTTGTAGAAAACAATACTTGTTTTCAAAAATTGCAAAAACGAATACACATAGCCGTTTGAATCGGCGTCAACTTTTTCAAAATATAATACCCAAAATGCCCTTTAGTAGTCGATTGAATCGGTGACAGATTAAATCTGGTGCTAATTGAATCAGCATCAGATCTAATCTAGTGCTGATTCAATTGGCGACAGAATTGATTTGGCGCCAATTGAATCAACGTCAAATATTGATTGTGGAATTCAACAAAATTTCATTTTACAGTCAGTTTTTACTACAGAAAATTGTGAAAAAAAATAAGAAATTAAATCTATTTGTAGAAAACAATACTTGTTTTCAAAAATTGCAAAAACGAATACACATTGCCGTTTCTATCAGCGTCAATAAGTCGACGCCATTTCCTTCGGAGCCAAAACAACTTTTTTCAATAAAACCCGATTTTACCCTCACCATTTTGACTCTATTTGAAATGGAGTCAAAACTAATTGGGTAATTTAGTGTTACCCCTTGATATGCAAAACTAATTTGTACTACCCCCTTGCACTTTAAAACTGGGGTAATACCCCCTTGACCAAATCCCGGTTACGTTGACAACATTGCTGGTCACCCCAACTTTTAAAATGTCTAAAGTGTCCTTTACTTTACTAAATACCCAAAATTTCCTTAGCTCCCAAACCCACCCAATGAAAAGTCTCAACTCTGAAGATGCCGGAGATCCAACAACAAGTACTTGTTAACAAGGAGTTTCTTATCGTCAATCCTAACCGCTGGTGTGACTGTAAATTCTGTAATCTCTCTCTTTGTTTTAAGAGAGAGAGAGAGAGAGAGAGAGAGTGTGTATCACAGAAGAAGACCAAAGCCCAAAACCCAGAACTAGCTATCTAGCTACCTTGCTAACTTGCGATGACAAATTGATTCGAAGAGTTTCTGCAAAATCGAGAACATGAACACAAAAATCAAACCCGTCAATAACCAAAACTCAAGAAAAGAATAGAGAGAGAGAGATAGATGGAGGAGAAGAGAAGAAAAACAAATAGAGGGAGAGAGAATGCCAAAGTGAGAGAACTTTCTGGGTAGCTTTGAAACAAAGATGAACGAAGGGGTTGAGTGCGATAAACTGCATTCTAGGGAACCAATTCCTATAGATTGATGGGGAAACTGTAACACAACCCACCGTTCATCACTATCTCTCTCTCTTTCTTCTCTCTTACTTGGCCTTGTGTATCGCTTTCGTTCCTATTACGAACTTTTGGTTTCGTTGGATGGGTTTCGGGGACGAAGAGTTAAAAGGAAATTTTGGGTATTTAATAAGGGCACTTAAGGCATTTTCAAAGTTAAGGTAACGGGTAATATAGTCAGTGCCCAATGGATTTTGTCAAGGGGGGTATTACATCAATTGCAAAGTTTAGGGGGGTTATACAAATTAGTTTTGCTTACGAAGGGGGTAACACTAAATTATCCAAACTAATTTGGCTCCATTACAAACGGAGCCAAAACTGTCAAGTGGGGTATTACATCAATTGCAAAGTTTAGGGGGGTTATACAAATTAGTTTTGCTTACGAAGGGGGTAACACTAAATTATCCAAACAAATTTGGCTCCATTACAAACGGAGCCAAAACCATTTTGGCTCTGTTTCAAATGGAGTCAAATCTGATTTGGCACCATTGCAAATGGAGCTAAACTCATTTTGACTCCGTTTGAAACGGAGCCAAACTCATTTATAGAACTAAAATGAAATTTTGTTGAATTCCACAATCAATATCTGACACCGATTGAATCGGCGCCAAATCAGTTGTCGCCGATTGAATCAACGCCAGATTAGATCTGACGCCGATTCAATCGGCTACTAAAAGGGCATTTTGAGTATTATATTTTGAAAAAGTTGACGCCGATTCGAACGGCTATGTGTATTCATTTTTGCAATTTTTGAAAACAAGTATTGTTTTCTACAAATAGATTTAATTTTGTATTTTTTTTCACAATTTTCTGTTTTTACTATTGGTTCTATAAATGAGTTTGGCTCCATTTGCAATGGCGCCTAATCAGATTTGACTCCGTTTGAAACAGAGCCAAAATGGTTTTGGCATCGTTTGCAATGGAGCCAAATTAGTTTTGACTCCATTTCAAATGGAGTCAAAACAGTGAGGGTAAAATCGGATTTTATTGAAAAAAATTGTTTTGGCGCTGAAGGAAATGGCGTCAACTTATTGACGCCGATAGAAATGGCTATGTGTATTCGTTTTTACAATTTTTGAAAACAAGTATTGTTTTCTACAAATAGATTTAATTTCGTATTTTTTTTCACAATTTTCTGTATTTGGAATTCTAATTAATCAACAATTAGCTTGTAAGAAACTTAATCAACTTCACGATAAAGAAGGAAACAAACCCCCCTCTTTCCTCTATATACGTTCCTAATGCAAATCTATATCTCTCCGTTTCTCTCACATTGGAACCATCACCACTACTCGCTCCTCTCCGCTTCAATCACATTGGTACCATCACCACTGGCTCCTGCGATGCAGAGGACTATTATGGTATGTATAGTCAGAACACTTCATGAGTAAAGCTTTGATGCACAGTGCACATAGCACAATATGAACCATGTGCCATGCTTGTCACTTCAAAAATCCCACCGCTTAAAATTTTAGTTTTTTTTAAGCAACATACATAGAACATGATTGTGTACTATCCGTGGAGGAAACCTGTTTAACTCACTCCTTCGTTTTTCACTTTTTTTATGTATTTGTAATTCATTCTCTTCTTTTTTGTTTATTTGAAAAGTTCACTGATGGAGAAGAAAGGAGGATGCCTAGGGGAAAGGATAGAGGAAAACATGGCGAAAGATCCATCAACGATGGAGAAGCCACTAAAAAAGAGGAGAAGAATGAACGGAAAGTCTTTATATATCTTAACGAAGACATGGTCACCAACATACTTATTAAAGTTCCAGCTGAATCACTCCACAATAACTTAAGGTATGTGTGCAAGTTATGGTTTAACATAATTTCCGATCCTATTTTCAATCAACGGAAGTTACAAAACCTAATTCGATCTGAATCAAATTTGATCATCCAAGAGTTTGATTCTAAGGAGGAAAGCAATCTTCGTGCATGTATGATTGAGATGAACGAGGGAAAGTTTCAGGAACAAGATTTAAGTAAATGTTGTTTTATTATGGTTTGCTGTAATGGTCTAATATTACTAAGAGATTACAAGCTTGGTGTTCTTCGTGTCACCAATCCTGCTACAAAACAACAATTGATGCTTCCTCGATGTAGCATTCCATGTTTTAATAATCTTGACTGTGGCTTCACATGTGCTCCTTCTACTGGGAAATATAAAGTGGTACATTGGGATATGTATCTTAGTTATTGTCATATCCTAACATTAAGTTGTTCTTATAATCATCAATGGAGAGTGGTTGATGCACCTTCTATCGAGTTGACCCGCCCAATTTGTGATCAGTGTTCACCAATTTCAGTAGATGGATTCGTGCATTGGATTGAAAATCATCAGCAAATATTTTCTATGGATGTTGATGCTGAAAAGTTTTACCGATCGGGTCTACCAGATGGTGACTTCTCTAAGGGAGGATTTATAAAGATGGGGTGTTACCTATCTTTTCTCAATTACACGTCACCGGATCAATTAGACGTATGGATTTTGAAAGATGTCCACAAAGGTGAGTGGGTAAAACAAGACAGTATCACTGTGTATGGCAAGAGAATCAACAACTATGATAAGCCTGTTTTGAGTTTTAGAAATGGTGAGGTAATTATCTTTCACAATTCAAAGAGAACCTTACGGGCTTACGATGTCAAACTCCAACAATGGCGGAAGGTTGGGAACAAGTACACATTCTGCGACACTCATGTCAACAGTCTTGTCTCTTGGAAAATTCAGTGAGAAATAAGCAGCAGATGCCAAAAAAAAGGCGTTTCTTTCCAAAGCATTTGAGTTTTCACTACTGTAATAGCTCTTCCCTCTGATATTTTTGGTTTTGAATTTTCTAGGATCTTCTTTTTCTTCCTAATTAATCTCATTATTGACTAGTACCTGGTTCAGATAAAAAGTGCACACGAATAGCTCGAAGTACAAGAGAAATTCCTACTCAAACTCGAGATCTATTGAGGAGCTCTAAGTTCTGTTCTGCTTGAAATTGACACCAATTCTAACAGAGACTGAGAGGGTTTTGTATAAAGAGAATGCACATACAAACACACTGTTCGAGAACAGTGATCGATTTGGGAACTGTGTAAATGACATTGAGTATGTGAATTTTTCTTCCTTTTTTGTTGTTGTTGCTGTTGTTTTTCTGTTTTTTTCTATCTATATCTCTATCTCTATTTCCAATATATGTGTTTTAAAGAAAAAGGTTACATTTGAAAAGCAAATTCTGAACTACTACTCATGATCTTCATAAACAGTTGAAAAGCAAAATTGAGAGACAAAAAATGTTGTTTTTCTTACGTAATTTGAGTAGTATAATAGCAAATTGATCAGCTTTCGATCGATACCAGAGTACAAACGGAGCAAGTAGAGTTCAATCAATGAGCCTCTCGTCTCCGTCTTTATTTTGGTCAAGGGTTCCGAATTTCTGCTTGAAGGAGTCCTGCTTCTGTAGCCACATCATGTGTCCCTGCACAAATGGAAGCAACGGAGATGTTGAAGATCGAATCGTGAAATTTAGAGAGAATAATAAGCTACTTAAATCGATCAATATACAAGGAGAAACGAGAAAATTAGGGGTTTCGAAACAGTGGGTTAGGGTTTACCTGGAGAGCAGCAGCCCATGCAACAAGGAAAGACGCGAACCAGATCTTCTTGTCCTTTAATAATTGCTTCAATTCCATCCTCATTAAGCCTTAACTCTCTCTAGTCTAACACCTTAGTGGAGAAGAGGCACTTTACCGATCTCTGGTTTCTGGGAGGGAATGAAAACGAAGAGTTGAGAAATCAGAGTAAAACTTTAATAACAGGGCTCTCTCATTGAGGCCGATGACAGGGCCCAATATGAGCCACGTGGCACTCTTAGAGGACTGTAACCGTATGGATGTTTGGCCAATCCCTAGGTGGACTCAAAAATCAGCCTGATTAGTGATTTCTAGGCGTTGGATTGGAATTGTTTTCAATGGTTGATTTTAACGGTGGGAATTTAAGAGTTGTTGAAAATTATTGGGAAAATTACTTTTAAATCCATATTTACAAAAATACCGCCCATTTAGTTCCATGTACAAAACTACGGACACTTTGGTTTAATTGTCCGCCTATTAAGGCCTTTCTTTTGAAATGCCCATACTACCCTCCAGCTAATATCAGTTTGAATTGATAGTATCATTTGATTTGAGGTTTGATTGACGACACAATATCGTACGTTAGTTTTGTCCAGCTCCTTCCCTCCATTTTCTTACTCTTGAGCTTTTTTCTCTCTATTTCCTTCTTTCACAGCTTTTTTCTTCTATTTTCTTGTTTCACTACTCTTTCCCTCCATTTCTTTCTTTATAACTTTTTGCAACTCATACTCCATTCAAGGTGAAGAAAGATAAAGGCGATGCAAGTTTAAAGATTTCCTTCCAGTCATCTATTTTATAACATCCCTATTATCCTCTACAGTTCTTTGCAACTTATCTATGTGCTATTGAATGTGAATAAAGAAGGCGACGCTGGTTTTAATGGTTAGTTAAGAAAGAAGAAAGTGAAGATGGAACAAGGAAGAAGCTGAAGAAGATGGTTACTACTTTAATTTTTGTTAAGGAAGAAGATGGTTATCACTTTCATTTTCGTCAAATAAGAATCGTCTCTCAAGTTTTAGTAATGATATTCACAAAACCGATTGAACCATGACTATTTTCTCAAAACCACTTGAATCAGTACCATTTTCACAAAACTAGTTGAACCAGTACCATTTTTATGATTATATATTTATTTACAGTTTGAGTATTGAGCTCAATTTAGTTGAAACACTAACATAGTTAGACTATAATAAAAAGACGATGAGAAAATGCATCTCAACGAAGAAGAACCCATGTAACAATATTGGAAACTGAACAATTTTTTTTTCTAAACCGGTTGAACCAGTACCATTTCCATACATGTATTCATTTTTAATTTGAGTATTAAGCTCGACTTAGTTGAATCACTAACAAAATTAGATGATAATTAAGAGAAGATGGGAAAATGCACAACGAAGAGGAACCCTTGTAACAATAGTAAATTAGACAAAATTCTGTCAAATGAACCGTTCAACTTGATCGAACTAGTACTATTTTCACGATTTTGTTTTCAGTTTGAATACTAAACCTTAAAATCTACAAGCAAAGCTTCGTCTCCCTGACTATTTTTATTTTATAAGACATGTTTAAAACTCTGTTTTATTCTCAATGCCTTATCTATTTCTCTAACTATTTTATTAAGTCGGTATTTTATTTCAAGTTTGAGTATTGAGCTTAAATTGGTTGAACCAACACCATTTTAGTTTCAGTGAATTAGTTGAACCAGTAATAATGGTGAAACGGATGTCAAAATTTTTTGAAATAAATTAATTTTTCAAGCGTCATAAACGAAGAATTGTACCAGTGTCAGTCAAGGATAAGGATAAAGGCATAGTCGTCTTTTCATTTTGATTTAAAATATATTTAATAGTAAAAGTAACCAAATAAGACTTATTGGTCCACCAAGTCATAAAGCAGGACTAAATCGGACAAAAAAAATTTCTACGGTCAAATACGACCAACATACTCGTAACTATGACTTCTATGGTAATTCTTGCAAAATTTTAATTATTATTTGAAGTACAAAGATCCAAAGGTTTGAAATCATTAATCAAGCTGATTTATGGTTTGTAGGTCCACCTAGGGATTGGAAAAACATCCATACGATCAGAGTCACGTGGCTCATATTGCGCCCTGTCATCAAAGTTTTACTTGAGAAATCATAGATCAAGCTGATTATTGGTATGTGGGGACTAAAATTAGCTCCACTTGGCATTTTGGGAGAAGGAGGGGTGAAGTCTCCGGGGGGCGCAAATATTTTCTCTAGTACAGTGATTAGGAGTCCGCCTTTGCTCAACACGTGTTGAGCCAAAATGCTCGCCGAAGTTTGGGCCCTTTGGGGCTATCCATCTGTCACAACTGTTTTGAACTTTTGTAGAAAGATGGTTGTCAAGGCTACACCGTACGTGTACGGTGCATCGTGCAAAGCCATTCTTTGGCCTTGAAGCTAATCGCTCTGCAGCAAACATCGACTCAAGAATACCTTACCCATGGGATCACCACTTGCAAATTGATGAACATGTGATACCAATCAACAGGAAAAAAAAACTAATATGCAAATGGTTACATACTTTTAGTGTATGCAAATGTTACCTGTTGCTTTCTGGAGGTATTTGCATACTCTAAAGTCTGCAATCATTTGCATACTAGTTTTTCAACAATGGGTAAGCTTCCCAGATAAAGTAAATTGGAATTTTTGCTACCTATGTGTACTGCCACACATCAATGCTGTTTACATACTGCCACACAAGCATGCGTGTTCATGCTTCCTCGCCCGCCCATTGTCTAGATGGAACATCTGCAGATATGTCAAGACCCACCAATTGTTCACATACCCTGGAAAATCACCTCAATTTGACAATCAGACACCATTGTACTTATTTTAAGAACGCCATTTGTCGGATAGTCAATGGGAAAAAAATCCAGTTAATGAATTGTAATAAACATTCAAATCAAGCTGATCTTTGAGCTGCGGCAAAATCCATGAGGCAGATGATGGATGGATGGATGGATGAGGATGTATGGACAACATTGCAAGCTGCTGAATACATGTGACCACCAGAGCCCCATTTGGCCATCTCCCTGCATGTTTGAACTCCAGAGCAGAAATATAAAAAAATATATGATACAATAAACAGGAATAGATATATATAAAGATCAAGAGTTGATTGAATCGGCCTCGCGATGTTGGAACAAGCTTCATATTCTGTGACGCAATTCAATGCATGTGTTCTTTGAGAAAATCATTCCTCTCCTACTGTCTCACAACCATTACCTTCCGACCTCAAAAGCAATCTACACTAATGTGCCGCCCCGTCTAAATCCTGTACATGTAGAACTTGAAAAAAGAGAATACCTTTTCGTGGTTGCCGGCAAGAGGTATTCCTGTTTCAACTGCCTCCTGTTAAAACAACTAAACCAACAATCTCAACTATTTAGTTCAACCATAAAAACACCAATAAATCACACTAGTGATTATTCGATCATAACCGACCAATATATAGAGAAACAGACATTCAACATGGTATCATTTCAAGGTGGCAATCTTCCAGACAAGTAGTGAGACAGCTTGTCTCTCAGGATAGAGGCGTTCTTGTCGACAGATTCAGATATCTGCTGCCGGTAACCGGAGTCGTGCTGGTGGGATAAGGGCATCTCGTCCTGCGCCTCATCCTCCAGATCAATCACGATGTTGTGTAGCAAGCAGCAAACAAGAATAATCCTTGGTAATTTATGTTTGTCAGGCCTCCACATGACCCCTTGAATGATCCTCCACATCTCCTTTAACCTTGCCAGCGCCCTCTGTGCAACCATCCGGGTGGCAAAATGCCGCTTGTTGAACTCATCCCTAGACTCTGAGAGGTCTTTCCCTTGATAAGGAGTGACCAGCCAGGGCAGGAGGGGGAACCCCACGTCCCCGATTATGTATTCTCTCAGCTCCGATCCTTCTGACAGTTCTATCTTTTTCCCACTTAGCTTCTTCTCTTGCTCACAGAGCTTGAAGAAGCTTGAGCTTCGAAGCACCAGTGAATCGTTCATGCTACCTGGCCATCCAGTGACTATGTCCCGGAACCTCATCTCAGGGTCCACAATCGCCTGCAAGACCATGCTGTGGTTCTTCTCGCGATCAAACCATATGCTGCTTGAGGGGTACATTGAAGGCAAACACATCATGATGTGGGTGGTATCGATCGCACCACAACAGTTTGGGAGGCCCCGGATTTTCTCGAACTTGGACTTTATCTCTGTCATCTCTGCTTCTGTAGCAGGCCACCGAAGGTGGTGGAGGCCTCTTTCTTCCATGGCCTCCACGAACCGCCAGGTCACTTGGGAGACAGTTGACTGATTCACTCCAAATGACTCACCAATGGTCAGTAAGGACTCACCCGAGCTTAGCCTTCTTAAAGCAACAGCTACTTGGTCACTTACAGACAAAGGTTTGCCATTTGTGCCGATGAAGTTCGATGTCTTCAACATCAGATCTTCCTTCACAAGTGAGCAGATGTAGTTGAAGGTCTTTCTTGAGACCTTGAATACAGACTCAAATTTATCTAAACCGTTTGACAAAGACAAGGGCCCTGTAGAGGAGCAAAAGAAGGAAATAATCATTTATGGACATTTGGGACAGATTGATCTAAGGACTAGATATGTATGCTTTGCTTACAGCTGACAAGATAGATTCCTGGAAAACATGAAGTGTGACCTCCAATTATATTTGGTAGAAGAGTTAGAACACTAAAGAAGCCAAACATGCCCAAAGGTCAACACAAGATAAAGCTATTCAGATAGAGCAAAGGAAGAAAACATTGCAGTATTTACAATAGTTTTTGCAAGAGCATTTTTCAATATTCAGGAAGTTGGGTTATGTTTTCAATCTGTAGCGTTTCATGCTTTTTGGTATCTTGATTATCATTCTCCCATAGTTAATTGGGCAACCAACAAGACTTGGACACCAAGAGTTTATTTTTGACCTAGGGGGAAAATGTCCAAAGCTTAGGTTAATAAAAGACCTAGGTGGTGAATTGCTTGAGGATAATGGGAATTGGGAAAGCAATGATAAAGTTCTATAGCATCTTGAAGTGCTAAATACGTACTTGAGACTATATGTTGCTAAAACTCCACCAAATGAGGTTAGTGCAAAGTATTGTTGGCTTGGAACCAGAAGAGAACAAAAATAAATTCTAACTCAATCTTGATTGTTAAAACCTTGCTTTGTTTTCTTAAATCCTAAGTGTTCACAAGATTGGGTAAACACTTTTCGATGTATAGATGACAAAAATCTCGTAAGTGAAAATTAAACCCTAAAAAGAGTGAAAACATCTCTAGATAACGGATTGAAGACCACCATAGCCACAACTCTCAAAACTCAATCCCAAGCCAACTGTCAGCAATCTCATGTAAATTGGATCTACGAATCCTGTTCAGAAACCATACTTCGTCGAAGATAACAACAATTTCAGTAGATTAGTAACAGCAACTAATTCATAGTGATAAAGTGATAACAAAGTATTTTCTCCTCATGAAGATCAAGCAGAAGATCCTGTCAAAACGTGTTACAATGAAAGATTGCATTACAAGAGATGAAAATCTTCCAATGTTTAGAACAAAACCAGCAAAAACACTTGTGTAGGATTCTCACTAAGCTTGCTTCTATTTCCATGTTCATGAACATAACAAGTACAACCAGGTAAATATAAATGGAATGGTAGCACTAGCAGTGAAAGGCAATTAACAACATAAGTGGTGGTGTTGAAACCTTCCCCCTAAGTATCAAGAAGTGTCAATCACGGGCATCGTCAGCAAACCGGACCCTGTAATATGATGAGCTTTCTTTCAAAGACAATCTGTGAGGTGTGATGGTGTTTGTGAATTTGCTTAATTGGGTGGGCTCTCTCCTTTCAGAGTGTCCCTCATCCGCCCTTAGATTGAAGGCGACTCCGGGATGATCATTTGATAGATGTGAAGTCTCCCCTTTGATTGAGTTTGCATCACCAACCATGTTGTTGGTAGAGTTTCTCATATCCGTAGAGAAAGCAATTCTTTTGCTATGATATATATGGTAATTAACTAATTGGGGACCACATACCAGTTTGTGATTGTCATCGAGGGTTCCATTTTTATTTCTTTTTTCTTTTTTTTCCTTGTTTTTACAAATTCTACATTCAAAAGAATAAATAAAAAAGAAAAGTCAGGATCAGTATTGCTTTGAAATGCAATTCAGTTGAATGTATTTTTCCACAAAATTCATGAATTGGGAAAATAGAGTATATATAGGCCTAGTCTCTTTCTCTTCTTCAGCATGAAAATCCAAGATAATTGATAAAAAATCATCCATAAATATTGTATGGTTTAAGGAGTTAAGGACCCATTGTAGAGGCAACAGGGGAGGGCCCCAAAACATTACAAGGTATAAGTTGAGAGTGCTGCTAGAAACAATTCAATTTTATTACTCAAAAGAAAACTGAGTTCATGACTTTCCAAGTTGACAAGTTAGATATATTGCCTTGGGTGTTTTAATTCTGCAAGAAATGAAAATTACTTAAAAATGCTAATTTATTTTAAATGGAATGACAGGGATTAGATAAACTATGGTGTCACATGACTTTCCAAATGAGCATCTTCAAAGCTGCAAAGGGATCCTTGTCATATCTTTTACCAATGATCTTCCTGATTCTCAAATCCATATCGTTAAGCACTGATTTGAAAACTTAGAAACTTATCAACGAACATAGTAAGGGACTAGGTCCTTAGAAATAGAAGACAACTGGACAGAAAGACCTCTACTTAAAAATTAAAACTAGAATACATTAGTTATCTTTGCTCAATGGAAATAGAAGTCAATGGGATAGAAAGACCTCCATTTAGAAATTAATAACTAGAATAGATTAGTTAAGTAAAAAAGTTAAACCTATCGTGCCAATACGTGCTCCAGTTGCATTTGCAACTAATGATACCTCAGGTCTCCAAATCAACTCATTGGAGATCAGGAGCCTACATTTAGATTGCCCTAGTTGACTACAAGTGTATGAATACAAACTGAAAAGAATACATGTGAAGTTTTAAATTTTTCATGAAACTTTGTCATCCAAAGATAAAGAACAATAAACATCACAAATTATAAGGTTTCTTCTTTGCTCTATATTGTAGAGCAATGTCCTTGTAAAATGAACCACATGTATTATTGTAGAGATTCATTTAGTTTGAAATTCTTTGAGATTTTGTTCCTCTTTAAGCAATTAATGAGAACTCGTAAAGTTTGGTCCAAACCATATGCTCATCCATTCTGAGTTTCTCATTCCTATCAAACAGTCTAAAAATCTAAAAACAAGTGGTCAGGCAACCTAAAGTGCATGAATGATCCTTCTCTGAAATCATATGGCTAACAATATTACTCACATCCTCTCCTTTAGCTTCCTTGCCCAAGTACTAATCAAGGCCTCAAATTTGAGGGTTACCTCATTTCTGTTTATGCATCTGAAACATGTGGCCAGCCTCATAACCCTAGACAATGCTTACTTTGTCCCTTTGAATCCTTACCATGTTGAAGTAGGAGAGTATGGTTAACGACTAAATTTTCCATTGCTGTCCCATTGGCCAAATACTAATAGTATGTGTGGCCTTCAGCATGCTATGTCTTTCAACATCAGGTACAACCTATGCATTTCACATTGGCCATCATTTAGAAGCTTATCACATTTATTGTATTAACACAACATCCACCTAGTAAAAGAAACGAGCAAGATAAAAGCCCATTTCCCATCACCCTTATGTCCAGAAGTCACCACATCTTCTGATTTTGGAGTGTAGCAGAAATCCACACTAGAATCAATGTAGCACCACCTTGTACTACCCCTTCATCATCCAAAACATCAAATAAATTTCTTGCAATCAACAAATATAGTCTATATTATATGAATTTTAACCACGTAAAACATTGCATCCACAAATTCTCATTCAATTGGGTGCATAATCTATGTGGGGAGTAATTTGACCACTAAAAGGAAACAACGGGGCATTGTTCCCATTCCAGTGAGCCAAACCCAGCAGAATGCATGGCAAACTTACCAGTGAACTCACTAAGGATGAAAAGGTTACGAGAAGATCTTAGGTATAAGATAACAACTACTCCAACAAATTTGTATTACGATAATCGAAGTTCCTTAAACATAACTGAAAATATTGTCTTCTACAAAATGACCAAACATGGGGAGGTTGATTGTTACTCCAGAAGGGAGCAAGTCAGCAAATGAACATTGCAGATCTCTTTCATTAGAAGTAAAGACAAAGTAGCAGATGTGTTCAACAACCTCTTGGGAAAGGAAGTTTCAGATTTTTATTATGAAGCGAAGTATATGGATTCACATCCTCCACCAAAAGGGGGTTAAAATATAGGCTGTTTCACATGTTGCAACTGGATTTTACGAATTCTGTAACTGTAATTTAATCATATAACCTTTTTTGTTAGCTTTATCTAAAACTACTCGTCAACATTTCGCATGGGATGGAATGGAACCCAGATTGAATACACTTGAAGCTTGTGTTAAATGTAAAATCAGCAAGGATATAACTTGCAATGCAAACTGGTATACTAACCTACACTTGTGAATTTGCAATGTAGGTGTTCTTGATGGAACTAACAGAGGGGTGAAGCAAAACATCTTATACAAGAACAATGCTATTTGAGATTTAGGGACTCCGGTTAATTTAGAGAGACATAAAAGCATGTGGGCTTCTTTTTTACTGAGTAAGAAACCTTATTAACAAAGAAAAAGCAACTAATGGATAGAATTCCCTTAATTAAACAATTACCAATTTAAACCATGCTTGGCTGATGAATGTTGGTGACACAGGAGCTGAACCGAGGAGGTCTGACCAATCGTCGGTCATCTGTAGGCCCATGACCAAGCTTAAAAAAGGATCACTAGCAATGTAGGTTCTGCCAACTTCGATTCCACTCATAATATATGGGTTTCTCAACCGACAAATCCAGCAAATGTGGGCCCGCTTGAAGTAACGTCCAGGAACTTAGTTTAATAGTTCCTATATTGATGTCTTAGATGTTAGCTATTTTTTTATAGTTTTACTTTGAGTCAAAATAAGATTTGGGAAAGTTTCTAATTTGGTCAATTTGAATTAGGTAGTTTCTATATTTTGGATGCTTTAGATTCATTAGTAGTAGGATTGTAATTTTAAAAATTCTAACTAATTAGAACTAGGAAAGTCATTGACTGTTATTTCCAAAGAGTCTTAGATTGGTTTCCAATTTTTCATTTTATGTTTTTAGTAGGATTAGAGGGCTATGGGATAAATTCTATATAAACCCATATTCTTCCTTATCTATGCTACTTTAAAGCAAAAACCTGGGTTGGGGCACGCCCCCTCACACGGGCTTCACAGGACAATCACCCATGCATAGCAGAATTTTGATGATGGAAGTCCATCATCAACGTTGATGACGGACGACTGTGTGGGCCACATGGCACACTCTTATATGTAACAAGGACACCAAAATGGTGTCAATCTTCGACACCGATACGAGGTGTCCAACACGACAACCTAAAAAATCTGAAACGGAGACACGTCTGTACATATATTTATTAAAATATATTAATATATATGAATTCTTAAAATTATTAATAATATAACAAAAAATAGAAAATAAAGCAAAAAATATTTATTAGTTTATTATTGTATGGAGGATGGAACAAACCAAACCCGCTTTTAGAAGTCAATTTTATATTAAAAATTATTAAAACAAGGGGTGACACGGCCATAAGTGTCCAGGTGTGTGTCGGGAAGTGTCGACACGCGTGTCCAGGTGTCCGACACGACAAAAAACCCTAAAAGTGCAGTGTCCTTGTTACATAATACTATAATAGAGACTAATGACCATATGGATGTTTGGCCCATCTTTAGGTAGACCTACATACCAAAAATAAGCATGATTAGTGGTTTATAACCTTTGGATATGAGTACCCCAAATAATGCTCAAAATCCATGGTTAAAAATAAACCATGAAAAAGACTCTAATCCAACAGATAGAAATTACTAATCAGGTTGAATTTTGGTAGTTAAGTCCATCTAGGGATGGGCCAAACATCCGTATGGTCAGTGGTCTCTAAGAGTGTGCCACGTGGCTCAAACTATGGTTTTTCATCAACGTTGATGAGGCCCCTACAATCACTCATGTGCAACGCACGTGCCGCCCCCTAGTCTTATTAATGAAGATGAAGAATTTTGTTTATGGTGGCTTAGCTGCTTAGCTACATAAAACGACAATAAGGCTGGGAAGCTTTATGGAGCAAAATGTTGGGCAATCAAGAAACGTGTTCATAAAATGTGCTTAGATGAGACGAGGATGTTGAGATGGATGTGTGGTATAATGAGGAAAGACTATTAAATATGAACGCATTTGTGAAAAATATAGGAGTGGCCTGAATAAGTGACAAAATGAGAAAAAATCGATTGAGATGGTCTGGTCATTTACAAAAAAGACCAATGACATCACCAACAAGGAGGAATGTCCGAAGGGTCTAAAAGAGCGAAGGGAAGGCCAAAACGGACGTGGATTGGGGTTTTGGAGGAGATTTTAAGAAACTTGCTTTAAGGATAGAGATAGCTTTAGATAGAATTGAATGGAGGTATAGGATTTGTGCAGCTGGGCCCATTTCGTTGGGATAAGGCTTATGATGATGAGCTACATTATGGGGGTGTGATATCCAACTTTGATAAGTAATTTCTAAACCGAGCAGTGTGTTGCCTGTCCGTTGATGGTGTGACCATCAACTTATCTTGGTTCTCATTGGAGTAGTAAACTTTTTCCACTTCACTTCTATTCCTTTCTCCTCTTTCTTCTACTACTCTTCTTTTATTTTTCAAATTTTACAGCCATTTAACCATCTATACAATAAGTCCTTATTCCCTAACCCATAGCCTTCAAAAAACCCAAATCCTTGAACCCAAATCTCTTCATCACCAGGTCCATACGTCCAGCACCATTAACCTTTAAGTTCCCAGCCTATAACAGTCCCCAAAACCCTATTATTGTTCTTTACAGAGAATAAATAGCAATTTAAACCCACCATTACCTGAATCTCCAATCAAACCCTAATCGAACATCCTTTACAGACTTCACTTTGACCTTATATATTTTTTTTGACAACTTCATTTTTTTAGCAGTAAACATTAAACCCCCCTCCCCATGTAGGAGCGGGACTTGAACAAGGTCTTTGGGTCCCAAAGACCTGACCAACTAAGCTATTGGACATTTCTTATTTTGACCTTATGTTCATCATCATTAAATTATGTGTTCTCCCTTAGAAACTCTAGAAAGCAGCATCCATGGTCCATTGAGCAGCACATCGGTACCCCTCAACCTCTAGTTGCAACCCTGTACCCCGAGTGTTCCTAACCCATCCAAACTTATCCAAAACCCTCTTGTGAAGAACGTTGATAAGAAATTTATAAGTCTGGATCTCAAACCATTCAACCTCAATAATCCCGTTTTAGTTTAGATAAAATAAATCCAGCCCTAACTCTAGATTCTTTAATCATCATAAACCCTAAACCTTAGTCATTCAATTAGAGGTTTAAAAGACCTATTGTCCTATTTCAAATTTTGTATCAGAGCTTCCACTGTTGTCAAGGACCTACTTGTAATATCTTATATTCTACAGGGGGCCCTTGTAATATTGTAAAACTTCACTTAATATATATATTGGGTGAAATCGTGTAGGCTATTCTAAGCTCTACACGATTTCTCCTCTTCCCCCAATTCTCTTCTCCTCTCCTCCCTTCCATCTCTAACCCTAATCTCTTATCCTAGTTACGATCCAAGATTACAACATGGTATCAGAGCATGGTTATGTAACCATGGCTCAATCCTAGAGGTCTGAAGAACCCTAGGGATTGCGAAATTCGATGCGAAGGGCTTTCCAAAGAAGGAGATCATCTCCCATGGATAGCCGCAGGCTTTAGAAGAGTCTGAAACCCTAGCCGCCCACTCCAAAAGGTTGGAGAAGTTCTCCCAAGCCTAGCCGCCCACTCCAGAAGCCTGGAAAAGAGCCACCAAGCCTAACCGCCCATTCCAAAAGGTCAGAGAAGACCCTCTGGACCTAGCAGCAGGTCTCAGAGGAGCCCGGAACGTCTCCCTAGTGCTACCGCACCTATCCAGGAACCTTTTTAGGTCATCGGAACCATTCACAAGTTTCCCGCGAGTGGTTTTTTCTCCAATAAAAAATCTATAAAGGAGTTGTTCCAAAAAGGTCTGAATCAATAAAAAAGAAGGTGATTTGCACCTCCGTAGCAGCAGTTCGGGTAATTTCTTATCAGAAAAGTCTTCTCTACTATCATGAGTACATCTGAGGAGTCGTCTTCTGCCAAGTCAGAGATCATTGTTGCCCCACCCAATCTGGGAAGTTATGGTGATCACAGCCCGGGCCTACAGATCATTACGATGGAACTCAACGGGACCAACTACCTCGCATGGTCTCAATCTGCCAAGATGTACATCACCGGACGAGGCAAAGCCGGCTATATCACTGGATGCATCACTGCACCTGATTCCTCCGATGCCACGTTTGAGAAGTGGGAAGCGGAAAACTCGATGGTCATGTTATGGTTGCTTCATTCCATGCATTCATCGATCAGCACAGGCTTCCTCTTTCTCCCGACTGCCAAGGATATATGGGACACGGCATCTCAGACCTACTCCCAAGATGGAAATTTTGCTAGGATGTATGAACTTCAGCAGGAGATAGCACATCTGAAGCAAGGCGATCTTCCTTTGGGATCATACTACGCTGCGTTACGCAGCAAGTGGGAAGAGGTAGATCACTACCAGACCTACACCCCTGCATGTACCAAGGATGCTACGGAGTTCCGAAAGATGATTGTGCGCGGACGCATATTCGAGTTTCTTGGCGGCTTGAACCAGAGCTATGAGCAGGTTCGAGCCAACATCTTGGGCAGAGATCCACCGCCATCGACCATTGCACAGGTCTACTCCTACATCCAGAGCGAGGACAGCAGGAGGAGAGCCATGAGCTCTAAGACAGATGCTGATGTTCATTTATCTGAGAAGTCTGCCTTGGCCACTCAGAAATTGAGCAAACCCACATCCAAGAAGGATGGGGATCTTGATGATCGTGATCGACTCAGATGTGATCACTGTGGCAAGCGTCGCCACACTCGGGAGACCTGCTGGAGTCTTCATGGTCGTCCTGCACAGTTCTCTAGGGGGAAGCAAGGCTCTTCAAAGAAGCCCTCTGGTAGCAAACATGGAACCTCAGCCGCTCACGCCACCAGTCAAGATTCCTCTGATGTGACCCCTTTCTCTGGGCAGTCCAACACCTTCTCTAGCATGGACATTGACAGGCTTCGACAATTACTTACTCAGCTTGATGGCCCTTCCCCACCTACATCATCCTTTGCTCAGACAGGTACATCCCATTCAGCCCACCATGTATCTACGGCACCCATTGGTCCTTCCTGGATTATTGACTCTGGTGCCTCCGATCATATGACTGGTATGCCATCCCTTTTCTTTACCTATAATATCTGCTCAGGTAAAGACAAGGTCCGCATGGCCGATGGCACCTTCTCCTCTATCTCAGGGAAGGGCACTATCTTTGCCACACCCACTTTGTCTTTATCCTCTGTACTTCATGTTCCTAAATTCACCACTAACCTGCTTTCTGTTAGCCATCTTACTAAGAGCCTAAACTGCAGTGTTACCTTTTTTCCTACTCACTGTGTTTTTCAGGACTTGGAGAAGAGGCGGATGATTGGCAGTGGTCGTGAGGATGGTGGATTGTACCTGCTTGATAGCCAGCCGACTTCATATTCTGTTGCACATCAGTCTAGTGCCAATGTTAGTAGTTCTAGCGTTAATAAAGACCTGTTAATGCGATGGCATAACAGGCTAGGTCATTTACCGCTTTCAGTCATGAAGAGTCTGTTACCTCAGTTTGCGTCTATTCCATTTTTTGAGTTCAACTGTGAAACTTGTGTACTTGCAAAACAATGTTGGGTGTCTTTTCCGACCAGTAATAAAAAAAGTACGTTTCCTTTACAGCTTGTGCACTCTGATGTTTGGGGACCCAATCCCACCACTTCTATCTTTGGTTTTCGCTACTTTGTGGTTTTTATGGATGACTATAGTCGTTACACTTGGATCTACCTTATGAAATCAAAAAATGAGGTGCATACTATCTTTCAGACCTTCCATAAAATGGTGTGCAATCAATTGGGCACCACCCTAAAAGTCCTACGCACTGACAATGGGGGGGAATACATGTACAGTGGCCTTGTCTCCTACTTTGAAGAGCATGGAATTCTTCATCAGACTTCATGTGCCGATACACCTCAACAGAATGGGACCGCTGAGCGAAAGCATCGCCATGTCCTGGAGGTTGCTAGGGCACTTCTTCTTGGTACTCGGGTACCCAAGGGTTATTGGGTTGACGCTGTGTTGACGGCATCCTACTTGATAAATCGGATGCCCTCTCGTGTCTTGGGGTCGAAGTCTCCCCTTTCACTCCTGTTTCCCTCCTGTCCTGTCCTAAGGTCTTTGGTTGTGTTTCCTATGTTCACGCCCATCACAGGAAGGACAAGTTAGATCCGAAAGCCATTCGATGTGTGTTCCTTAGCTATTCGTCCACTCAGAAGAGATATCGGTGTTTCCCTCCCTCTACTCGTCGTCGGTTTGTTTCTCTAGATGTTACATTTTTTGAGAGTCTTCCCTTCTTCTCAGTTGATCGGACTTCTCTTCAGGGGGAGCTTGGGAGTATTGACAAGAGTCCGATACCTCCACAGGGGGAGATTCCTCAACCAGTACCCCTTGATTTGCCTAATGAGTCTCCTGTACCCTTGTCCTTATCTCCTACTGACACTGTGCCACAGGATCCGCAGCTGAAGACATATGCCAGACGACGTCAAAAAGATAAACAGTCCACCATCCAAGCTCACTGCCAGGAAATCCAACTCGATCCAGGTAATCGTGTCCTCAGTGATCCTCATGATGATATGTCTGTTGCTCCTTCTACTATCCTTCCCATAGACATTGATGTACCTATTGCTCATTGGAAGGGTGTTTGGAACTGTGTTACCAAGCACCCTATCTCTCATTTTGTTTCCTATCAGCAGCTCTCACCATCCTACAGGGCATTTGCTACTTCCCTATCCAGTGCCGCTCTGTCATCCGATGTCTCAGATGCTCTCAGCCAGCCTCAGTGGAAAGCAGCCATGCTAGAGGAGCTGGCAGCTTTAGAAAAGAATGGTACATGGGATTTGGTTCCATTGCCTAGAGGAAAGAAACCCGTGGGGTGCAAGTGGGTATATACAGTGAAATACAAAGCAGATGGAAGCATCGACAGGTACAAGGCCCGTCTCATTGCAAAAGGGTACACACAGACTTATGGGATTGACTACCAGGAGACGTTTGCTCCTATGGCCAAGATGAACTCAGTTCGAGTTCTGTTATCTCTCGCGGCAAATTTTTCTTGGCCCCTCCACCAGTTGGATGTCAAGAATGCCTTCCTCCATGGTGATCTAGAGGAAGAGGTCTACATGACAGGTCCTCCGGGGTTCAGTCCGACTGGGAGTAAGGAACTTGTGTGCAGACTGAAGAAAGCCTTGTATGGGCTTAAACAGTCACCAAGGGCTTGGTTCGAGAGGTTCAGTTCCGTAGTCAAGAAGATTGGCTACTCGCAGAGTCAGGCGGACCACACTCTTTTCATTAAGAGAAGTCAAGGTCGTCTTACTGCCCTTATTGTGTATGTGGATGATATCGTGGTCACAGGAGATGACCCAGATGAGGTTTGCAGATTGAAAAAATACCTTGGCACAGAGTTCGAAATCAAGGATCTGAAAACCTTGAGATACTTTCTGGGCATTGAGGTTGCTAGGTCAAAGCAGGGTGTGTTCATCTCACAAAGAAAGTATGTACTTGATCTACTTCGAGAGTCAGGAAACTTGGGAGCTAAACCAGCCGATACGCCTATAGAGCAGCAACATCGGCTGAATCTTGTTGATGGGGATCCCATTGCTGATACAGGCCAATTCCAGAGACTTGTTGGGCGTCTCATCTACCTTTCGCTAACACGACCAGATACTGCATATGCAGTCAGTGTCATCAGTCAGTTCATGCATGCCCCTCGCTCTCCACATCTTGAAGCAGCACACCGAGTGTTATGCTATCTTAAGGGGGCTCCTGGGAAGGGTATCCTGTTTAGTAAGAATGGACACCTGCGAGTTGAAGCTTATACAGACGCTGACTGGGCAGGTTCAGTCACTGACAGACGTTCCACATCAGGGTACTGCACGTATGTGGGAGGTAATCTGGTGTCTTGGCGCAGCAAGAAGCAACCAGTTGTCGCCCGCTCCAGTGCCGAAGCAGAGTACCGTTCTATGGCTCATGGTATATGTGAGCTTCTATGGTTGAAGACTATGCTCAGTGAGCTCGGATATCCTGTCAAAGGGTCTATGCAACTGTATTGTGACAATAAAGTAGCCATCAGCATTGCTCATAATCCAGTTCAACACGACAGGACAAAGCACATTGAGGTAGACCGTCACTTCATCAAAGAGAAGCTTGGTCAAGGACTTATTTGCACACCGTATGTCCATACTGCTGATCAAGTTGCAGATGTGTTAACTAAAGGTGTTACTAAAGGGATCTTAGAGCACCTGTTATCCAAGCTGGGCATGATAGATATCTTTGCACCAGCTTGAGGGGGAGTGTTGTCAGGGACCTACTTGTAATATCTTATATTCTACAGGGGGCCCTTGTAATATTATAAAACTTCACTTAATATATATATTTGGTGAAATCGTGTAGGCTATTCTAAGCTCTACACGATTTCTCCTCTTCCCCCAATTCCCTTCTCCTCTCCTCTCTTCCATCTCTAACCCTAATCTCTTATCCTGGTTACGATCCAAGATTACAACATCCACATCATACTTGTCCTTCACTAGGTGACTTCCTTGGCACTAATGTAAATTGTAAGGAATTAACATAAGGATAGCTAATCCATGGCTTCCCTCAAGAATATAATGGTATTAGCCAGACAATGCAGACCTTTTACATTTCTTGAGGCCCATGTAGGAATGCTCCCTCTAAAAGACCCATGGAGCTTGAGTAAAATAATTTCTAGCCTCCACTTTGTCAAGTGTTTGATACCAATAAGACTGGAGAACACTGTCAAATTTGGTTGAGAGCGAAAAAAATCTTTATTTGTCTTCCAACTATGTATGATTGCATTCCAATAAAACTCAAAATCAAGAAACTAACACTGAGTAATTCCTTCGAAGGGGCCCAAGTCACAACTTTATATTTGATGCCTTCAAACATAGACTTGACTGTCTTCTTCTTGCTTGGGAAATCCTACAATTGTACTCCTTCCACACACCACAGTAAAGACAAATGGAACAACTTTTCATAGGATCTTTCGTCCAATGCCTAATGACCCAATCAAAACAACAACCAAATTAAACACCCTTCTTGAGAAAACCAATTGAAGTGATTCAAATCTCCCTAGCATCTCTATAATGAATCAAAAGTTGATAGACAATTTCTTAGGCCAAAAAGGTCGCCCACTTAGGAGGAACCAAATCATCCCCAAGCTTTTAAGCTAAAAAACAACCTCAAGATCCCCAAACAAGGAGTTATACAAAAAAGCAGAGCGAAAAAACCCTTGTGATCTCACTCTTAAATTTTCTTACCCTTTCCAATACTTAGAATAAATTCAACTCAAGGACATTCATGGAAAATTACAATCCCCACAGCGTAATGATGCACCTACACGTCTTCATTGACATTGTTTTTCGTTGTCTTTCTTTGTTCATGCCTCGCCTTCGGAATCAGACCCCACATCCGCAACTATGGACTCTTGGTCTCTATCTTGAATTGAGATTACTGAGATAGAAAACTCCAATGCGCTCCAACGCACTCTAGCTTGAAAGCCTCCGTTTGCTGGCTAGGGAAAGGGCACTATAAGGGGAGACAGAGAAAGCTCCAATTCTTCTTCCTTAGATTCCTCCTAAATGTAGGACACTGTACAATTTGGTCATCCAACTTATCAAGAATCTAATACCCTTAAAATAGAAATTAACGAATACAACCAGAAAAATGATATACTAGGATCAACTCATGATGCAGTTGATTCTAGGAAGTATAATTTAGCACCCAGATGTCTGATTTTAGTGATCTATAGCTTGTTTTGAAGGTCCTTTCAAGATAATTCACAACCACTATAAATTTTCAAGATTCTATAAGCCATGAGTTCTACTGACCATTTCACAGTTCAGTCTCTCCCTACTTTCATACTTTTAAGGTATGACACTTCACCAAAGACCCCTATATCTCTAATTGAACATCCAGTCACCCTTTTCACCTCTTAAAATCCTAAATATCTAGTGCATCCCATTTCTTAAGGTGATAGAACAACTTCCAGTGTGTGACTCTACTCCATTGAAGGGAGTATCACTGAAATGTCTTTAACCTATTAGCCACCAATGTCAGATAATTGAAGAGTAACATAAGTGGAGAAGTTAGAGAGGTACTCTTGACAAATTGTGATCCTCTCACCCTAAGTAGACCACTTCCACAGAGCAGGCTTCCTCTTATACCTTTTCACCATGCAATCCCAGATAGCTTTCAATTAACATACAATTTGTCAGCGCTGATTGATGAATCAGTATTCTTATTCAATTAAGAGATCATACACTAACAAAAACCCAAAGTAGTCAGGAGCTACACCTTTGCAAAAATCCATGATAGGCTATTGCTTCTAGATGTCCAACTCCAATTACCATACTTTTACAAAGGTCAATTTGAAGACTCAACATATACAACCTACGAATTCACCTCTAGTTCCCATTTGACTGATTGGAGTGTCTTATAAAAAAAGAAAGAAAGAAATTATTGTCATTGGCACTTTAAAGTAGACATCATAAGACCCAGAGATCCCCACTTTGACATCTTCAATCTACCTTTCCCAATCCGAAATACTCAAATATCTGAATTGAGACTTTCATTGTTTAACAGTATCACTTTATCAAATTTTCCATAAAACCCTAAACTTATTGTAATGATTGACGGCTCTTCGCATAAGAGACTCCAAACACGAAGCCCCTTCCCCCCAATGTTGGAAGCTTATGGTCAGCCATTGATTACAATATTATGCATAATCAGTTACATCATGCTCCATCCATTTTGAACTCCAGTGCATGGTTCAAAAGTTAAACAAAAATGAATTACTAAGAATCCATGAATTCCATCTTCTGAAGTATCACAAGACGATCCATGAAAAAAAGAATTAGGTAATGTCAAGTACCTCAGACGGTTCTACCTACTTTGAAATGAATTCAAATGCTTGGGCAGCCAATAGCAATTCGTACCTAAGATCACATTAGCTAGAAAATGTAGAAGTGCTCACAAAGACCTAACATCTTATCTTTTCAAAAATATCAAAAGTAAAACCTGAATGTCTGTCAGAAGTACCATGTCACTAGGCGCAGGTAACTCGAAAGTAGCAAAATTCAGAAGATTAGGGATCCTCTTTTAAGTGTACCAAAATGCATTTCTGAGGGATCCCCAATAGACATCTATGAGAAATAAAACAGGAAGTCAATCTAAATTACCAATAACACAGAATATTAAACCCAAGTATTAGAATTCCACCAAATACAGAGAAAACCTAACAAATAACCTAATAGCTACCATTACCACTCGAACCATACAAGAGAAATATCTACATTAAGATTAAAGAAACACAATAACACAACCCGAACAACAAAAAACAAACAAAATACACTGAAACAATAAGAATGTAAATAAGAAATATATACCAGTAATCCTCCTCGAGAATTCATCCCACCAATCGGTGGGGTCCTGGTTTTCCGATGATGCCGAAGCGACCAAGGCGTTTCGTTCAACCTTCTTCTCTACCTTCCTCCTCCTCTTGAACCCTCTAATGGGTCCCATTGAAACAGGAAGACCCAACCGATTCGAAGCTAAAAAAAAAAAAAAGACCCACTAATTCAACAAAAAAGAATCACAAAAACTCATGAACACATATAGACAAGACCCATTACAAAACCCAGATTCCCGGTGAAGTCCAAAGATAAGTAGGAGATCAGGGGTTGAATGGGAAGAGTTGTGTGGGAGGGCGTAGAAGCTCAAAAAGACGTTTATGTTTATGGATGGACTGTGTTAGTTGCAGAGAATGTTGATGGTGTTTGTGTTTATATAGAACTCTAAAGCATGCAAGAAGAAGAACAGTTGAAGAAATAGAATATAGGTTTGAAAAGATTTGAGAAATTGTGATATGGGTTCACGTTTGTTAAGAACAATGCAAGAAGGGAAGAGAAAGACATGGATGGACATGTGCAGTACATACTACAACAGAGACTTCTTCCCTATGACCGATACATTCTAGTGGAGAGGCGTGTAATTATGAAAAAAGAAAGGAAGAGAAACTTTGTCGACATAAAAGAGTTCTATTTTAACTAGGGCCGGCATGTGCGTTGCACGTGAGTGAGATTGTAGGGACCTCGTCAAAGTTGATGACGGACCACAGTGAGCCACGTGGCAGTATGGATGTTTGGCTCATTACTAGCTGGACTTATATACCAAAATTCAACCTGCTTAGTAATTTCTAATCCGTTGGATTAAAGTCTTTTCTATGGTTATTTTTAACCTTGGATTTAGAGCATTATTTGGGGTACTCAGTTTCAAAGGTTAGAAATCATTAATCAGGCTGATTTTTGGCATGTATGTCTACTTAGGTATGAGACAAACATCCATATGGTCAGTAGTCTCTAAGAGTGCCATGTGGCTCACAATGTCGTCAGTCATCAACTCAACGTTGATGATGGATCTCTTACGTGGTCAACCGTTGATGATGAGAGTTGTGTGAATGGCGTGCCCCAACTCCAGTTTTAGTTTTAAAGTAGTAATAGATGACCAACATGCTCTTGATTATATTCAATGTATATTAGATATTATAAATAACAACACATCAAAATTAGAAAATTTTACAACGCAAGGATAAAAACCAAAAAGCCCTCAATTTTAGTCGGGCTTTATTAAATACTAGTGGGTGCCCCATGCCATTGGCACTCATCAAGAAAGAATTTGTCGAAATCAGGTGAGTGGCGGAGACCCACCGTTCATTTGGAGGAGGATTAGATCTCGGCCCTTCTTTGTTGATGCTTATAAGAGGAGGTATAAGTAGGGAGGCAACCGATGTGTTTTGTTATATAGAATAGTAAATGGCCCATGCCCATGGCACTCTCCGACAAAAGCGTTTGCAAAAATTGGGTGTCTTCGGCACTCAAACGGTATAACGGACTAGGGCGTTACCATTTTTCCCATTATAATGGTGTTAAAATTTAAATTTTGAATAAATTGAGGTCAAATGAGGCGGATTGAGTGGCTAAAATCTAACCGTCCACATTAGATCGATGGATTTTATTTCAACCACTCTTTATCTAACCGTCCACATTAGATGGATGGATAAGATAAGAGAATACAACTAAGTTGTCTTGATATAAGCGTGGGTGGCCCGTGCCCATGGCACTTTCCGACAAAGTGTTTGTCAAAATCGGATGGGAGTTAATCTCAGACATCGATACGAAGCGTAGTGGATCTCAGCCACTCATTTTGAAGCCATATAAGATAAGAGGGGTATAAGAAAACCATTAAATTTTCGTTAAATTCTATTTTTTTTTCAATTTTAAATTTTAAATTTTCAAATTTTGAATTTCAACACCACTTTTTTCCGTTAAAATCATTAAAATCCATTAAAATCTATTTTTCCATTTTTGCCCCTGGCCGTTTCAATCCGTTTTAACGGTAACACCCCTCTCGAGGCATAAAAAAGTGGGGCTCCTGAGCCTGACCCTTGGGCTATATGTAAATCCAACCCATTTCATTCCTTATATGTAGGTAAATAGTAGGTGACCTGTGCCCACGGCACTCATCAACAAAGTATTTGTCAAAATTGGGTGTGAGTGGCTGAGATCCATTGTCCATTTGGTGTGATAAGATCTCGGCCATCTTTTACGAAGTCGGATAAGAGGGGGAGACAAACGTCCTATTTTGTTATAGGAAAATTTATATGCACTCCACAAATTCCATAAGCACCCCATTTGGGTGTTATTTGGCCAAAAATGCCCTTAAGTAAAAAAAAAAAAAACCCAAACACCCATCCCTCTCACCAGAAAAAAAAACAAGAAGAAGGAGGAGGAGGATGCCGTCACCACCACAGGTATGTCTCTCTCTCTCTCTATATATATCTATTTCTCTCTCTCTCTCTCAATAGGACCCACGGCTGGGCTGGCCGTGGGTCCTATTGAGAGAGAGAGAGAGACCTGTAGTGGTGGTGGCGACGGCGACGGCAACGGCAATGACATCCTCTTCTTCCCCCTCCCCTTCTTCTTCTTCGTCTTCTTCTTTTTCTATTTTTTTTTTTCACAGGTGAGAGAGAGAGGTAGAGGGAAGGACAAATGGGGTGCTTGGGTGTTTTTTGCAGGTAAGGGCATTTTTGGCCAAAAAGCACCCAAATTGGGTGCTTATGGAATTTGTGGAGTGTATATAGAATTACCCTTTGTTATATAGATATATTGATAGACTTATAAAAAAAAGTCTATATTTTGATTTTCAGATTACATTATCTATTATGGACATTGATAGATAATTTAAAAAGAAATCTTAAAAAATACTCACCTGAGTACGTGGGTGCCCCGTGCCATCGGCACTCCTCGACAAGAATTTGCCAAAATCAAGTGAGTGGCGGAGATCCACCATCCATTTGGGGGAGGATTAGATCTCGGCCCTTCTTTGTTGATGCTTATAAGATGAGGTATAAGTAGGGAGACAACCAATGTGTTTTGTTATATAGAATAGTAAATGGCCCATGCCCACGGCACTCTCCGACAAAAGCGTTTGTAAAAATAGGGTGCCTTCGGCACTCAAACAGTATAATGGACTTGAGCGTTACCGTTTTTTGCATTATGACGGCTGTTATAACGGATTGTAATGCACAGAAGGAGAAATGGGAAAATAACATAAATAACAACAAATAACGGAGTTGAAATTTAAATTTTGAATAAATTGAGGTCAAATGAGGCGGATTGAGTGGCTGAAATCTAACTGTCCACATTAGATCGATGGATTTGATCTCAACCACTCTTCATCTAACAGTCCACATTAGATGGATGGATAAGATAAGAGAATACAATTGAGTTGTCTTGATATATGCGTGGGTGGCCCGTGCTAGCGGCACTTTCCGACAAAGTGTTTGTCAAAATCGGGTGGGAGTTAATCTCATCCATCGATATGAAGCATAGTGGACCTCAGCAACTCATTATTGAAGCCATATAAGATAAGAGGGGTATAAGAAAACCATTAAATTTTCGTTAAATTCTATTTTTTTTAAATTTTAAATTTTAGCACCACTTTTTTCTGTTAAAATCATCAAAATTCATTTTTTCTATTTTTGCCCTTGGCCGTTTCAATCCGTTTTAACGGTAACACCCCTCTCGAGGCATAAAAAGTAGGGCTCGTGAGCCTAACCCTTGATTATATATAAATCTAACCCATTTTATTCCTTATATGTAGGTAAATAGTAGGTGACCCGTACCCACGGCACTCATCGACAAAGCGTTTGTCAAAATTGGGTGTGAGTGGCATAGATCCACCGTCCATTTGGTGTGATAAGATCTCGGCCATCCTTTATGAAGCCGGATAAGAGGGGGAGACAACCGTCCTGTTTTGTTATATAGATTATACACATTTTGGGAAGAAAGTGTCAAAACATCATATGCATCTCCAGGGGCCTCAAGATATAGTAGTAGAGATCATGGTAAAATTATTATAATACCACTATAATGGTGGTATATTGATAACTATACATAGATGTCCCGAATGAAGACCTGATCGGTACCACGAATGATGTCGCATGTAATTTACCTATAGTGTGGTATGCATGGTGTTATGAATGAGCTTGTGAAAGGAAGATGAGAATTTATTATTGAACAAATCAATTGCCAACTTCTAGTCGAATGATGCATGTAAACAGGTTGCTACTCAGGCATGATTGCCTCCACGTCGCATGAACGACAGTTCACAAACTGCCCTCACTTGCAAATGGGTATTGAAATCCCACTATCTGCCTTCACGGCGCATGAGTGACGACAACCACACGTCAGAAGGTGACCTGTGTAACTTATCTATCAGATGACAATTGCACGTTAGACGGTGACCCATGCAACTTATCTATCAGATAACAACCGCAAGTCAAGGTGACCCGTGCAACTTATCTATCAAGCAACAACCACGCGGTAGATGGTAACCCCGTGCAATTTATCTATTAGATGGCAATGCACATCAAATGACGACTCATGTAATTCATCTATTAGACGATATTGCAGAACTTTGGACTTAGTTGTCATAGATATCTCTTTGATATTGCTTCTAGTTATGCTATTTGTATTCTGGAGTGATTATTATCAATAAAGAAAATCGATTGCTATCTCTGAGTTCAAGTTTTATTTTCAATATTTACACTATCCAACCTACTTATGTGTGTGTATATATAATGTTTGTTTATTCTTACAAAAAATTTGGACATTTGGTGGTGCATAGGTGACTTAGCTCACTTTTGATGGGGCCTCACAGCCATGGTTAGTAATTTGGCTACACCAGGATATATGTGTTGCATTTCCAGGCCTGACAAGGGTGGGCTAGGTCCAACATAGAGACAAAATTGTAGCATATGCCTGACCAGTCCACGTGGAGCTACATAAACTGGGTATTTGAGTGATCATAGCTGGACGGGAATTATGGGGAATGGAGATGGGCCAACTTTGGGCAACAACTAGAAGCCCGTGGGTTCTTCCTTGGCCCAAATTTAAAGCTGAGATGTAAGTGGACTAAAGGTATTTAAGCAGAATTGGGCTTGTATCAGGATTCAGGACAGATACACAACGAGGCACCGGCTGGGCTGTGGCTTGACATTGAATTGAAAAAATCCACTTAGGTCCGCTCAAATGCGCAGACTTGGGCCAAGCTAAAGCTTGAGTTATTTTGGCCCATGGTCTGCTCTAAGCTTGGGTTCACTATGATCGCCCCGAATGTGGTTCGGGCGAGATATTGGGATTTATCCTGTTTGTTTATTCTTACACCTGGATTGAAATGGCCAGGGGTAAAAATGGTAAAAAAAATACAAAAAACAGAATTCAACGGAAAAAATGGTGCTGAAATTCAAATTTTGAAATTTGAAAATTAAAAAAGAAGAAGGAATTAAACGAAAAATTTAACGGCCATTTTTTTCAAAAAAAAATCAGAATTTAATGTCTGTTAAAACGGTTTTAACGGCCGTTTTATTCGAAGTGTCAAAACGCGTTTAAACGGTTTTAACGGAAACGGGCTTGGGGAGTTACCGTTTAAACGGCCTTTTTAAAACCATGCTTATGACTATCCAAACAATTTGGGAACCATTTTAATTATGAGGAAGATGAATGGCGTCTTGGTCCATAACCAATTTTATCAAAAACATTTTAGCAAAAGTATTTCTAAAAAGAAACTTACCAAACCATGATCTCTATAACTCTAATTTTCAAATCATGATACTCTGAGCCATGAACCATATGGGATAGGGCTGCAACTTAGGGAGGCTCAACCTGAGCCCGACATACAAAGTTACAAACTACATAAATGTATTAGTTTACCGACAAGCATCCATACTACATTTTGACAAATGCAATAACTCATGGATGTTTGTTCTTAAAAACTACAACCCTTGTGTGAGATTATAAAATGTCATTGAAATTACATTTTGACATTTTATGTGATCGGTTGATATTGAAAATATAATGTTTTATTTGATGATTATTTTTTATTATTTATTTAGTAACTTTATTATGTATTTGAGTTAATGAACTTTTCTCTTATTATGAAAATATTTGTATTGACTGTTAAATTATTTTAATATTGAAAAATTTAGCAATCTTTCAATAAACAAAAAAAGTAAGAAATTGGCCAACTCGAAGTGTTGGGTTAGGGTTAGAAAATTTAGGCCCGACCTTGGGTTGGGTTAGGTTGGGTTAGGGTTCACAGCCTTTAAGGTTGGGTTGGGCTAGGGTTGACCTCCAACCTGACCCAACCCGCCTGAGTTAAACCCTAATATGGGAAGATCTAGAGCAGACTCCGTATGTAGAATATGGGTCTGGCAACTTTTAGTAAGGACCAACTTCCAAACCCAATATTTGACTTGATCTGAATATCTCACACCAAGACCCAAATTCAACCAGAAACCAAATCAAAATAATTTACATGGATCCGTATCCGACCCTTTTTCATTCAAATCGTAACCCACTAAATACGGATTTCGGATCTCCAATCTAACTCGCCCCATTTCAAGTCTAGCGGCTGCGATGAGAATTATGAACTTACAAAGTGAACCTATCTATGCAAGAATGTTAGAGATGCATGGCTATAGCTTTTAGAAATTATGGTAGGTAGCAGCACAAAGAAATGGTGGATGGTTGCATGGAGCGGATTACTAAGCCCATTACCAAAAGTATTTTTTAAATTTCCCAAGTCGGTGCGTCCGTGAAACGAGACACTTAAAAAAGCTAGAGAATCCGATTTTGGGCTTAAAAAAGCCTAAACCCAAATTCTAAACTTAAACAAAGGCCTTCGAAAACTCCCATCCAATCTCTTTTACACCACCACGCACGTGCCGTGACTTGGACTCTGCGCCTCCAAATTTCTTTCTTTTCTTCTTTTTCCTGTTTTCTGTTACAAACATATAGGACCTTTATTTCGCAGCAGAAGTTCATTTATTTGACGGGTTCATGGTTAAATCTCTTGCTCCCGTGAAGCCTACTACGTGAGACGTCGTTGTTGCTACCATCTTTCTTCGTCGACGTCTTTGGCATCCTCGGTATGCATTTAGCTCGCACTCCTTCCATTTCCTTCTCCCCCAACTCCAACTCAGAGCTTCTGACCACCCAAAAAATAAAAATAAAAATCAAATATAGTAACTCTGAAATGAGGGGCATTATACATGAACCATAAATTCACACACACACACACAAAAAAACCTAGAGAAATGAGATTTTAAGATGCACCCCACTAATACAACTAAGGCTGACAATGGATCATAACGGATCGGGATGCACCGATCTGATAACATAAGGTCTGGACCCTAGTTAATAATTCGCGCATTATACACGTTTAATACCTGAAATTTTTGTTTTTTTGAAGAAACGTTTAATACTTCTGTATAAAATAAAAAAAATCAGAAAAACTATGAATTTTAAGACTATGCGAATAAAACACATATTATTCACTTTTAATACATACATTTTGCATTTTTAAAAAATAAAAACGTATTAAATGGCCACATAAAATGAAAAAATTAGTAAAATTCAAACTTTTTAAAGCTAAACAATATAACATTTCAACAATGGCCGAATTTTTGACTGAATTTTTTTATCCCAAAATCGAATTAAACTCAAACTTTTCCTGTTTCGAATCTTTGCTGTATACCGAATTGCTAACTATGGTCTGGACTGTGTACCTAAGAATCACGGTCGGAGAAGCTATTGGATCAGTTCAAGAACTACCTTGATCCAATCCAATAATGACCAGATCCGATATTATTAATGAAATATATACTACTATATAAAGATAATATGATTTTAAATATATTATTAATGAGTTGAGTTTTTTCAATGAATGTATGTGGATAATTTTTTTTATCATTTGTTATTTGACTTAAGAATTTGTAATTTGTTTTTTAAAATCAAATTTAGCAAGTTTGTTGATTAGATCGACTTGTTATTAGATTGGGTCTGGATCATCCTTGATCCAATCCCAACCGATCCATTGACTGCCCTATCAAATCCGCGAGAAATTGATTTACAACATCTAAGCATCATTCTCTATAATGTTGAGGAGATCTTCGGTAAAAGGAAGAATAAATGGTGCAAAAAGAAGAGGGGTTACATTTAGAAGCAAGAACATCAGTAGTTGTTCATAGTTAGCAACAAGGTTTAAAGGGGACCGTTATAACGGTATAACGGACTGGGGGCGTTACCATTTTTTCCATTATAACGAAAAAAATGTTCAGGGGCATAAACGAAAAAAAAAACCCGGGAAAGTAACGGAATATAACGGAAAAATGGCGCTGAAATTCAAATTTTCAAAAATAGAAAATAACTGAAAAAAATGGAAAATAACGGCCATTTTTTCACAAAATTTTCAAGAAAATAATGGTCGTTATTTCGTTATAACAGAAAATAACGGCCATTATTTTTGTTATAGCGGCCGTTATTTTTGGGCGTTTTAACAGTCCATAACGTAACGGGGTAGGTCCGAATCAGAATTCGGAATATGGCAAAAATTCAAAAAACATAAAATAAAACAAAAAGTAATAAAGAATAACTTTTTTGTATTTTTCCACATGAAAATCATTTTGTTTCAAGTTGGGAATAATCTTTGTATAATATAAGAAGATTCAGCTCCTCGTAAAATAATGATTTTACCGAATCTTGGAACAGTTCGGCTGTATAATATGTTTTTCTAAAATTTTAAAAATTTTGATTCTTGAATATAATAAGTGAACTTACTAATTATGATTTGGTTTGATTTTCACAACATATGTTTGATATTCAATCTTGGTGAGTTTAGAATGCTCTCTATTGCAGCCCACCTCTGAGATCTTAGGCAGCCCAAAAATAAGAATTGTCATTGGGGACTCAAATTTTTGACTCAAGTTTTTCACCCGAACTCTCAGTGTTAGATTTTTTGATATCTGGTTGATCGTGTGAGCTGGCATTCACTTTCCCAAAGCAAAGCCACCATTGGATTTCAAGAATCAAATGCGAGTTTGGATGAAAAATTTGAGTCCGTGGATCCCGACCCATATCAAGTCCGCATCAGAGGCTCAGACGTACAAAGTTGATATCTACCTATCTATTACAACTTAAGGCCAAAACCTGGGTTGGGGCACGACGCTCACAACGGGCATCACAGGACGTACACATATAAACGCCAGGGTAATACTTAAAAAAATAATCATGGTTATTTTCGTAAATTTGTATACTTTTTGTACCAAAATTGAAGCTGTATGTATGTGTTGTGAATGAAGCCCTTACCGATTTTTATTGTAAGAAGAAGATCTCCTTAAAGCTGGAAACTCGATCTTCGTCTCGATCAAGCTCCCGCTGGAGCACTCCTTATCTTCCAGTGGAATCCCTGCAAAACTAGGGTTTTCCATCAAACACTCCACCTCCTTGGTGACCTGATTCGATGCTCCGCGAGGTAATCTCGTTCTATAGTGCGAAATCAATGAGAACCCTTTATCCTTTCCGGATATCGAATCGCAATCGTTGACGGACATTGACCCGCACGAAATCAACTGCATCAGAACTGCAGAAGCCCTAATCCTTCCGCTTGGATAATTATTAGCCGTCTGATCTAGATTATCTGATCCATCGATGCCGTCAGAAGCGTTGATGACCCGGCCATCGGCTTTGATCAGAGATTCTAGGGTTTCTGGACTAGAAGACGGAGGGGGTGAAATCTCTTCTCTGCTCAGCTCAGTGGTGTGGTTTCCGTACTGTTCTTCGACGACGAGAGGGGTCTTCTCTTGTTCCTCGTCTTCTTTGATTGTTCTTCTTCGTCGCCTTTTGTCGTCCGTCTGCGTCGATGCGTCGGCGGCTTTTCTAGTAGACTCGCAGGCCGAATCGGCCTTGTAGACCTTGTACTCGTGGAGATTGAACGAACTCCATGACTGATTTCTCCTCTGGACGACGATCGAAAAATCAGAATTTTCCTCCGATTTTTGTGTTTCTGGCTGCTTTTCCGAGCTTGAAGACACTGTATCGTGAGATCTGGAGCTCAAAGAGCCTTCGAGAAGCTCTGATCCCTTGAGAACGTATTCCTGGCCGTGTGCCGGGTAAATGAAGTCGTTCTCGGACAAATCGTGCCACACAAATCCCTTTTTGTAGGTCCTGAATCAAAGATAGAATTTAATAGAGAACTGAAAGTTCGGAATTGAAGAAATCGTTCTTGTAATGGAATTTACCGTTTCGAGGACCAGGAATACATGCTTGCCATGCCTTTCCCTCGCATAAAGTCCAATCGATTGATGACGTCTGAGAAACTTAGAGAGTTTCAGAAGACAAAAGATCTGCGAGAGAACTTGAAAGATTTCGATATTTTCTTTGCTTTACCTCTTAGATAGAGTCCTTCGTTTGAGGAGAGAGGAACCTCCATGAAATGAGGATGCTCGAGATGGCCGTTCCTGGAGAGGTAGTAAACAACAGGAACTTTTCTCTCAAACTTGGGCTTCGAATCCGTCCAAACCTTCGTTCTCTCAGGACTCGTCTCGTTATCTTTCCATTTCTTAGGCATTTGAAGCTCCGTTCTTCCTCTTGAAGTGACCGCCATTACTCTGCTAGAACAGAAGATCCAAACATTCGAAAATAAATACAGAAGAAACCCAACGATACAACGTATTAAAGAGCATTTGAAGATCGGAAGAAGAACTAAATTTAGGGAAAGAAAACATTAGAAAATCAGGAATCCTTACCGGGCCGAGAACGTCGATTCTACAATCGATATTCTTCTATACTTGTAAAAAAAAAAATCGGTATTCTTCAATGAACAGAGAGTTTAGATGTGAGAGAGAGAGAGAGAGAGAAGGGGAATTTAGATTTATAGGAGAGGGGGCTCAGAAATGGAGGTGTTGACGCTTGACGGGGGCGGGGAGATTCAAAATTGGAACCGGCGGACCAAAAACGAAGTAAACCAAAGGTTCTTATTAAAAATAACGTACTTAGAAAAGGGTTTTTTTGGGTCTGTAAGCCCATACTCATTAATTGCGGCAGGGTCCTTATAAAAGAGAAGTAATCACGAAGTTACTGCACCAGTTTTATTAGATTTATGGGTCGGGCTCCAATGACAGCCCTAAAATGACAGGCTGCCGTTACATGACACAATATGAGCCACGTGGCATATTATTAGAGGACTCTGACCGTATAGATGTTTGTCCAATCCCAAGTGGACCTATAACCAAAAATCAGCCCGATTAATGATTTCTAGGTGTGGGATCTTTGTACCTCAAATACGGCTCAAATTCCCACAGTTGAGATCAACCTATTTGTATTCAAACGCCTAACGCCTAGAACTCACTAATCAGGCTGATTTTTAGTTGTAGGTCCACCTAGGGATTGCCCAAATATCCATAAGATCAGAGTCCTCTAAAAATCTGCCACGTGGCTGATATTGTGTCCTGTAACTGTAGCCTGTCATTTTAAGGCTGTCACTGGAGCCCGACCCAAGATTTATAGGTCTCTTGTTCTCTTCCATTCTGCCCAATCAACGGAGTTTTGGATACGGGTTGAGTTAATTCTAGATGGTTTATATATAAACGGGTGTATTTTTCAATTGATCTAGTCTTTTAATTTATTTTTCATACGAGTCTTGCAGTTCAAGACATCGACCGTTTGATTCAAGAGATCCACACAGTTATTGTCTAGTGGATTGTGTTACTCTTGAATCCGATGGTCTCAGAAGCGCACATATTTTTGTCTGGATAATTGCCTGTGAGATAGCATTTTTCTTTCCATATTTCTTAAATTGCTAGAATCGATTTTGTTCAATCTGGTCTTGACGAGGGCGTGCATGAGAACGCGGCCTGATCCTTGAGATCAATATGATAGTTTTGGAATTAAGAGGGTTGTCCGGGCCACACTCTGGTTAGTTTGGTTTCAACAGTAGATGAAGGTGGTGAAACAAAACGACAATGGATGCGCCAAAGGAATAAGACTTTTTGCAGAGGTAGGGATATTCAAGTTCAACAATTTATTTGGCCAATTTCTAAAAGGCTATTCTCATGCAATATTGGACGAGCTACCATCACAATGGCCAAAATTTGGACAATTTAGGTAGGATTAGGAATCGATTGGCAAATGATTTAACGGAGGAAAGTGACTTATCTGCATATCATGGCAGCCTGTTGCGGAATTCAGTTTGTCTCATGCACAGGGAATGGACATCAAGGACAAGTTTGATTTTGCTCTCCCAACTTTTCTATCCTATCCCATCTTGGAACTTTCTAGCTTTGACAAACTTCTGACTTCGGTTTTGTCTCTCCTTCAAGTTTGAAAGAAGCACAGGGACTTATCTATAATTTTTGGGAACTTGTTTTTTTTTTTTTTAAGGGATCTTACTTAAATTAGTAAGGATTGAGGGATTGCAGCGCAAAAACATCCAAATAAAGAACGAGATTTTGAAATGTAAATAAGGACAAGTCCACTCAAGTGAAAAGGACAAGCAAAAGAAAGACATCCCAACGAGTAAGAGCAGACCGGCATTAGACGTCCGGACGTCATCCGTATATTCAAACCATGGATGTTCTTCGAAATTTGTGTGTTTGTTGTTCGGATTCACACCACTTGGATCTTAGGACTACATACAAATTTCGAAGAACATCTCATGGTTTGAACCTAGGGAAGACGATCATTCAATGTCATCCTCAGGACGATGTTATTAATTCATTTTCGAAACCATAAATTTGTTTTGACCCCTCATTTAAGGTTAGACTTTCCACGCTAATCACGCTGGAGTGCTGGACTTAGCTTAGCGAATTTTTCTTGTGGCGATGTGGACAGCATAAAAATATTCTACATCGCACGTGTTTTGCGGGCCTACTGAGTACCGTCCGTGAATGTTTGGCCGGCTCCGGGTGGGCTTCACACAAAAATCTGCCTTACTGGTGATCTATAGCCATTGGATTCAAGTATTTTTCATAGAGTGATTTTTAAATGTTGGATTGGAATAATTTTTTGGCGGTCAGATCGAATGACTAGAGATCACCCATCAGGATATTTTTTTGGTGGGAAGCCAATCATTCATGGGTCAGTGGGCCACGAGAGAGTGTACCTCATGGCGCATTTGTGCTCCCCACAGAAAATATTCACTTGGGTCAGATTTTCCCTGCAAGACGCAACTAAGACGTGTCTGTTCACTCTTTACTCCTGCTCATTAATGTTTTCTTAACATTTAGCTCTACGATCTTCCAGTCCCTTAGTGGACGCTGATCGTATGGATGTTTGGCCAGTCCCTTGGTGGACCTGTCAACCAAAAATCAGCTTGATTAGTGATTTTGAAGCGATTCGATTGAAGTTATTTTCATGGGTTGATTTAACGGTAGGAATTTGAGCATTATTGAGCGTTATTTGGGTGCAAAGATCCAAAGGCTGTAAGTCACTAATCAGGTTGATTTTTGGTTTGCAGGTCCACCGAGGGACTGGCCAAACATCCATACGGTCAGCGTCCACTTAGAGTGTCCCACCAACAGAATAATAATTTTTTTTACGACGGAATCCGTCATCAAAGTTCCTGACGGGCCACAGTATAAGCCACGTGGCATACTCTTAGAGACCACGAACCAAAAATCTGCCTTATTAGTGATTTCTAACCATTGATTGGAGTATTTTTAAAGGTTTGATCTAAACCTTTGGATTCGAGCTATTTGGGGATGGGCCAAACATCCACTACGTGGCTCAATCTGTGCTCCGTGGGGAACTTTGACGCGTTCATCATCAAAGATTTAGATTTCTCATACTGCAGTAACAGCACGACAGTGTTCAAAGATGCTCTGATCCCCGAATGGACGGGCGTGATGATAGGCACGGGACAGCAATTATGAAGGTCATTTACAAGATTTTGTCCCCATTTCATTATGAGTAACCGGCACATGAATATCGGCAAGGTGGCCGTGCCGTGGTCCATCTTTACTTAATTAAATTGATCAGATAAATCAAGGAGGAAGCAGCAAGCAGGGAAGATTGGGGACCTAAGTTGGCCCGGTTCTCTAATGAATCGAACTCAAATTTGAGTCAAAATATCACCTTTATGTCATATGCTCGGTAGTCCAAGTTATCGGCAAGTAGTCCAAATTCTAGTACTATTTGACGCCATACATAAACTGTCCCACACTGCACACGTGCATTGACCGGCGTATGAGAGAAAGATTCACTACCCCTCGACCTGTTTGACCTATTTATGTAACTTTTATCTTTCTCCAACACAAATAAAAATAAATATAAAAATTAATAAATTAATGGTCGGGATCGGGGGACAACCATTTGGCGGACCCACATAGAAGATAATTCAATGGCTGATTTTTGGTGAGGATGATCTCTATGGTGACGAGATCATCTTCACAAAAATTCAAATCATTCTGATATTCATAGACTGGTTTAGAAGTAGTTGAAGAATTATGGACCATCTACTTTTTCTGTGTAACTTGAAAACCACATTTGATGGGATTAGAAATTTCAGAATGGGCTGTTTTTTTGTGAGATCATCCTCATAAAAAATCAGCCATTGATTCATCTTCTATGTGGGTCCGCCAACATGGTTGTAAAAAATAGTTGTCCCCCGATCCTGACCTATAAATTAATGAGTAGTGCGAGATGATATGTATTTCATACTGCAATGGACTACCGAAATTATAACCTTCTCACTCATCTACCATCCACGTGGTGCGCAGCCAACTGGACACGACAGATTGGATGGACCCCACCGAGTATATCCTAAAATTCATCTCAGTCAATGTTTGGATGGTCAGAATTATTGGTTAGATTTATGTTGGACTATGCTCTGGATGGTTTGCTGCTTCTTTGCTCACTGTCACTACTTTTTTCTATTGACTAGCACATGTTTTAAAATCTGATCAGATGGTTAGTTTTTCCTGATTGCTGAAATTCTTGCGATTTGGTCACTCCATCTAAGTAGGTACAGCAAAAGGCATGCGGACCGGGACCATGGTAAGCACCAACCTTACCATTGGAGGGAGGTGGTACCTACAATTTAAATGGGTCCTAACTTTTCCCCTTCCTTGTGTTCTAGTCATTTGCTAACTGCAATGTGTTCTAGGCATTCAAGGCCACACACCCATTAGAGAGCTTTAGGATAGGTCAATTGTTCTTTTAGAAGTTCTTTTTATTTTCAAGGTCGTTGCAACAGTAATAAACTTCCAAGTCATGGTGTTTCTTGATAAGCTGCTTTTATGAATCTCTATCCCTTATTTCTTCTTCCTCTTCCTCAAATCCGCTCTCTTGCCCCAACATTTGGAAATCTAAAATACCACCGAAAATCCGATTCCTTGCATGGCAGCAGTTTTAAACAAAATACTTATTGTTCAGAATTTGATTGCTAGAAAGTGAATTTTGGTTAACTTTTGTGTTATCTGCAAATCTAATGGTGAGAATACAAACCATCTTCTACTACATTGTGATTTTGCTCAATAGATTTTGTCATATCTTCTAGCACAGGCAGGTCTTCTTTGGGCTTGCCGGAGTCTATTGGTGCACTTTTGAGAGATGGCCCAAGATTGTTTTATTAGCCAGAGGATATTTTCTATGGACGATGGTACCGTTTGCAGTCATCAAGGACTTATATGGATGAAGAGAAATAAGTGTTTAGAAGAGAGGAAAGCACCCTTCAAGAAAACCATCATAAGTATCAAGGCCTTTTTTATTTAGTTGAGAGGTATCTTCTTTACCGACATGGTATTCATGTTTGATACTCTTTTGGAGAGATAGCAGTAGGCCTTTGTCTTAGTCTTTCCCTTGTACTTGGCAGTCTTCGCCCTTTCTTTGTTTCTCTTTGAGATCTTCTTGATCTCCTCCTTTTTAATATACTTGAACTTATAAAATAATTAGTAATTAGCTTTCAAATATATCAAATACATTAAGTTGAAGCACAGAACCCTCCCACTCTCTCGATGAGCAAGTTGGTTGGATCATCTCATAGTTCTCAATCATGTCTTAAGATAAAATGGACTCAACTCATCAGTTGATGAGTTAGTGTGTGAGCATCGACCCTCCCACTCTCTCGATGAGCAAGTTGGTTGGATCATCTCATAGTTCTCAATCATGTCTTAACATACAATGGACTCAACTCATGAGTTGATGAGTTAGTGTGTGAGCATCCGGAGTTGAGGACTCATCAGTTGACAGCTCATATTCATCAGTTGATGAGTTAGCGTGATAGCGGCTAGAGTTGAAGAGACTGCTAACATACAAGCAGCATGCTCCTCCTCTGCTTTGTTTGCCTTCATTCTCATCTTTTACATCTCTCCTTCCTAGTTCTGATCAATTCACAGCTGCAAAAGGAGTTCTGTTAGGTGATTCTATACACGGCTGTTGTTGCTGCTGGATGATCTTGCCTTCTTCATTGCCCCTTTTCGATCTGTTCAACGATCTTATCTTTGCTACTAGATCATCGAATGCAGGTGTTCTCAACTCTTCAATGGATGCCAAGGTGGGAACTGCTATTGTTCGCTTCTTAGGTGTTGTACTAGTTGGATGATCAACCTGTTTAGTAAGCCATTAAATTAATTAGTGTTGCTTAAATATAAGCTGAGGTGAACAGTGTACACTTTGCCAAGATTTGATTGATGAACCTAACAATTTCCTTCAAGTTTATAATTGAAATACTAGTGGAGCTCTCGAGCTTATAAGATCAAGGTTTTAGTAAAGGGGCTTTCATTTTCAGAAAATCAAGGTTTGAAGTTACTAAAATGACAAAGTAGCTATAAGAAGACAGCTTCTCTCTAATAAAGTCACATTGTTTTGCTCCATTTTCAACCATCCCGAATACTCTGGTCATTTTAGAATGTTTTGAACAATGATTCATAAATTCTGCATCACTTTCAGTCATTGTTGGAAAAGTCAGCGAGTCAGCTCATGACCTAGTCAAGTACAGTAGTTATTCTGAGCTACTGGATCCAAAAGGTCAGGTGATTTGCTTAGGCTTAAGAAATTCCTGACTCAGCCAAGCCTTTGCATAATCCTTAAGAAGCACTGATTATAAACATCGTGTATGTATAAGGGTTGGGCAATTTTCACACCCTATTCAAGGACTGGTTTTTTGGTGAGAATAATCTCATGATGGAAATCAGCTACACAAAAAATCAACCCATTCAGAAATTTCTAACCCTATCAAATGTGAGCAAACGGTGAAATAGACGGTCCAGAATTTTATAACTTAATCCGTTTTTGTGGAAGTGACTCGTCTGAGTCAAGTTCACGCATATGTAGTGGACAACATTTTCCTATAAATCTTGGAAAGAATATCAAATAAAGAAGAGGGCGCTTTCAAGTAAACATACCAAGTACTCTTTCCTAAGGCATTGGTCTGCCCGGTTTCTGATATCTGATATGCTTTTGCCATGGTTGTCTTGTATTAATTTAAGCTGATCCAGGCACAAGGTTGACATAGACTCTATCTCTTTCTGAGCTTCATGGTCCAGCAAGAGTGAATCTGCATGTACATGTGTTTTCTCCAGTCAGGACTGACCCAGGAGTGTACACGTCTACTACCATGAAGAATTAAAATTTTAAGGTAAGTAATAGATTTACTGTTAACATCTGCTAGCAGATCACAGGCTCTGGCATCAAATTCTGCATCTGCGGTGGAGGATACAGAGACATATTCTTCAACTGCAGTGTGATTTGCACGAATCTTATCCCTGTTAATGGCGAAGTACCCAACAAAATTGAGACAAAAATGAAAAATAGAAGAAAGAACATTCAGCTACCCAAGGAAGAGAAAAACTTACTCTACAGTATATTCAATCTCTGCAATACTGCCCTTATTGAGACGGTTTATGCATAACTGAACATTCTCCCATTGCTGCCAAGAATAACCCACTCTCTTTGTACTGCATATCAAGATCAAGTATTGATTATATACCAGCTATATAGTTAAAATGCCACTCCTTTCATTAAATTTTTTTGTCTAATTCTCAATCATGCATGTTGATTACTCCTCAAACAGCCACTAGTCCAAAATCCTTAATATGTTATTTTCTGTTGTTGTCTAGTATTATATATTAACCATATATCTTTGATGAAGTTCTATTTAGTCAGATGTGTTTTCACATACTTCATATTTACCTGTTAAAAAAACTCTTTTTTTTTTTCAATATGCACGTTGATTACTCCTCAAACAGCCACTAGTCCAAAATCCTTAATATGTTATTTTCTGTTGTTGTCTAGTATTATATATTAACCATATATCTTTGATGCATTTCTATTTAGTCAGATGTGTTTTCACATACTTCATACTTACCTGTCAAAAAAACTCTATTTTTTTTTCAATATGAACTAGTCCGTCTAGAGCTACACCCATTTCTTACATTCAGTTCTTACACCCAATGGTGGGGCCCTTATGGAAATCATGCTGGACAATACAACCATACATTTAGTTTTCCTTGCCATGATGATCATCATCACCAAAAATCTGGTCATTCGAAATGCTAACCATATAAAAAATTGACCCAAAATAATGGTTTAATTGGATGGTCTGGATATTTCAAACTAAAGTCAATTTTTCATGGGGCAAGGAATGTTGAAATGTCCTGATTTTTTGTGAGGTGGGTAATCACAGTATGAAAAACTCACTTTGCAGTTGGATTGTCTAACATTATTTCTATATGGGCCCTACCATTAGGTGTAAGAATTGGATGTAAGAAATGGGTGTAGCTCTAGTCGGACTCTATGAACTATATTACAAAATTACATTTTCGAGTATTATCATCCTATGGGTATTTTGGGTGCTGGTGGGTCATACACCACTATATTTTTCTCATATCACAAAAACATAATATAATTGAAATGTGAAATAGAGATTAAAATTACCACCATATGGACATCTCTGACTAAATAATCTGACACATCTTTTCCATGTCTACCAGCAACTTTCTTCTACTAGTGCCCAAAGCGTAAAAAACATAATAGAATTGAAATGTGAAATGAAGAGAATAAAAACTTACCACTCCTGGATAATGTTTTCCATAGTAGCCCTGGTTTCAGCTGCCGAGAATGTATCTTCCAAGAAATGGCTTTCTACTTTACCTACGTATCCATTCCACTCATTTTTAGCATCAGCTGAAACTTGCTGCAGATCAAACATCTCTTGTTGCAACCGTTTCTTCACTGCAACATTTTCACCGTCCATGTTTCTCAAGGCTTTTGAGACCTGCTCATAGTGAATAGATGAGAGGTATTTAATACCTAAAAACTGATCATGGTCAAGAACACAAAACTACAATGAGTTAATTGAAGGATTGGCTGACTGACTGACTAACCATAGCTGTTTTCTTTGATGTCAAAGTTCCCAATATTGCAGCAATCTTTTCAAGGGCCAGTTTCTCCTCTATAGCTGACTCTTCCTGCTTGATAAAATAGAATTTTATCAGCTGTTCAATCTCTCCCCACAGTTGATACACAGGTTATCAATGTGATCGGATTTGACCTGAAATGCCTTCTCAAATGTCGCTAACTGGTGGGCTTTTTCCGTTTGATTTTCTTCAAGAATTGTGATAAGTTTGGAGGAACGATGATGAAGGTCATTGAAGAAATCATCTGTTGCCTTGGAGATCACTTGTGCTGAAACCAGACTTCTTTTAAGTCCCTATAGTCTCACATAAAGAATCAAGATTAGTTCAGAGCATTTGAATCACAATGTTGGAGTACTAAATAATAGAAGAGACTAAAAAATCAGGGAAACAAGGATGTATTCAACTAAGATAGATTCAAGCACTTGAGATTCATGCGGCAAAGAATTCAACTCTACCTCCTCTTGTTGTTGAGCAGAGAAAGCCAATAGCTGTTTCTGTTCATCAAGGGAACTGTGGATATCATGAATAACCTCTTCAGACTCCAAAACTGAAGTGACCAGAAACTGCGAATAGAGTAAACATTATAACCAGCCAGTAAAATCATGCATTCTGGACAGCTACATCTCACAAAAATAATTTTGTTCCCTGTTACTTCATACATTTTCAACAGCCATTGTTTGAGCTAAAATTGTTGATTTCATCTGCTCCAAGCTGGAGGAAGCTGTCTTTTGTAGTGTGTCAGCAAGCTCCTTCATGGCTCGGACTCCTGAGGTATATGTATCTTTTATTTTCTCAATCCTTGATTCCAAGATCTTGCTTGCCTGACAAAATGGTAAAAGTGAATCAAGCAGCCTTTAATAATAACTAAAACACTAATATGTTTTCTCTTACATCACATTTACTTGCAAGGAATGAGCAGAGATGCTCTTCCATGCATCTTAGCTGGTGCTGCTGTTGAGAAACCGACCCCAGGACTGTCTTGTGCAAGCCTTTTAAGCTCTGATCAAGCTGAGATCCAAAAGTCAGAACCAACCCATGGTTTTCTGTTTCCATTTTGTTTTTCTGATCTGTGGAAAGTAAAACATTCTTAATTGGGTAAGTCAAAGAAATTCTCGAATAGAACAAGAACCAATTCGATCTAATTTAGAGTTGTAGTCTATAAGTATATAAGAGAGGTCTATGTACCTATTTTGGCAAACAGAACAGTTATATCCTCTGATGCATTTTGCAAATTGGCACGCAACTCCTTTGCCCTTTCAAGTATTGAAATTTCTGTTTTGTACATTTAAGATTAACAACGTTTGAGGATAAATCAAAAGTTTATGCAGATATGGGATAACTGATTTGGTTATCTCAGTTCACTTCACTTACCTGAGTGTAGTAGATTTGAGATGATAAACTCTTTCTCCTTCAGTGTTGAGATGGCAATCCTATGGTTCTCTTGAAGATCTTGCAAGGCCTTGTTACAGTTCTCCAAATTTATCTGAAAAGACCAAGATTCTGGATTGAGATCAAATGGCTGAGTAAGCAATAAACCATATACCCCCCCAAGTCCATTTCTACCTTGCATTCATTGATCTCACTTTCCAAATCCAGTTTAAGTTCTTGCTCAGTAAAGTAGAGCTCTCTAAATGCATCAAGTTGCTGTAATAAGCTCACATTAGTTCAGTTATACACATATCAAATGATTAGAAAAAGGGATATCAAATAGCAAGTCATACCTTCCCCCTGAGGTCCAGATCAATCTCCAATTGTTCTATCTTCTCATTCATTGCCTGTATTATACAACAAATGTCACTGACTAAAAAATGAAAATCAACCAAGCTGAATAAAGATGGGAAAACCTATACTCTGAGCATCAGAGTTGGCAATTATCCTCTATAAACTGTGTATCAGGACATGTGGCTCATGCTTTCATAGATTAGATGACCATAATCAACCAACTTGTCATTTTCTTTCAGATGATATAAAAGAGAGAATAAAAACTAGCAAATTGTTCAACTCCAGAATGCCAATAGATTGGATTGTGCGATCACCCATCGGGTTGGCCTTTGACCATCCCATCATTGCATTCTTTTAGATGGTTAGCAAAAATACAAATCTAAAAGATGTTCCTAAAAGAAGCATATAGACTGGATAGTTGTGACAATCTCACAAGGGTTGATTTTGTTGACCTCAAAGATCTCCTTAGGAATACCTATCAATTGATAAACAAACCTTCTTGTCAGCCTCATCCTGGGCAAATCTTTCATGTGGAATATAAACACCATTCTTTTCCCTTGCTGCTCGCACATCTGTTATCAGTTTGTTGGATATGGGAATCTATGAGCTTGGGATAGTTCTTTCAAACAGAACAAGTGGAGTTAAAATGTATTTGTGTCATCAAACCTTGTTTCATTCTCTCAATTTCGAAATACAAATCCCGGAGCAACACAGCCTTGGACATTTTTTGGTTCGCCTGAAAGGATAAGAATGGATATCTTCATCTCAAATAAGAAATACATAACTCAAGGACAACTTGTGCAGAGACAAAGGAGTACTCTACAAACCTCTGGTTTGTTTTTGATGTTCTTAGCACGATATGCATAATCAAGTGTGCTTAGAGTTTCTTCCAAACAATGGGCAGAAGGTGAAATTGTTGCTATGATGCATGTTTTTGTTTTCCCACCCAAGGAGTCTCTTAACAATCTTGTTAGCTTACTATCCCTGCTTGAAGTAGGCAATATGGAGGAGCAGTAAGAAAACAGAAAAGCCTCCACAAACTATGGTTGTGCTAGAGATGCTATTGGTATAAACCTGTATGGTATGTGAGCAGAATGTTCCGCTAGAGCATTTATGACTCGGCCAAGGGTGAGTAAGCTCTTGTTTATCTCCCCTGCTTCCCTTGCTCGACCCTGCACTTCCATTTTTTTTTTTTTTTGATCGGTAAAATAGATATATTAAGGAGGGACTGAGAAGGCCCCCAAAAAACTATACAGCGACTGCACTTCCATTTCAGATGGACATTAATAAAAGCAGTCAATCATTGCATCCTTCTAGAATGTCCTCAGTCTGTATATGCTTAAGAAAAATGGGGGATCAGTCAGTCCTTTTTATTTTCTTTTTTGGATGGTTTTGGAAAAAGCTATAACAGTGTCTAAATTTAAGAATGGAACATAGCATCAAAAGAACTAAATTGTTTCTTATATTATAGACCATCTAATTCTTTCTTATGTTTAGGAAACCAACATCTATTAATTATGTATGGTATAAAGAATTTGATTACCTTCGTTCATGATCATCTGTGAATTATCTTCTGTATTTATTCCACTGAAAGGATGAGTTCTTTCAGATGTCTAAAATTTTCGTAAGATGCAGGAGAGAGGTATTGAGGTGCTCTGAAATTATGAAAACTGGTAAAATATCTCTAATGAACTTCTTCTTAGACTCCAATCAATGATATCTGGAGACTTTATTTCTTCTTATATCAATTCCAAAGGTGTCTATCATGGGATTTATTCCTCCCATTCATGCTGTGGCGAATGGACTAACATCTGCTTATCTTTTCTTCTTTTTCTTTTTTCTTGATAAGTAAAATCTATTTACCATTTTAACAGAAGATATTTTTGTTACCTCTCTTTGCAGCTTACTTGGGTACATTTTCTGAAGAAAATCACGAATCCTCTGCATTCCAACATTTTGGTAAGATGACTTAAAATCAATGAGAGAAAGAATACCGAGGTGTCTTTGCTTATACTGGAGATAATACCTCGCCAAAGGATACCTTAGAACACAGTATGATTTTTCACATCAAATTCACTTGCCTTCACACTTCACGTCAGAGTTATGTTGGAGATTACTAGAAAGTGTTCGCTTCTGTTATATTAACACCTTCATAGCCAACGTGATGCACCTTGAGATCTACTGGGATGTTCTTGTTAGATGTATATATGCCTATTTCTTTCCCTTAAAGTCACGCTTGTATTTAAGTGTAGATGATAAGTTTGCAAAAACCTATCCATTGTTAAGTCTTTAGGTGTCATTCCACATTCCTCAAGTATTATTTAGAAACTCATTTTAATTTTGTTTAAAAGTACTTGTAAATTCCCTAATCTAGAAATTTTTTAATTCATTAGTAGATGTGTGCTCATTTTTCACTGTTTTAAGGATAATGTCAAGGCCATTCAAAGTTATAGCTGTCATCTTTTTGTCCACCTTGTATATTTGGATTCAAACCAATAAGGTATTACATTAATTACCAAAAAAATACTAATATCAGAAAATTTATTTGACAGTTAAAATTCACAAAAATCTTGGTGGTATTCTAGCATAATCCAATACTCATTGGGAAAGGTAAGGCCTCCTAAAATTGTGCTCACAAACCCTTCACGGACTACTTCAAACTCATTGGAATAGTGATATCTTAAATGCAGGAGCTAATACTTGAGCAGAGTTTCCAACTTGTCACTAATTTTAGTCTGTTACAACACTGATAACATCATGTATTGATTTAGATGTATCAAAGTGTTAATCATAATTCATAAATAAGATGCTCTGTTTTTTTCCTTTTTATTTTTCAAGGAAATTTTCTATAAAGAAGAATTGAAATGCATGAACTACTATTTATTTAATAATCATACATGACACTATTAGTTATATGGTGACAGCATACCTCTCTTGCACCTGACCGAGAAATATTCTCTGAGCCTGCCAAGTCTACAAGGTTAAGCTTGCCACATTTTATGAGCTCCTCATCTCCTTTGGTTGCTTCTTTTACATTTATAGTAATGGAAAAGACAGAATGTGAACGGCTGCATCAGAAACACTCCATATAATCATGTTTTTGGTGGTCTTTGGGTTGTGTATCATTAGAATAAGGAGTAATGCTACCTGCTGTGCTTGTTTAACAAGGTATCTGCAGTGCGCCTTTTGGCTGATCCCTGTTCCAAGAGGTTATAAATATCATTTGCACTGTAAACAACCTCTTCTTCGAGGCCTCTTACAATCACACCACCCTTTCCATCCTCCATCAAGGAAATTGGTTTCTTTTGTTTATCTTCCACATATTTAGTAGAGTCTTCAGGAGCTAATAGATCAGTTATTTCTTCATTGTACAGCTCCAAAAAGGTCACTTTCATACTATAATCAGCTTTCTGTGCTTCTAATGTATCAAATATTTGGCGTACGGCTCTTGGAATTACACCAGCATCGGCGGACAATTCTCCTCCCTAAATGAATGAGACAAATTTTTACACAACCAAATGAAATAGCAAAACATTATAATTAGAAAAGTAAGATAAAAGTAATTTAACATTCTGTACCTTAGTTTTCATCCCTCCCTCCATTGTATATGTTTTACCTGTGCCTGTCTGCCCATAAGCGAAGACAGTGCAGTTGAAACCCTCAAGAACCTCCTTGACAATCGGGGAAATGGCATGGTCATATACCGATCTTTGTTGTGCTTTGGGCCCAAAAACCTTCCATATATTTGAAAACAAGATAGGAATATGTCATTACACATATTTTCTAGCCAAGAAAAGTAATGACTAGTTAACACAGTCAAAGGACAAAGGAAGTGGCATACCTTATCAAAGGTGAAAGCTCTATCTATTTGCTTGTTAGCTATACTTTGCAATACAGTGACTTCTCTTCTCTGTTCATTACATGATATCGCATTTGGAATGTTTAGTCTTTGCTCATCGTCGCTTAATGGCCTGGTATTTGAGTTGGAAGAAACAATTCTAAAGTAGTTAGCTAATTTCCATAACGTCTCTGCCCCAAATACTAATAATTACAATAGAGGTATTAGCAACAAAAACAAACTTTTTGTTGGAGGTATTGGTCCAGCTAATGTAACTTATCTAAGTATGCGCTACCAATTCAGGAACTCAACCCCGAGTATTTTGGCTTTATTTTTATATGTACGTTGTATACATTAAGAGTATTGAGTTGTACATGATTTTCAGTAGAGGTGGTTTGATTCCGCGAAATAACTCCAATATGGGTCTACATTACTTGGATAGGTCAATCACCTGTATTCCATACGGGAAGACTAAGTGTACAAGACACCCCGCTTGATACCCAGTTAACTGGAGTACCAAGGTTGAGTAGACATGTGGCACCCAATAAGGTAAGTACCAAGGTAAGCAGTGTTGGCAAACTATGGAAGTGGAGTGCTAGTTAAGAGTAAGACACTGCAGTATTACTTGTCCACCTCTCTATCAGCACTGGTTAGTGGAGAACATGCCTCCAGAGGCATGTTTTCAACTGATGGACAGTTATAGAGGCGGTATCTGACACCCCTTTCATCATGTAATATGCTAGGAAAAAAATTTGCTGGCGCTAAACGATGGGGCAAATGGTGGGGCTGATATAAGGGAGGGGATCTTTTAGGAATATTCCCCTTTTCAAATCATGTGGGCCCCCATGTCTAAAACTCCATCATTTAGGCCCAACAATTTTTTTTTTCTAATATGCTAAACAAGTGTTGGGGAGAATGTAGATCAATTTTTTTTAAATTTAAGCAAAATTTTTGAATATTTCATGATTACATTTCATCTCGAACAATTTCAAAATTTTAACAAGATTTCCAGTATCTTTACCCATTTTTGGTGAAATTTCAAAAATGTAGGATTTTCTGCTGATTTATCCAGGGACAAAAACTGATAACGGAACCTAGATTTAAGACCTTGCTGTAGATCAGCACAGTACCCAATACCGGCTAATCATTTAATCTTCTGAGCTAGTAGGCGGAGATTGAGATTTGCTCCACGCAGCTTTTTTTTTAAACATTAAAACCCAATTGGGGTTTCTAAATTATTCTCTCTTTGATATGATTTCATCCATATTCAGAGTTACCTAAGTTCTCGTATCTCAAATCAAAGCAAGTCGTAAGCAAAGTTATATTACAAAAACTAAACAGTCAAAAACCAAAAACCCAAAGAGGAGAAGACCAAATTACGGCCCAAAATGTCACCTGCATCTTAGTAGTACTTGCACATTGATATCTCGATCTCTGTCCTGCCTATTTGGGTTCCCATCCAGTCCTCTTGAATCTGTTCGTCGCCTTTCCGGACGAGGCGTAAGAAAGGGAGAAGGAGATGGCGTTATCCCTAGGCCTACTTTCCTTGGATGATCTGGAGTGAAAGGCGGCATGATTGCTACTTTTAAAACCTAAAACAAGGCAAATAACGATCAGACACACGAAAACAACTCAATCTGTTAAACCCAAGAGCAAGTTACATAAATTAAAATTCATTAATCGAAGTAAAAGAATCCAAATCGGGAAAACATGGGAAACCCAAATGTCAAAAAAATTCGAAGATCCAACATGAGAAATGGAAAAGATGACAGAGACAAAAACATGGTGTTTCTTCTGGTTTCCTTACCAAGTATTTAGCTTTGATTGAAAACCCTAGAGATCGAATTCGAAGTATCTGGGATGAGTAGCTTTTGCTGCTTCTTTTTCTTCCCTCTGGCTTAGCTGACTTATTTTATTTTCAAACGAGGAAACGAGGCGTTGAGTTCATGGGATGTTCTTCTCTCTCTAACGGTCAGCCTCTATTTGAGATTTTTGTGGCCGTTGAAAAGAGAGGGAGAGTCTTTATATTTCAAAATGGTGGGGCCTTCCTGCAATTCAAACGAGGCGCGTCTTCTAACTTTTAAAGTGCTTTCCAACATTCGAGTAAAACTTCTATCACAGCCTTCTGAGTCCTCACAGATGCTTCTGTCACAATGAAAATCACAGCCCACGTGGCACACTCTTAGTGGATACTAACCGTATGGATGTTTGGCCAGTCCCTCAGTGGACCTCTAAACCAAAAATTAGCCTGATTAGTGATTTACAACCTTTGGATCTTTGTACCCTCAATAATGCTTGAATTCTTACCGTTAAAATCAACCCACGAAAATAACTTCAATCGAATCGCTTAGAAATCACTAATCAGGCTGATTTTCTGGTTTAGAGGTCCACTGAGGGACTGGCCAAACATCCATACGGCCAACGTCCAATAAGAGTGTGCCACCTGGGCTGTGATTTTCATTGTGACAGAAGCATCTGTCAGAAGGCTGTGATAAAAGTTTTACTCCTAACATTCTAACTTACCATCGTCCCTACGTTGGAGTGTGGGACCCACATTAGCAAATCGTGAGGCGACAAATCTCAGCCCACTTAAAAGGTCAGTTTAAAACATTTTAGGTACAAAATAGTGGAGTCAAAGGAGTAAAACTTTGATGACGGGGCCTTGTCATCGAGGCCGATGATAGGGTGCAATATGAGCGACGTGGCACACTCATAGAGGACTCTGACTGTATAGATGTTTGGCCCATCCCTAGGTGGACCTACAAACCAAAAACAGCCCGATTAGTGATTTCTAGGTGCTGGACTCCAATTATTTTCAGGGCTGTTCTTTGATGCAGACTTCTGTATCAAATTTTTGATGCAGAAGTCCCTCAAATTGCAACGTAGTAGACTCGTTCGGGCCCACTTGCCACTTGAATGTTTGGCCCACACTATGATAGATCTACACACCAAAAATCAGCATGATTGGTGATTTCTAGCCATAGGATTTGAGCATTTTTCATCATGGGCTTTATGAACAAGCCTATGAGTTGGTTCCAAGCCCACGATGAAAAATGCTCAAATCGTATGGGTAGGAATCGTTAATGACACTGATTTTTGTTGTGTGGCTCCACCAAGACGTGGACCAAACATTAGGAGGCAGTGGGACCAAAAGACTCTACTACGTGGCAAATTGAGGGACTTCTGCATCAAAATTTTGACACAGAAGTCAGTATCATAGATTTTTCCTTATTTTCATGGGTTGATTTTAACCGTGGGAATTTGAGCATTATTGAGGTACAAAGATCCAAAGGTTTGAAATCATTAATCAAGCTGATTTTTGGTTTGTAGGTACACCTAGGGATTGGCCAAACATCCATACGGTAAGAGTACCACGTGGCTCATTTTGCACCATGTCATTGGCCTCCATGGCAGGGCCCTTTCATCAAAGTTTTACTCCACTCAAAAACGTTTAAATATGTGTGCATGACGTAATATTCTTCACTTAAGTTTATTAATACAAACCATACTTAATAGTTTCTGAAACCTATTTCTCATATATCAAGGTCAGCGAAAAAGACAACAAAATAGGGTGTACATGCAGCCTCTTAAGCCTTTGGGCCAGGCCCTGGCCTACTCTTTGAAGCCCAATTGGGATCGAGGCCCGGCTCGAAACCAGTCCGAAGCTGGTTGGGTCGGCCGGCCCAAACTTACAACAACAACAATAATAATAATAATAATCTATACTACTTCTAAATGTCGGTATCCTGAAAAAACTTTTTTTTCTATTTTATCCCTGATTATTTCCTTATTTTACCGACTTTACCCTTCATATCCTGTACAATCAATTTATCTATACTTTTATACTATAGCGGATGCACGAAAAACCTTTCTCTCTCCTCCACATGGCTTCCTCTCTGATTCTTTTTCATATTTTTCAATAAATACCATTATACATTTTAATCCATGTAACTAAGAAACTAAAGGTAATTTAGACTTTGTAAGTATGTTAATTTAATATAGAAGAGCTTCACACGATTCTAACAAAATCGTCTCTTCCTTTTTCCAATGCCTCTCCTTCCTAAAATGTGTCATATTTTTCAAAACATTTTCCCTTCTTCCTAGAATGGCTGTCCATCTTCCTAAAACGTTTCTCTTTCGAAACATCTCCTTTTCTTTATAAGGAAAATTTATTGGTGGCTCTCTAGCTTCCTAAAACGTCTTTCCTTTGAAAAGTCTCCTTTCCTCTATATAAGGAAACCCCACTGGTGAGGTTCACCATTTACAGACCTAGGGTGGATCGTTCATCAGCCCATTAATGTTCTTCTCATCCTGCCTACAATCTGATTTCTTGCTTGAATGTTTGCCAATGAAAATTCATGAGTTACATCCAGAAGGAATCTGTAGAGCTCCCATTCGTGATCAGATGTTGAATGCCTCACAACTTTGGCCTATAACACAGTAGAGTGATTTTCAACAGGTGAGAAGATATAAGAAGCCTAGAAGAATGTTATAGGATTCAAAATATATGATGTCTTACCGAGAATATGCAGATGCCAAGCACTTTTAAAGTGACGATAAAATTGTAGAATTCACTTTCAAAAGAGGACTCGACTCGATTAGCAACCAAGAGTTACATATCAGGCCCATGGTAATAATCACTCGCAATGGATGGAACATCTCCACCTTCAGACGAGCAGAAAGAGAACTCTGCATCTCATGACCGACAATCTTTTTCCCATTTTTTGCAGGGTAAATATAGGTTAACATCTCGGTATCCCTTGATATTTGATGAAAATCGGCCATAAGCTATCTAATGAGAAGTACCAACAAAATATATCTCAAAAAATAGCAAAAAAACATTTTCATCGTTACGTAGATATAAACTTTGTATAGGAGATTACCAATGGAGATGTGGAGATCGATCCGCAAGATTAAAGAGGATCTATAATGAGGGTTACTGATTTTTTTTATTATATATTTTTTCTTCAATTCTATTTTGAATGTAAGAATATTTTTATTTTCCTTTTAGTATAATAATCACTCTTTTGAAAGCTTAAGAGTGCTTGGAGAGATTTGGAAACATTTGTTGGAGAGCTCTGGTGATGTAATTTTTAATTAAAGGACACTGACCGTAATGATGTTTTACCAATCCCTAGGTGGACCTACAAACCAAAAATCAACCTTATTAGTAACTTCTAAAGTGTTGGATTACTCATTTTCAAGGGTTGATTTTAACCGGGGAATTTGAGCATTATCTGGGGTACAAGATCGAAAGGTTTGAAATCACTAATCAGACTGATTTTTGGCTTCTAGGTCCACCTAAGGATCGGCCAAACATCATATGGTCAGCATTATCTAAATTTGTGCCATGTGGCTCATATTGTAGGCAGGGGCTTATATGACCGTACACGGTGCCGTTATATCGGACTCGGACCTCCCCCGTTACGCTATATACCGTTAAAATGCTCAGAAAATAATAGCTATTATTTTTTGTTAACTTTTCAGAAAATTTTGTTGAAAAAAACAGCCGTTATTTCTCTTTTTGAAATTTTGAATTCTAAATTTCAAAAATTGAATTCCAGTGCCATTTTTTCTGTTTTTCGATTATTTTCCATTTTTGTCCTTGAGCATTACAATTCTTTATAACGACCCTTATAACGGAAAAAACGGTAATGCCCCCAGTCCGTTATAACGGCCCCTTTTAAACCTTGGGGTTCATGTTGTAAAGAGAGGCACTGTTAGCAATAATGAACAATTTTGGTGTACACAACCTCACGTGTACATGTTGGGTCAATTTGGGCTCAAACATTGAAAAAAATAAGGGTTGGGCTCTGTCGACAGACCTAAAATGATAGGATTCTGTACAAGAACACAATATAAGCCACGTGGCACACTCTTAGAGGAATCTGACGCAATGAATGTTTGTCCAATCCCATGGTGGACCTACAAACCAAAAATCAGCCTGATTAGTGATTTATAGGCGTTGGATCCTTTTACCTCAAATACTGCTCAAATTCCCACAGTTGAGATCATATTGCTCAAATTCCCAAGACAAAAGAACACCCAAGACAAAAGAAAATTAAAATAAAGTTGACGTCGATTGCGCCGACGTTGCAGCTAGGACGTTACAACTAGAAGGGATTACTTTCAGCCGAAATTTTTTGACAGTATAGAGCAAGGTTTAAATGGGACCGTTATAACGGTCTGGGGGCGTTACCGTTTTCTACGTTATAACGGGCGTTATAACGAAAAAAAACTTTCAAGGGCAAAAATATAAAAAAAAATGGGAAAAAACGGAAAAAAATGGAAATAACAGAATGGGTGCAATTTGAATTTAAAATTTTCAAATAACGGAAAAAATAAAAAAAACCGATATCAACTTTTGAAGAAATTCTTGAATTCTTGGTTCGATTAGCTATTTGTAATGGTAATGGACAGCCACAAAGACAACAAAAATATGAAGTCAAACTAATTAGAAGACTTCTATGTTCGTGTATAAAAAACCTAGAACTAAAGTCATGGAAAACGTGGTCATGACCACATTTATACCAAGGTATAAAGGGGACCGTTATAACGGTATAACGGTCTGGTGGCGTTACCGTTTTTTCCGTTATAACAGGCGTTACAACGGAAAAAATGTTTAGAGGCAAAATCGAAAAAGAAAATGGGAAAATAACGGAAATATGGGTGCTGAAATTCAAATTTGAAGTTCAAATTTTCAAAATAACAAAAAATAATGGAAAAAATGAAAAAACAGCCGTTTTTTTTTTTTAAACATTTTTTCCAAAAAATAACGGTCGTTATTTTCGTTATAACGAAAAAATAACGGTCCATAATGTAACGGGGTAGGTCCGAATCCGTTATAACGGCCGTTATTTTCGTGGCGTTTTAATGGTCCATAACATAACGGGTTAGGTTCGAATCCGTTACAACGCTTGCTATTTTAGTTATAATGGCTGAGTTTTAAACCTTTATTTAGACTACTCTGTCTCTCAAGATGCAAAAGATTGTACTGTTCATGCATAAAAATCTAGAACTAAAGTCATGGAAAACGTGGTCATGACCACGTTTAGACTACTCTGTTAGTGTTTGTATGAACTAAACGTGTTAAAATGGGTTAGAACTAAAGTGTTTAGACTACTTTGTTAGTGCGCTTCATATGCACCAACTATTACCAACTACAATGTGGTCATGGAAAACTAGACCTAAAGTCACGTTACTAAAGATTGCTGTGTTCGTAGTCTCTCAAGATGCATAAGAACTGAATTTGGATTCCGTTACACGAAGACAATTTGAATAGATTCATACCCATCGGGTTGCATTTAGATCTTTACAATGCATCTTCCATTGAAGACTTGCAAGGATCACAGGTTTGATTTAACTATTTGCTAACTAAATCACAGGAAATTATTGGGGATGATTTGTAGCCCATATCAGATTTGATTTTGAGCTTTATAAATTATATGCATCTAAGGTTTTATAAACAACCTACTAGACCAAATACTTTTCAATCCATTCTCTCTATCATTTTATCTCTTTTCAGTGTGAATAGGTTTTTTGTTTCTTTAACACTTTAACAATTTTTATAGGATATAAATGTTAAAGTCTGTTTTCTTCTTTAAACTTTGTGTTTTATTTTTATTTTTTCTTTTATGTTGGTGTTATGTTCATGGTTTAGCTTTACCATTTCTATTAAACCGGTTGATATCAGTACGTATTTTTTTTTTTTTTTCTGACTTTCACCAAGAAGCTTTTCCTCTCTTGCTACCCTATTTTTGTATTAATTTAAAATTTCTAAATTGACAATGGTTTTTTTTTTTTTTCCAATTACAACTATAGAATTACTTTTTGTACCACCATTGTATTGTTATTAGGCAAAATACAACCACCTCGTGGCCATTGAAAATACTTGTGTTGCTCATTGTCACTAAATTGCTCCGACTAACTACCTAATGAAAGACAATTACTGGGAGAACTCATCTAGACTGTTGCTGTTTCGCACTTAATTGGCTTGGCTAAATGCCTAATGAAAGACAATTACCTAGAGAACTCATCTTCAGAGATGGATTGACTACTGTGTTGGTGAAGTGATTGCAACTGAGTACCCATTCAATATTTGGGAATTGTTACTAGCTTAATCCTAATTCTTTGATGTTCAAGATTTTAAGTATTGATGTCATTTTTTTCGACTTTAATGCATTAAAACACTTAAGGGCAGAAGTTCTTCATTTTGGTCTGTCGAAACTTTTTGCTCATCTAACATCGTACTTCTAAAATCACATATGTGAATTTAAAATTCATTAGTGTACATATCCTCAGTCAAACTCTAACTCTCCACGTGCAACGCACGTATGCACCTACTAGTAATAATAAGTCATGCTACCCAGGTGTCGGACAAAATTATGTACAATTAAGGCTTTTGACCATTGGATTCAAGAGATCTACGGTCCATGAGGCAACAACTATTTTACTCTATGCAGTTGTGGTCTGCGCGATCTACATTGAATTCAATGGTCAAACGCCTCCACTGGACCCATTTTTGTCTAGTTATCTGTGGGGGCAACACTTTTTTAATAACAAGGATAATTGTAGTGTCCATCAAAATTGGAGAAATCTAGTATGCATACGTTTGCAGACTTAAAAGTATGCAAACATTGTATCCACCATTGAATGCTCCTTGAAAATCACATTTATTTATAAAATAATTTTTTGAAATAATTTTTTTTGGAAAGATTGAAATAACACGTTTTCCCATGAACATCAACACTAGTGCTGAAAATGCTTGCATACTTTTAAGTATGTGTTTACATGTGCATACTAATTTGTCCAACAAAATTGGACATAAAAAGTGACCAACACCAATAAAGTCATGACACATATACCTAAGGGCGTGTTTGATTGTCAAGTGGGAAAATTACATTTTCCTTGGGTAAACACAACTGTCCCTTGTTAGATATAGTCATTTTAAATCTGTACAATTTTTTCTTACCAAGCCATTTAAATCTGGATAATTTTATCAATTAAGCCAGGAATTCATTTTCCATCCAGATAGGTGAGAATTCATTTCCATCTGAAAATAGGCATTTTAGTTTCTCACATGATTAGCCATTTAAGGCATCTCCCACATGTATTTTCTCGGAAATTTTTTTTATGCAATCAAACATGACCTAAAGATTTTTCCCTTTCTTTTGCATGTTTTGTTTTTCGAAAAAAGAGAGTTAGATTCCTTAGTCATGCGATATTATTTGTATTTTAGGACATATATTGGACTACCAAAGGAACCCTGGAGATTGAAATGGCTCAGAGCAATGAGTCGATGTGCAAAATGTAACGGTATAAGAAACCAAGGTTTAAAGGAGGCCGGTTTAACGGACTGGGGGCGTTACCGTTTAAACCGTTAAAAATGGATTGAAACGGTCAGGGGCAAAAATGAAGAAAAAAATAGAATTTAACGGCCGTTTTTAAAACCTTGTAAGAAACCACGGATAGCGTATGGACCCAATTAATTGCAACCATCTTGTACTAATAAGAATGAAACCCACATGATTTGACGACATTTTTTTTTTGAAGCGGCAGCATTTGTGAAGCAGCGATCATGTGACCAATGATCACATGTCATTCTCACTTGCCATATGTTTAGTGGGCCCAAAAATGAGCCATGTAGGCCAGGAGAGCCCTCTGCATCGACTGCATCCAAAGTCCTATGCATCTAATTTTAAAAAGTAACCCCAGGTATATGTGGCGAAGGATCATTGGTGCACGATCGCTGATTCTAAAATCTTGCCACTTCAAAAAAAATTCCTAATTTGACAGGATGTTAAAATATTCTCACTTGCCATGTATAGATGGATGTTAAAATATTCTCACATGGAAAAATGTTCTATAGAGAATTTTCTCTAAGTACTCGGTAGCAAAGAAAAACATTGTCAAGCCTATGAGCATATTTTTGTCCTTGCATTTTTCGGAATTTATCTCCTAGCTTTTTTATTTTTTCATATAATGTTAGAGCCTGTTTGGATCGCCATTTTTGCACCAAGAAAAAAAAAAACACATGCAAAAATGCATCTTCTTTTTCTGGAGTAAATGGCTTTTTTTTTTTTTCCTTTTTTTTAATATAATTTTACTAAATTTGACTAATATAGTTGACTTTTCAAATTTTCAATTATGGATTCCAACAATGTCCGAGTCACGATTCCTGAACCCCAATTGACTTGTCTTATCAAATGCAAAATTGCAAAATTCAAAATTGTGAAATTGTGAAATTGGAAATACTTTTTCGAATCCAATATCGATGCGATAAGGCTCATGATGATGATGATGATCAAATGCAAATACGCACTTTTTTTAATTTTTATAGGCATGCAGAAAAAAAAAAAAAAAAAAAACGCATTGTGTGTATGTTGGTGTAATGAGTCATGTGTGTATGCAATTCCCCCATCAGAGTGACCCACATGGACTCCAGATGTTCTCAATCATTCCAACGTTGATCACAACAACTACTCATTTTTTGATTCCTCCATTGTCTCATTCTACAAAACAGAGGAATTGGCTAAAACCCCACCTCAAGAAATTAAGGTTAGAATCATGAGAGATGATCATCATCTCCCCTTTCTATAATTAGTAATCTAAACCTATTTAAGGTAATTAAATCTAATGAATAAAAAAGCGACAATCAATTTCCCCTCCACACGCCTCCCACCAACCCAAGTCATGGGCACTCAGATTGAGCTGAGACAATCAACTTCCCCTCCACACGCCTCCCACCAACTACTTGGTGCAAACTGCAACACCAACATTAAAATTAACTCTTCCTTCCATGTTTCCTATTGCTATTGATTATAAAAATCAAAGTAAATAGTGTCACATCCTATAATATATTATCCACCCACACACATATAATATATAGAGAGAAAGCGCGCGAGAGAGTTAAGTGGGATGGCCACAAGTTGGTGGTATCCACGTCATATTGGTTCTCTCCTCTCTTCCACTTGTGTCAATATGACCCCACAAGCAACAAGTCACCTCTTTCATTTTTCTCTTCTCTTGCTTTTTTTTTTTTTCTTTGATTTGTGTTTGCCCGTACAATGCTGGATTTAGTGCTAACATCACCACCATGAATTTCTATAATGTTGTTAGTAGTAGTCGACGCACATTGCGACATCCCCCACTTTCGATGTCTTGTTATTTATTTATTTTTCGCAAGGCCTTGTCGCTTGGATAACCATATAAAAATGGTTTTTTTTTTTTTTTTTGATTATATGGTTGCAAGGCAAATTGGGTCGCTTTTGAACTAAAAAAAATCAACTTACCCATCAATATTAGAAAAAAAATTATAGCAAACAAACAAATAAGTTATTATGTAGGACTCAAAATTGCTCCCCCATGCCTATTGATTTGGACCAAAAGTTGTATTGACTAGTGGTAGTGGTAATCCTAAAAATCTTATCAATAGGTCGCTTTTTGATATCAAAATTGTTGATTGATCATGAAGCTAGGCCGTTCGATTGTGATCACAAATTAATTGGAGGGTCATTATCAATTGAGATTTATGACGTGTGGTTATAAACATGGGAGTGATGATGGGCTATTTTTCACACTCATCAAGCATTGTTTTGACTAATTGATATAGGATGGGACTTATAAAGTAATTGCTTCAAATAATTTTTTCTAAGTATCGTACATATATCGTACATATACTAGTGGGTGGCGCGTGCCCACGGCACTCCCCAAAAAAGTATTTGCCAAAATCGGGTGTGACTGGCTGAGATCCACCGTCCAATTGCGGGATAAGATCTACCCTTATTTATTGAAGCCTATAACAAGGGGAGACAACTGAGCTACCTTATTATACGGATACTCTGCTTTAATTTTTATTTTTGGATTTGTCCTTTTTTTCTTCTTCTTTCTTCTATGAACCACACATTGAAAGTTGAAACTCACTTCTAAAACCAATCTCAATCGTCTGAACACATGATGACCATTGATCCAGGACCATCTAACAGATTTCCCACCACCGTTAATTTAGAGGTGTAGTTTTCGAGGTAATTTTTCTAGGCTTTTGCCCATCGGTGCAACGCTACTAAGGCGTTGCTTGCTAGCATTCCTCCAAGTAAATAATTACGAGTTCCAAATCAAACAAAAGAAATAATTCTTTCTTCCGTGGGTATCATATTGTAGGCAGCCCAAGCCCACTGTCGGTGGGGTTGAGGGGAGGTTTGGTTGTTACGTGTCACTTTCTGGCCACATTCACAAGAATTTTTTTGAAGCGATGGGATTTTACAAGTGGCCATCATGTGCGCCATATCTACCCATGGTTACTTTTTAAAAAGTTTCTTTTAAAACCAAAGCCTAAACCCAAGAATATGTGGCGCGCCGCTTCTAAAATCCCACCGCTTCGAAAAAATTTCCCACATTTGCATACTCAAAAGTTTGCAACATTTAGATACTAGCTTCACCCGGGAAAAACCTCAGAATTTTTTTGATCCTGGCACATTTTGATCCATGGCGTTCTGGCACTTATAGTTAAGTGGCCCTTAATCTCAGTGAGAAAACATTCGCTGTCCCACTCCCAAAATGTCTGACATGTACGCTAAGGTCTAAATCCAACCTACGATAAACCCTCGGTCAGTTGGTTGAGGGTGGTTAACAAAGGGTACGTGTCAGACATTTTTGGGAGGAGACCTGGGGACAGTGATTTTTCTCTCACGAAGGGCCACTTAACCCAGGACAGGTGGCACTTGCCAGAACGCCATGGATCAAAATGAAAAAGCTATCATGTTGGTTTTGACCGAAAAATCCGGATGATCATAGCCATCAGATTAATAGGGTTGCTTTGGAGGACCCACTAGTCCACTCCTGACTGAAACGATTCATCAAATTAAAGTACACTTTTCGTTCCTTTCCATTTTTGTTTGAATTATCAACAAATCAAAGATCATGCACAACCCACACCACGTGTACGGTGAATACTAGATCATTATACTGTAATCATATTCCAAGTGTATCATGTAGTTTCTCAAGTACCACACAGGAATATTCACATGTATAATATAAATAAGTACCTAGCTCTCGAGACTCTCCATGTACTTAGTACGTGAGAGAGAGAGAAAGAGAATGAAGAAGATGGTGCAAGAAGAAACACGCAAGGGTCCATGGACTGAGCAGGAGGATCTTCAACTGGTCTGCTTCGTCCGCTTATTCGGACAACAACGTTGGGATTTCATAGCCAAAGTTTCAGGTTTGAAGGTGGCGGGAGAGACACTACTTCTAGCTAGGTCTAGGTATAGGCTTATTTGGAGGGGTGGGTGGGGTAATTAACGACCTTTAATCCGCCATTTTTTGTTGTAGGTTTGAACAGAACGGGAAAAAGTTGCAGGTTACGATGGGTTAATTACCTGCACCCAGGTCTCAAACGAGGGAGGATGACACCCCAAGAAGAACGGATCGTGCTCGAACTCCATTCTCGATGGGGAAATAGGTTTTTTTTTTAATATTTGAAATCAAGTCATAATTTATCTAATCTTTCATTTTCTTCATCGCCAACGTTATATCTACATACTTATATTGTTCACAGGTGGTCAAGAATCGCTCGGAAATTACCCGGTCGAACCGATAACGAGATAAAGAATTATTGGAGAACCCATATGAGGAAGACGGCTCAAGAGAGGAAACAGATGAGTTTGTCATCATCACCTTCTTCGTCTTCTTCGATAGCAAAATCCCAGATTGATGAAGAAGGCAGTTTGCATGATGGAGGTTGTGAGGAAGAAGTTGCCAAAGGTTACTCCATGGATCAAATATGGAAGGAAATCGAGGTGAATACTAGTGGATGTAAAGAAGAAGGGTGCAATTTCTCTTCTTCTCCAATTGCTTCTCCTTTATGGGACTATTGCTCTGACGACTCACTGTGGAAGATGGATGAAGAAGAGAGATCAAGATGTTGCTTCCTGGCCGATCATTTTGTTTCCAAATATGAACATGGCAGAGAGTCCTAATCACTAGAAATCATGCATAAGTTAACCCCAGTTTCTGTCTGTGTATTTCATATAGGGCGCCATAGATGGATAATCTCAAGAAGTCTCCTATCATCATGATCGAGGTCGAAATCCATGATCAAGGATGTAAAATATCGTATAATTTCATTTTAAGTGTCGTTGTTCAGAAATCAGTATGCTTAATTACCATTAACGAGTCTTAATTAATATATACATGGAAAATTCAAATTAAAAACTCCATCATCATCATAAGCCTTATCCCAACAATATGAGGTCGGCTACACGAATCTTGTTCCTCCATTCAATTCTGTCCAAAGACATAAGACATAGATTCTCAAGATCCAGACGAGATTTTTGGTGAAAATTTATGTCTGCGGATCCCGACCTCTATTCAAATCAAGAAATTATTTGATCAAAACTTCTCTATAATTTCTTCGCAGAAAAAAGAGAAATAAAAAATTACGAAATTGAAGGATTTTTTTTTTTTCAGGATTATCTAATTCTAGATTCAGTCTAGGGTTTCTGATAATTATCAAAAGATTTACTTACTCCCAAGTACTTTATTTCTTCATTGTTAATTAAAGTAAAAAAAAAAGTGTAAATTAGTTTCTCCTCATGCATGCATTCATACGTAAGTCAAGTAGTTTCTAAACCTTAAAGTCTAAGTAAACTTTGGAGGAGAAAAAGACATGAGGGGTGCACTAACTTCGTCACCTTTTTTATTTTATGCTTATTATATTTTCTTTTAAATGATCGTTAGGTTTTGGATAAGGTGGCAATTATATTTAAGAAGTGGTTACTAATTTTCTACCTATTAAAATTCTAGAGGGGGGAATTAGTGGTCGTGATTTGTGTGTGGGGGCAGTTAAAAAGTAGTGATAAGCATTTAAACTGCTTGATCTGTAAGAGCTTTTGCTTTTCTCCAATCGTGGTCCTGACGACGACATCCTTCTTAGGTCTTGCCCGTTCGATTGTCCTCATAAATCTCAAATACCATTAATTAGGTGATGATCGCGATCATCTAAGTACTTTTAAGGGCTTTTTTGCTTTACCCCCTTACTTTATTGATGCAATTTGCATCTCACCCTTTGACCATGGTCAACATTGTTGACCACATACGGTCTCCGGATGGACATCTAAATATTTTTTAAATGACTATAATGACCTTGGGTGAGATGCAAATATTTTAAAAACAGTGGGTGCGATGCAAATTGCATCAATAAAGGGGGACAAGTAAAAAATCTTTTTTTTCAGGATTTTTTTTTTTTGTAGGATTGTGAGCTCAACCTTTTTTTGAGGATTGTGAACTATAAAAAGAACTCACCTTCACAGGTTATTAAGCAAGCTAATGTCTCTCATCAATGATGACGAGGGACCACAATATAAGCCACGTGGCACACTTTTAGAGGTCACTAACCGTATGGATGTTGGGCCCATCGCTAGGTGGAGCTACATACCAAATATCAGCCTGATTAGTGATTTCAAACCATTGGATCTTTGTACCCCAAATAATGTTCAAATTCTACAGATAAAATCAACCCAAGAAAATGACTCTAATCCAATAGTTAAAAAGTAACAATTAGATTAATTTTTGGTCTGTAGGTCCACCTATGGTTGGGCCAAAAGTAAATGAAGAAAGGTTTTGAGCTCACAATCATCAAAAAAAAAAAAAATCCTCGAAAAAAAAAAGGATCTTTTGTTGGTCCCCCTTACTTTATTGATGCAATTTGCATGGCACCTAATGTTTTTACAATATTTGCGTCTCACCCAAGGTCATTATAGTCATTTAAAAAATATTGGGATGTCCGTCTGAAGACCGTCTATGGTCAACGGTCAAAGGGTGAGATGCAAATTGCATCAATAAAGTAAGGGAGTAAAGCAAAAAAACCCTACTTTTAACATATAAAACTCGTGGAGGGTGTTGCAAAAATCAAGGATCAAACCACAAAGAAGAGAAAAATAATCAAATGCGCACAAGAAAACAAAGATTTATGTAGTTCACTATTAAGGATCCTACGTCCACGGACGACAACAATTGAGAGCTTCCACTATATGCGAATTGAAAAGATACTAGCGGCATTTCCTTTTGAACCCTACCGCCAAACGAGGGACTCGTATTGGGAGGTCTCAGAACCATATATGTCACTTATAGAGCTGTAGAAAACCATGTGGTTTATAAAATGAAGGGAATTTAGGTCAGCCCATAACTAAAATATTGAATTTCGAAAAAAAAAAAAAGGTGGGAGGAGACGACCTTAGAAGCCTTGAGATATCTTAAACATTTGGTCTGGTCTTTGGATCTTTCTCAACCTAATTGTATCCGACCTCATTTATCATCTTTTAAGGTGGTGGTCCTATGAATTGCTCACGTAGGGTTCCCATTAAAAGAATAAAAGAGAGAAGAGTTTACAATTTTACAGGGCCTACAAAGTGCCATTAAAATGCCCAAGAGTCATGGGCCTCCAATTCTTAAAATGCGCACCAAGTGTGTTAATCCAAGTTGATAATGCTCACAAACTATCATAAAGCAATTGGGTTTATTAAATCCTGTTTTTTTTATTTGTTTTATTTAGTTGAGCATGCTGACGGCTTTCAGATCATGCTAACCAATACTATGTTAGCGTCACTGGAGTTCCAATTCCCATATCCCCGGGTTTAAATGGGTCGGATTGGGTCTACCCAGAACCGGCCCAATTAAAATCAAATCCCAAGCTTAACCCACCCCGGATCCAACTTGCATACCCGGACCTGGACTGTGTTGGTTCAATTGGACGGTTCACATGTGACATGCCGACCTTGACCATTTACAGCCCTAGGCAGTAGGAATGTAAATGGATCAGATTTGAGTTGGTCCAAGGTCAACCTGGACCTTACCTAATTACAAATCCTGAACCCCTGACCCATTGGATCCAAAATGCATACCCAGACAAGGTCCAAGTTGGGTCAAATTCTGCATGTTAGCTGACTCATTTACAGCCCTGCCCATATCTATGCTGACACACAAATATCATGGTTCAAAGTCTAAGCCGATCCTGTTCTGGATCGGGGCCCACCAATCTGATCCAAACCAGGCTCCGTCTCGCCTGAGATCACTGTTTTACAAAGGATTTTCACTTCTTCTTGGGCGAGATGGGCCGATCCTGTTCTGGATCAATCCTCTTGTGTTATTTATTTCCCTTTATAATGTTTTTTTTTATCAAAAAACAGGATCTCCGCTATAACGGCTGTTATTTCCATCATCAGGGCTGTTATTCAAAAAATATTATTCTGAACATTTTTTTAACTGAAACGTGACTGATATAACCCGTTATAAGTTCTGCCATTTCACTTTGGAGTAAAACATGGCACATTCTTAGAGACCACTGACTGTATGGATGTTTGGCCAATCTCTAGGTGGACCTACATATCCAAAATCAGCATTATTAGTGATCTCTAACCTTTGGATCTGAGTACCCCACATAATGCTCGAACCCGACAGTTAAAAATAAACCCATTAAAAAGATGCTAATCCAACAATTTGAAATAACTAATCAGGCTGGAGTTTTGGTATGTAGGTCCACCAGGCACCAAGGGACGGTGCAAACATTCATACAGTAAGTGATCTTTAAACATGTTCCATGTGGCTCATACTGTGGTCCGTCATCAACGTAACGTCTGTCATCAGTGATATAATCTCCACTCCGAGGCCATACCCATTATTTTTCTCTTAAAATGTTAAAAAAAAGATAGGGCACGCGTGATCACTTATGAAGGAGATAGCTATCCACAGTCCCTATCTTCTACCATTTATTTTTACAAAATTTTAATCAAAGATTAGCAAAGCAACTTGTCTTCATCTAGTCCATCTTCAATATTTTTTTTCAGACAATCTTCGTGCATCAGGTAGGGAAAGATTAATAGTTCTTCTTGTGGTCCTCGTATCTCAATATACTCTGAAGGTTTGTGCTACCACACAACCGGACAAAATTGTGCGGTTGATGCCATTCACCGTTGGATTCAAGTGATCCCTGGATCTCTTGAATCCAACGGTCGATGGCGTGGGATAGCATTTTCCTCGTATGAACATCCACTTGCATTTAAAGAACCAAACCCTGACTAATAAGCAATTTGCACACACACAATAAATCTAATTAGTCGGAGCTTTGAGTCCCTTGTTCAATATTGGGATGTTTGGGTGCAAGGACACAGGAAAATGGGAAACATTGTGTAACTTAGTAAACCCCCCTGAAATCTGAAAGTAATTAGTAATACCCCCTTATACTTTCAAACTTTATTATTACCCCCCCTTGACCTAATTTAACCGCGTTATTAGCATTGTTCTTGCAATATTATGGTCTGTTCGTATGTGCATTAACAGGCGCATGAAGCATGTCACGTTTAAATGTTAGTCAAATGATGGTTAAACTAGGTCAAGGGGGGATGATCCTAAAGTTTGAAAGTATAAGGGGGTATTACTAATTACTTTCAGACTTCAGGGGGTTGTTACTAAATTACCATTTTTATAAAATACAAATGTCGTAGACATACTATCCAAATCCAGGAGAAAAAATTCGGTGGGAACTGCAAAGTTTGAAGTCCCCCTCCCAAAATGTCTGACACGTACCCCTGTTAACCACCCTCAACCAACTAACCAAGGGTTTTAACATGGGTTGGGTTAAGGCCTTAGGATATGTCAGACATTTTGGGAGGGGGACTTCAAACTTTGCAGTCCCCGGGGGCCAGGGAATCTTTTCTCTAAATCCAGTATTCGCCCAACTCCACACACGGTTAAGAATCCATTTGGCTGACTTTTGGCCAAATGAGAAATTTGAATCCAGGATTGCACCAGACCAGAATGAGAAATTTGAATTAATATTTGGATAAATCAAAGAGGGGTACAGATCCATAAAACAATACCTCAGCGGCCCCATCATGTAAATATTGATTGTCTTCCTCCCTCCACTCGATCTCCAATGGTCCCCAGGCATTCATTTCTATCTTACAAGAGCAAAATTGCATGATTAATAGAAGGATCAAAAGCATAAGGATAACAAGTATAAGAAGCAAATAGCGAAAACAGATTTACCCTCTCAGAATGACCCTCAAGAACCGCTGCAACCGCCACTGCACAAGCTCCTATTCCACAGGCTAGTGTTGTGTTGCTCCTACATTTACGTACAGACCCCATCTTTTTCAGGTTTAGTTTCCTGATTGAACAACCAAAAGAGGCATGATTGGGTAGCTCACAAGACCATATTAAATGGCCGGTCTCGCAGTTTCTAACTACATGGATCCCACAAGCTATGTATGCAGGTCACTATTTGTTTGCCTGCGTATGTGAACACGGCTTAAACACTATGAATTGTAGAATCCACGACCATTTGATATCGCAGCTTCCAATCTATTGGATGTTTTCCCCATCTCAAAAGTAGAAGATAACTTCCAATCTATCAACTTCATATAGAAAGGGAACAAAATCCACTAAATGAAAAAAGTCATAGCACAAAGCGTTTTAAATGTGATAGAGACTTAACTTACCTTGCGAAACATTCCCAAAAGTGCATGTCCAGGAGGACAAACTCTGCAAAAGTTACAAAGACACCATCTGTATAGCTCAAGTTAAACTTGCGGAAGTTGCAAAAAAAAAATCACGAAATAGAACACAAGAACCCGTTACCCTTCGTGTTGCAGAGCGGATTTACCATTCTACGATAAACACAAAATGCACCAAAAATATTGGAATAAATGGAGAGAAATATGTTGATAATGGTGGTTTGGACGATTTGAAAATTGAGAGAATCTCCAACTCAAAAAGGTGAGTTGTGAGAGTTGTCCATACGTGTATATATAAAAATGGTTTGTTACAAAGATTCACAAAGATTGAGTTGGTAAAAGGAAATAGATAAATACAAAAATGAATAATTAAAGATCTCTAGGAAATCTGTGGTAGATTCCCTAGATTTTGATAATATCAGGGGAGAGAACCATATGTAATCTTCGTTGGATGCTTTGCATATTGATCTCCTTTGATTGCATGTGAGATGGACACATGGCGACTTGGAGAGTCCCTAATGTATCACAGGTGAATCCTCAGTACGCCCCCTCAAAATGGGCCTAAAGGGTAGAGTTCTTGGGTCTCCCAATTAGGGGTGTCAACGGGTCGGTTCCGGTTCTTATCGGTTTGTTTCCTTAACGGTTTCAATTCTCACAGTGATGAATCCGGAAACGGAACTGATTATGTATTTATGTCGGTTCCGGTTCCGAGTATATGGGGCTAAATCTTGAGAATATGACAATATTTACACTATATTTATTTATTGGTACCGGTTCTTATCGGTTCGGTTCCGGTTCTTATTGGTTTCGGTTCCATATTAGGCTACCCAGAACCAGAACCGTTATTGTCAGTTCGGTTCCGATTTCAGTTACTTTTTAATTGGTTCCCAAAAATGTGGAATCGGAACCGATATTTTCGGTTCCGGTTCCAATTCGGTTCCGGTTAAACGGGTAAAATTGACACCCCTACTCCCAATTTTGTGCCCCATTGGCACAACTCTGCACAATCAAACATTCACACATACACACAAGCGCGTCACACTGGGCCGGGCCGGACTGGGCTCGGGCTCAGGTCGTGGGCCGTGGGCTCTAATGACTACCTATCGTTTTATGCAAGTCTTTTGAAATTACGGTGGTCTTTTAAATCAATAATTAAAACATCTTTGAAATCTGTAATTAAAACGTAAACACAACTTTCCAAAACCCCATTACACCTTTCCTAAAAGACTTCTCATACAACACAACAGAAATGCTTCTTGCAACAAAACAGAAACTCTGCGAGTTCCTCAAAAAAAATTCTCTCAAAAAAGTGTTAATTCCTAGTTCTATTTCCTTCTATTGCTAATTTCTTCTCGAGTACAAGACTTGTGAGAGTTCAACAAATCCTTCTTTTATTTTGCTGGTAGCCGTAGAACAGATCGTTGAATGCTGGGGAGTGATCGTCCAAGAGCCTGACAGCATCTACTGTTACAACAAGGGACGGATATCGCTTTTAGGACAACGAGCATCACTCGTGCCTTGATCTACAAACCGATAAGTTAACCCTTTACTTCCATGACTAGAGCAAACTATAGAATGTGTTTGTACTTTGTGCTGAGTAGAAGCCATCTCAACCATTTGAATATTTCAATCTCATATATATATATATATCGAATCCTTCATCAATTGAAAGACATTAAAATCAGGTTGATAGGACCCAACAGACCAAAGCTTATACTAATAAAACAAACCAATGGCAATCAACCCTGAGAGTTTCTACTTGTGCTTGACCAAAGGATGTGGTTTTGAACTCAGAACGATCACCTGAGCATTGCGTGGTTCAGAATTCTCTGCTTCTGAATTCTACTGTAAATGAAGAGTAAATTCACTTAATTCGCTAAAATTAAATAATCAAATCCATCATACAGATTATGGTTAGCACTCAAAAAACTATATATTTCGCCGCCTATTTTACTTAAATTTCCAACCCTGCTGATAAAATTGATAGATAAAAAAAATGTTATTCAGAATTCAAACTACTTAATTACCTCGGATTAGCAACCATCGGAATGGAAAATCCACATAGAGTAATCAGTCTCGTTAATCCCCGGCATTCTGAATATCATACAGTCGGGCTCAACACCGAAATTCCAATTGCAGAGCTTCACCGCTTGCTCAGGAGTCACTCTAGAATCCAAAGAATCTCGATTGTCAACCTATTCAAATAGACTGACGAAGAAAGAAAAACTACAAACAAGGATAAAAAATTGATCTTTGCAATGACGATATGTATTTATTTCCAAGGCCCTGGTATTTGACAAGATGGAGAAACCCGCACTTTTTTTTTATCTAAGAAAGAAGGTTTGGGGTTCTCTCCGGAGCTTCGATGCTCATCGAAGAAGCCGATGTGCGAAAACTAGGGTTTCGAAGAATGTTTAGTTGAAGAGGAGACTGAAATGGTTGAAGAGAAGTTAGAGAAAGGCGATAAGGAAAGGTGAGAGGGGGAAGATGGAGATGGCCATTGGCATTGTCATCGCTTTACTGCCGGTCTCTCCCTCTCTCTCAGCTTTGTTTTAAAACATCAGCGACCCGACTTGAAACTCGTCCGAGTCGAATCGACTGACTCTGTGACTCGGGGGTGTTCGTTGAGATTGGATTGGGACCAAGGTCAATCATTCCCATCCAAGAGAGTCCCATTTTCGCTCATATGAGCCACGAGGCACACTCTTAGAGGACGATGACCGTATGGATATTTGGCTAGTCCATCGGTGGACTTGTAAACCAAAAGTTAGCTTGATTAGTGATTTGTAAGCATTATTGACAGTAGAATTTAGAGCATTATTGACCATTATTTGGGGTACTAGATCCAAAGGTCTGACATAACTAATCAGGCTGATTTTTGGTTTTCAGGTCCAAAGGGGGATTGGCCAAACATCCATACGGTCATCCTCCTCTAAGAGTATGCCACGTGGCTCATATTGTAGTATGTGATCGGCTTTGCTCACACACAAGTGTGAGCGAAGGTTTTCTCTCGTTCAAGGACGCAAACGAACGCCAATATGAGCCACCTGGCGTACCTTGGAGACGAGACGGCTGACAGTATGTAAGCTTGAACCGAGCAAGACTTGCCTGACGACCCACAATATAATCCACATGGCAATTTATTAGAGGACACTGACCATATAGATGTTTGACCAATCTGTAAGTGAACTTACAAACCAAAAATCAGCCTGATTAGTGATTTCAAATCCTTATATCTTTATACGGAAATAGTGGTAAATAATGCTCAAATTCCTACGGTTAAAATCAACCATAGAAAATGACTTCAACTAACTCTTAAATCACTGATCGGGTTGATTTTGAGTTTGTAGATCCACCTAAGGATTGGCCAAACATCTATACGGTCAGTGTCCTCTAATAAATTTCCACGTGGCTTATATTGTTGGTGGTCAGGCAAAGTCTTGCTCACTTGAACCTACCGAACAAAAATAACTTGATTGGTGATTTCTAACCGTGGGATTTGAGTTTTTTCTTGCGGTTGATTTTTTTAACCGTTATTCCAGCTTTATTTGGAGTAATCAGATCCCACGGTTAGAAATCAGGCTGATTTTCGGTCTGGTATATACTACGATGGCCCAACAAATATCCATACGGTCATTGACATCTTAAGAGTTTACCACGTGGCTCATATGATGCAGCATCCGTGCTCAAGGCATCGGTGAGAAAAAAATAGTGCGATTGGTGATTTTTAGTCATTGGATTTGAGCACGAGTTCATTCTTTCGGACCCACTGGCCCCTTAATGTTTGACCCACACCTTGGTGGACCTAAACACCAAAAATCAGTCCGATTAGTGATTTATAGTCATTGGATTTGAGCACTATTTCATAATGGGCTTGGAATCAACCCATAGGCCTGTTATGAAGCCCATGATGAAGAAGTTCTCCAATCCTATGGCTACAAATCACTAATCACTCTGATTTTGGGTCTGTAGGTCCATCAAGCAGTGGGCCAAACATCCAGGCGGCCAGTGGGCCCAAAAGAGTGTACTACGTGGCAATTTGAGGGACTTCTGCATCAAAATTTTGATAAGGAAATCTGCGTCAAAGAAAACGGCTCTGACTTCTAATTGTTTGGTTTTGAGTCTTTCATGGACCGTAGGATTCGAGCGTTATTACTCATGTTTAACGTTTAGAATTCACTAATTAATATGATTTTTGGTCTATAAGTCATCATAGAGATGGTCAAATATTCATAGGGTAACTGGTCTTTTGCCACGTGTCCCATACTGACGTCCGTCATCAAAGATTAGAAATGATTGCCGCTTCTAAAACTTCTATCACAGCGTTCTGACAGATGCTCTGTCACAATGAAAATCACAGGACACGTGGCAAACTCTTAGTGGAATATTACCGCATGGATGTTTGGCCAGTCTCTCAGTGAACCTCAAACCAAATATCAGCATGACTAGTGATTTAAAACCTTTGGATCTTTGCACCCAAATAACGCTCGATATTACTCGAATTCATGCCGTTAAAATACAACCCACAAAAATAACATCAATCGAATCGCTTAGAAATCACTAATCATGCTGATTTTGGTTTAGAGGTCCGCTGAGGGACTGGCCTAACATCCCTACGGTCAGCGTCCACTAAGAATGTGCCACATGGCATGTGAGTTTTATTGCGACAGAAGCATCTGTCAGAAGGCCGTGATAGAAATTTTACTCCACAATCACGTAGTCCGGGGTGCGTTTACAGTAGTGTTGTTTTGTCGAGTAAAACTTGTGTCACAAGATGTTGTGACGGAAGCCGGTCACAGCACTAAATACCAGCGGCGGAGCCAGTAAGGGGCCAGGGGGCACGTGCCCCCCTCAACTTTAAAAATCTTTAATGCCCCCTTAAATTTTAGTTCAGTACCCCTATTAGAGGACGCTGACCGTTTTGATGTTTGGGGCAGTCCATAAGTCGACCTACAGACCAAAAAGCAGCCGGATTGAAGGTTTCAAACCATTAGATATTTGTACCCCAAATAATGCTCAAATTCCCCGGTTACAACCTATGAAAACGACTCTAATCTAATGCTTAGAAATCACTGATCAGGCTAATTTTTGGTCTATAAGTTCCTCTAGGGTTGCACCAAACATCCATACGGTTAGAATCTCTAAGAATATGCCACGTGGCTCATATTGTAGGCGGTTCCAAGGTTTAAAAAGGCTTATTATATAATGGTATAACGGACTGGGGGCGTTACCGTTTTTCCGTCGTAACGAATTGTAACACTCATCGGCTCATGGGCAAAATGGAAAAATAATAGAAAATATGGCACTGAAATTCTAATTTTGAAATTTGAATTTCAAAAACGGAAAAGTTTCCAGCAAATAACGGTCCTTACTTTCGATATAATGGAAAAATAACAACCGTTATAACGAAAGTAATGCCCATTTTTTTTGGGCGCTTTAACGGTACATAACGTGATGGGGAGGTCCAAATCCGTTATAACGGCTGTTATTTTCATCATAACGGCCGTTTTTTAAACCATTGGCTGTTCTACTCAATTGATTGTGCCCCCTTGAACAAATTCCTGGCTCGGTGCTAATACGAGCCACGTGGCATACTATTAGAGGACGATGACCGTATGGATGTTTGGCCAGTCCCTCGGTGGACCGGTGCACAAAGAATCAGCCTGATTAGTGAGTGATTTCTAACCGATTCAATTGAAGTTATTTACATGGGTTGATTTTAGCGGTAGGAATTTGAGCATTATTGAGCGTTATTTGGGTGCAAAAAATTCGAAGGTTGTAAATCACTGATCATGCGGATTATTGGCTAGTAGGTCTACCTAGGGACTGGCCAAACATCCATACGGTCAGCGCCTTCTTATCGTGTGCCACGTGGCTCGTATTGAGTGCTGTGACCAGCTTCCGTCGCAACATCTTGTGACACAAGTTTAATCTGTTTTATCAATGGCTGAAATTCAGTACACTTGACCAATGAAAAATGACACCACCATGCACGATGGACGTTGTACATGGACCCTGACCATGTGATCATTACTCAAGAAAAAATATGAAAAGCAGTCGACCGACTCTGCTTTTGCAACTTCCAAGCCGGAAAACTCTCTCCAGGCTCCACCTTCTGTCACTCTCTCGTTCTTCTTCATCATGAATTCCTCATCTTTCGTCGCATGATCGCATCTCGCTGTCTCGCCACCGTTGTTACCACCTGTTATACCTGGTTGTTTTACCATTTGCTGGATTTCCGCCGGACCCTCCACCGACAACGTCCCCTGTAGCATTTGCACCACCACTCTCCCCGCTGCATTTGAAAGGGCAAAGCTCCATCATCAGCCATCCCCGCAGCATCGCGATTCTCCTCCCATCTTTCCCAACGTCGTCTCCAAGCATCGGATTCTCATGAGGTAAGAAATTCGAGAAAGGGTTTTCTGCTTTTGGGATTAGGATTTGCACTTAAGTTTAGTCCTTTATTTACCACAGCAGAGATCTTTTTTGAAGGATTCTCCGTTTCTTGAATTCTTCTCTACTAAACAATCAAAGAGAGAATTAAAACGAGAAAACCGTTCAAATTAGATTCTTGGAATCACCTATGTTGCAGAAGCGTAGAGGAATTTGGGGGCTTGGAGAGATATGGTTGAACTGTTGTGAAAAGGTGAAAATCTTGTATGTTGTATAAAGAAAATGATTTTAAATTAACTTGAAATCCTTAGAATTACTGTATATGTCGGTTCATATCCTATCAATTTTGGTTCTGATTCAGTCTGGGTACTTAGTTTACCAAGAACCGGAGCCTATATATACTTCAATTCCGGTTTTTTTCGGGTTGTTCTGAAATAGCTAATCCTGAAACTGGGATAATCGGGACCGGTTCCTATGCTACCTGAATACTTGATTACATACTATAAGAGGGTACTTAATAATTTAAGTGGAATGTCCATAATGTCCTAACACGACTTTCTTGGTCAATCTTGACGCCTGAAGATGGTACAATACAGGGGTAGTTACAAATCAACTTGAGGTGTATTGACCTCAATGTGCACTCAGATCATCTGCCACCCATTTCAGGCTTGCTTCAAGGTTTGCACTTTACAGACCTGAAATGGACATTAGATGATCCTTAGGCCAACTCCATAATTTTCTTCACCATAAAAAAGAATTCTAGAACTTAATTACAACGTCATGTTCAATGCCCTTCCTTTTTTTAAGGGTCAATGTATATCACCAAAAGAATACACCAAAAGTCAACGATGTTATTTAGAACAAGTTGTTCAGGTGAAAGTGTCCCATATGCTTTCTGAATTATTTTCTTTATATCACAGGCGAATTCGTATATAGTATGGGTAAGTCATCAGCTATAATTCAAGAGGTTCTACGTTCATCTCCATAATCTTTGGATTCGAAGTCACCATGGGGAAGAAGCTGAGGAAGAAGAAGCGTAACCAGAAACGCAATCGGAACCGCAACAAAAGAAAACATACAGCCCAATCAGGTAACCACAATGAAAGGTAAGAAAATGATGGAAGCGTTTGTTCTTTTATTTGTTGTTCTTCACTTAAAGATGATGTTGAGGATTTTGCAATCGGGTTTCAATTTAGATTTTCAATTAGATCATGCGTTTGCTCAAATTAAGACTTATTCAATTTTGAAACAGAGAATCGACTGTGGAAGAAAGACATACTGGCCACTTGAATAACCGAGATGCAACGTAAGAAAATAATGGAAACATTTGCAGTTTTATTTGGTGTTCTTTGCTTAAAAAGGATGTTGAGGATTTTGCTATTTATGTTCAATTTAGATTTTCAGTTTTACCGCATGTTAATTCAAATTAAGACTTATTCAATTTTGAACCAGGGAATTGACTTTGGAAGAAAGACATACTGGCCACTCAGGCAACCGAGAAGCAACGTAAGAGAATGATGAAAACTGATGAATTTTAGGGTTTATTGCTAAACTTGAGTATTTACATAGATCTACTTCAAGCTCTTATATAGAGCATTACAATGATTCAAAATAGGAAAAAAATCCTAAGAATATAAAATCAAATCCTGAGATATTATTCTAATTTTGTGATGAGATACACCAATAGTGATATGGTGTATCTCACATACTATATTCTCTAACAAAAACATTTGCTCTTTATTTTTTGTCTTCACTTAAAGGGGATGTCGAGGGTTTTTGCGTTTGTTTTCAATCAAATCACATGTTAACTCAAATTAAGACTTACTCACTTTCGAAGCAGGGAATTGACCGTGGAAGAAGGACAAAATGGCCACTTGGGTAACGGAGAAGCAAAGTAAGAACAGGATGAAAAATTTGCTCTTTTATTTGTTGTTCTTCACTTAGAGAGGATGTTGAGGATTCTGCAATCGGTTTTCAATTTTGATTTTCAATTAGATCACGCGTATACTCAAATTAAGACTTCATTCGTTTTTGAAGCAGGGAATCGATTTTAGAAGAAAGTCATACTGGCCACTCGGTTAACCAAGATCTAACGTAAGATAATGATGGAAACATTTGCTATTCTATTTGTTGTTATCTATTTTAAAAGGATGAGGATTTTGAGATCATTTTTCACTTTAGATTTTCAATTAGATCATGAATTAACTCAGATTAAGGCTTATTTAATTTAAAGCAGGGAATCGACCGTGGAAGAAAAATATACTGGCCACTCGGGTAATCGAGATGCACCGTAAGATTATGGAAACATTTGCTCTTTTATTTGTTGTTCTTCACTTAAAATGGATGTTGGGGATTTTAAGATTGTTTTCCAATTTAGGGTTTCAATTAGATCTCGAATTAACTCAGATTACAGACTTATTTAATTTTAAAGCAGGGAATCGACCGTGGAAGAAAAACATACTGGACACTCGGGTAACCAAGATGCAACGTAAGAAAATGATGAAATTGTTTGCTCTTTTAATTGTTCTTCACTTAAGATGATGTTGAGGATTTGCGATTGGTTTCCAATTTATATTTTAATTAGATCACCCATTTATTGAATTAAGACTTATTTAATTTTGAAGCAGGGAATCGATAGTGGAAGGAAGACATGATTTCATCAGCTGTTTGCCCGAAGACATCCTTTATCGCATCATTTCATTCCTCCCTCTTAAATCTGCTGTAGGAACAAGCATCCTTTCAACAAGATGGAGGAACCTTTGGAACACTTCTATTGATCAAGACTTTGATGAGGGACGCATATTAGCCACCATTCAAGGGGATAAGAAGCTTCATCTGGACTTCTCCAAGGGACAGCATTGGGCGACAAGTCATTTCAATTGGGATTTGGAGCTGACTCGATTTAACCTTAATGACCATCCTACTACCAATATATGCTCTCTCAAGACCCTGCATCTAAGATCAGTTAGCAATCTCACCAAGGACATTGTTTCAGCTGTGCTTTCAAATTGTCAGCTTCTTGAAAGCTTGACGCTTGCAAAATGCACTGGATTACAATGTTTGCGTATCGATGCCAATCAGAAACTTAAGAGCTTGACAGTGTTGGCCTGTCCACAATTGAAAAATCTTCATGTTTTTGCTTATAACCTCCAATCCTTTCGGTATCGAGGGCGTCTTCCTTGGTTTCATATGAAGTATGTTCCACACTTGGTGGATGCAATGCTTGATTTCAGAGATGGTCCAGAAAACCATCGTTTCAGCCGTGATAATCTTCTGTCTCTTCTATTAGTTCTCACAAACATCAAGATTCTTACACTATGCGGGTGGTTTTTTGAGGTAGAACTTGGTCACCCAACACTTTCCCTGATTATGCTGTTTTTCTCCACCTTTGATGTTACTGAATTATCCTCTACCAAAAATTTCAAGTTTTGGCCTACAAGTTGATTACACAAGCAACTTGACGGATGTTTCAAATTACATATGAACTTTGTAATGAGTTTGTATTGCAGCCAACTTGGCCGAGTTGGTCACGAACTTGTATCTGGTCGATGCATAGGCAAATCAAGTTTATAATCCTTGCTTCTGACTTACTGTTGCAGGTCCCAATCTCAGATGGCTACCCTCAGCGGGAGCAATTTTCGAACGTGAAGATTTTAGATTCAATAATTTGAAGGAATTATGGTGGATTGATAGTTCCATGGATAAATACAAGATGGTTGCCATGGTCTCCTTCTTGAAGATCTGTCCTTCCTTAGAGAGACTGTTCATAGATGTAGGTGTCTTCACTAAAGATATGAACACACTGGCTTTTTGCAGATTTCATTTGTTTACGCTTCTCATTGATCTATGATTAAATAGTCCTCACCCTCTTCATACTTGTTCTGTTTAACATCCACAGATTGATCCTATGTGCTACTACATTCCCAGTGCATCCACCTGGTGGGGTAGTGGAGGGCGTTGCTTCTGGATAGACTATACAAATCGTGTGGCTCGCTATATGCGATTGTATCATCTCAAAATTGTTAAGATGATGGGTTTTACAGATCAGAAGGATGAAATTTTGCTGGTGGACCTTTTACTGGAGGAGGTAGTTGCTATGGAGCCAATGATCATAGCAACATCGCCTGAGAATTGTTCACGACGGTTGGTGAAGATTCCTCGAAGTCAGCCAAAGCAACGGTCTAAAGGTAATGCAAATCAGGCAGCAGCACTCCCGCATCAGAAAATGGAATATCATTATAAGTTTATGGAAGAAGAGGATGGCAGTAGCTTATGTCTTACACATCCTCATATGTGTTTATAGGTCCAAATTTCCAATTTCTGTGAACTTCGATGTGGGGTTTTTTTTTTTTTTTTATGGGTTTCTGTAGACATGTATAGATTTTATTGAGACCACAAAAAAGATAAAATGCGGAAACCACCTAGATATCCAAGGGGCTAAAAAAAAAAAGAGGAGGGTTGCTTTGGATGATGTTCTAGTCCATGGAATTGAAGTCATGGTTTAAAAAACGGCCGATATAATGAAAACAGTGGCCGTTATAACGGATTCAGACAGCCGTTAGTTTTCCATTCTAACAAAAATAACAATCGTTATTTTCTGACAAAAAAATTTGTTAAAATAACGCCCAATTTTTTTTTGAATTTGGGCACTTTTTTTTTTCATTTTTCCATTACTTTCCCATTTTTGCCTGTGTTACAATCCGTAATAACGGAAAAAAACGGTAACACCCCCAGTCCATTATACCGTTATAACGGCCTCTTTTAAATCTTGGTTGGGGATTGATATAAAAAAAAAGGAAATAGTTAGGTTTGGTTCGACTGTTCGAGTACCCGGGTAGTCAGTGTATCCGCCTAACTCAATACCCAAGCAATAGATTGATTTGACCATTTGGGTTCAATTTGAAACCCAATCAGTAATCAAGCTGGGTCTGGTTATACTGCACCGGTGATCGAGGCTTTAACGTTGCACCTATGGTTAAATCTCTCACTCTGGCTTATGGTCATCCCAACCATCCAAATGCTGGGCCATCTCTTGGTTTGATCACAAACGAAAGTCTATGTGGATGAGTTTTGGAGTCATCTGATTGAGAGCATCATAGGAAGACAAATAGGGCAAGATTCCAAATCAAAAGGCTACCCAACTAAAAGCTGCAGTAAACTTGATCGATACTTGACTGTTCACGATCCCATGGATTGGGCACAAACCAAACTTCATACTTTTTGAATATTCAAACCATCTAATCCAGTGGTCAATATTGTTGACCAGACAGATTAGGACTGCTAGTGCTGTGCCTTTTGAATCCTGGACTAATCTAAAGATTCTTGGATCATGATTCCTGGGTCCAGACCCGATCCAATCGGATTATAGGGGTGATTTGATCCATTGAAAGCCCAAAATTTTGAATCCTAGTCCTCGTCGTAACTACTATATTGCCTCCAATCTAAACACAAAAAAAAAATCCCTATTTATCATTTAAACATAGTGAATTATAATGCATGGCGAAGCGTGGCCAAACATCTTGGCTGCGCTCGGTGTTCTTAAGAAGTCAGCACCCCAGTAACACCACGTCAACTGAAATGTGCGGTCCAGATGCACATGTGCGTACCCACCTCGGGGCACATCAGGTGCACTCCATTAAAGCTCATTACACATTTATTTCTTAATTTAACCCTTACGAACCCCATTGCAAGGCAAAGAAGATAACAGACCCCAAACATAATTGCTAGGAAAAAAAAAACTTGAAAAGGATCACACTAAAGGCCTGTTTGGAAAGCTCATGCTTTCAGGGCCTAGTCCAATATTAGCCCGGATAAACTGGTTCCGAAGCCAACTCTGGTCCTGTTTTAAGGACAGATATCTGAAAAAGTATGGCCCAAAATGTAGGCCGCACATGGTAACTGTGCACAGGCCAAAACAATTGGACATGTGCTGAGTCTGACCTCGCTGGCCCCATCTTCGGGGTTGCAAACCGACCCTAAATAAAGAAGGATGAATTAATAGATGGAAGGATGGGTGGGGGTGGATTTGGTCAAACTTAGAACTGATTTGGGTATTAGCTAAGCACGCGTTTAGATGCAAAGTCTGGCCAATCTGACCTAACCTGTGCCTTTTGAAAAAGTCGTTCTCCTTCAAAGCAATAATTAATTTTCTAGTCTGAATTTGGGCTAGGGCACTAAAAATCTACATCCAAACACGCCCTAAAATTCCACAAAAAAAAAAAAAAAATGCAAATGACAAACTTTTAATTTAGAATCAACTTTTGCTTCTACTGGTTTGCCAAACGGGCCCTTACGCCTGACCAGACAACCACTTACTCTAGAAAACAACTTTTTCCAAATTGCAAAATGCAATACAAATTCAGAGAAATAACAAAGGGAGGAACAAGTAAACAACCAAGAACTAGTTCTCACCCACTCCTAGATAATCAAAGCAACAACCCAAACACCCACAAGAAAGAAAGAGGAGAAAAAACAACTTAGAACCCCCGGCTCACAAACAAGTCCTTCCACACATTATTCTCTCCTCCTTAATCTAGAGAGAGAGAGAGATTCCTAGTAATCTGTTGTAGGAAGTTGCTCATGGGTGTTCTGGCCAATGAAGATCGTGTCGTAGACAACGGCGGCAATAGCAGCGCCAATCAGTGGGCCAAGCCAGTATACCCAGTGGTTGGTCCATGTCCAACTGACAACGGCGGGACCAAAAGAGACAGCAGGGTTCATGGACGCACCGTCAAAGGCTCCACCGGCTAGGATGTTAGCACCCACAATGAAACCAATCGCAATGGGTGCAATGGTCCCCAGGTTCCCCTTCTTTGGATCAACGGCTGTAGCGTAGACTGTGTAAACCAGTCCAAAGGTCATCACGATCTCGAACACCAGTGCATTCCATGATGTCACACCAGATGACAGGGAGAATGCCGAGGTTTCCTGCATGGATCAAAGTATGTGTTAGGATCTTAGAGGTTAAGACTTAAGCTTTCAACACCTCTATCACTTGGGTGCTTTTGCGTATTGGTTTGGGTCTTGACATTTTGTATCAGAGTTAACCCATGTCATTGATTCAAATCACGAAAAAAAAAAAAAAATGCCAGGGACTCACTCGCAAAAAGTGATAAAATAGGGGTAATGGAGTGAAAGCCACTTCCGGTGGACATCGGCCTCGGAAACATGGTGAAATGTTAGGATCCAAGAGGTTAAGACTTTCTGCACCTCTATCACTCAACTTTGAAGCACAAATCCTAGTCAATTACACATGTGGAGCACATTCATTGGGATGGGCCCCAACGTCTAACTCGATATTGACCTGATTGGATAATCACAAGCATCCAATCATTCACAGCCTTTTGTCGATTTTCTCGAGAAAATAGTCGGTACAATGGACTGTTAGGATCATCCAATTGGGTATATTTTTAGGTCCAAGACAAGGACCTGCTTCAATAACTTATCCTACTCAATGTATGTGCTTCATATGTATAATTATGATGTTTTCAATTACAGCAGTAAGCAAGACTTATGTTCTTACCAATCCACCGGTGGCGAATTTAAGAAGCAAGCAGGCGACGACGGAGCCGAGCAACTGTGCAATCCAATACAAAATTCCCCTCAACAATGTTATGTGACCACCGATGAAGGCACCAAATGTCACAGCAGGGTTAACATGACCCCCAGAAATGTTCGCTCCGACGGAAACCGCTACAAAGAGTGCAAAGGCATGAGCCAATGCTGCAGCTACAAGGCCAGCTGGTGTTGTGGAGCCATCACTAGTGAGCTTGTCTGCAAAATTATCAAGCAATAAAAATCTTAATTCATAATTATAAGAAATGGGTTCCAATAAAAATTAGAAAAAAAAAAAAAAAAAATCGAATTCGATCGAAATAGAGAAATGGGTAGCTGAGATCTTACTGAAAGCCATGCCGGATCCTTCGCCTGCGAAGACGAAGATGAGCGTCGAGATGAACTCGGCGAGTGCTGCTCGGAGAGCATCGGGGTGGCTCGCCTCCCCTGGTGAACCAATTGCAATTCTAGAAATCGGCATTTTTGAATTATAATTCTTAAGCTAAAGTATAAGCAAACAGGCCTTCTTCCTCTCCTTGTGATGCTATAGCCAGTACTGGATCTACCTTATATATACACGTAGCAAAGTTAACGGCTGAAGAACCGATTAAATCCGGTTTACCACTAACAACTTTAATTTTTTTTTAGGCTACGTAGTAGTAACAACTTTTTTTAAGAGAAAAAGAGCGAAGCCTTTTCTTGAAGCCACTTGTCGGTGTCTGTACAGCTAATGGGGCGGGCCTCCGATTGGTTGTGAGGATGCCACGTGTATCGAGGTCAGATCTGAGTTTGGAACTATAGTTTGGCAAATCGGCGTTGAGGATACGAATCGCCGACCAAATGACGTGGTAGGTCCCGCTTGAATGTCGTAGTTCTTTTCTCCACTATTACCTCGATGTTTTGGACTTTTTTGAACCGACCATCTAAAATTAAAAAGTCTATGTTATACAATTTATTTGTGGTGATAGGGACCATTGAGTTTTGTTGCGTCGGCTCGGTTGATACCACACGAGTTCAACCACTCTTCTAATCCGATTGTTCAGTTGGTGGGGTATCTTGATGCGAAATCATCCAAATATAAAAGGAAAATAAAAATTAGGGAATTTTTGACATACCCCGCTCCCCCCTTATCTTTAAAATTTGACATACCCCCCACAATTTGAAAAAGCTGACATACCCCTATGACTCGGTCCCCTGTCATTTGACCAGTGTTGACCCGAGTTGACTAACAAATTTTGTATTAAAGGACAAAAGCGCCCTTGTCTTCAACTTTATAACAAGGGTTTGGGTTTAGGCCAAATCCCAAACCCCAAATCAAACATGAAAAGAGGAGATTAAAAATAAAAATTATAACCTATGTTAGTAACTCCATTTTTTTTTTTATGAATTAAGTAAATATTAAGAAGAAAAAACCCCAAAATATAGATTAAACTCATGAAGGAATATTTTAAAATTGAGTGAACTCATTTTTCAAAAATTCACATATCAAAAGCTTAAAATATAAATTGCTTTGTCTTGTTTTTCATTTATGTAATGAAAATTTTAAAACTAAAATTTTATACTAGTTTTTATTTATTTTTTTTTTTAACCGGTGGCCGGCTGGCCATGAGACTCCGGTGGGTTGGTCGCCGGTGATGCGCAGCCAACCCATTGGAATCTCTTGGCTGGGCGTCCACCACAGCCGTTTGATTTGGGGTTCGGGTTTTGGTCCAAACATTGTTCCAAGGCTGAAGGGCGTTTTTGACATTTAATAAAAAAATTGGTAGTCAACTCGGGTCAACATTGGTCAAATGACAGTGGACTAAGTCATAGGGGGTATGTCAGCTTTTTCAAATTGTAGGGGGCATGTCAAATTTTAAAGATAACATAGGGGGATATGTTAAAAATTCCCTAAAAATTAAAGGAGAACCAAATTGAATGATCCCGAGCAAGGTTTAAAAAGGATGTTTTAACGGTACAACGGACTGGGGGCATTACCATTAAAATGTCAGTTAAAACGAATTGTAATTGACGGACGGGAAAAAACATTAAAAAAATGGCGCTGAAATTCAAATTTTCAAAAATGAAAAAAAAAAATGGAATTTAACGGAAATAATAGACGTTTCTCCCACAATTTTTTTCTTTAAGGCCACTATTTTCTAAGTGTCAAAATGATTCTTAATGTAATGGGCTTGGGGCATTACTGTTTTAAGGGCCATTAAAACCGTTTAAACAGTGTTTTCTCCTATGTATGGACTTTTATAATTCCGTTAATCTACGGATAAATGCAAAAATAAGGGGGCATGTTTGGATCTCCATTTTCGGGCTACAAAAGTCTCTTCTGGCACAAAAGGACTTTCTTTTTTAAAATAAAAGATTTTTTGGATGATCAATTTTTTTCGAAAAGTAATTATTTCATACAAAAAGATTAGATATTTTGGGCTAGAAAGTCATTTTATATAAAAACACCTGAAGATTTTCAAGTTAAAAAAATAATTTTTATTTTCCAAGCTCAAGGAACGTGACAAACCAAAAAGGGAAAAGATGTAACAAGGTATGCCTGAAACTGTTAGAAATGCGGAAGCACCATTTTGGTTACTTACCGCTGTTATCTGGACCCACTGACCACATGGATGTTTATCCCACCCCTTGGTCGATATACAAACCAAAAATCACCCTGATTGGTATTCTATAACCATTAGACTTTAGAACTTTTTAGCACTTTTTAAGGCGTTCTTATAGCCGTTGAATGCAACCATTATTTTTGTACTAAAACCAACGGCTAAAAATCATCAAACAAGCTGATTTTCGGTACGACTGTCTATTAATGGGTGGGGCTAAACATCCATGCGATCAGTGGGCCCAGATGGCAGCGGAGACTACCAAAAATGCCGCTTCCGCAATTGAAAAGATCTCAAGTATACCTTGTCACATCACGACCGACCCAACAAAGAAACCCTGCTCCACCCCTCAGATCCCCATCTATCACTCTCGTCAATCATAGTGATGAGGCATACGAAGGGATGATAATGACATTTTGCATGAGCAAATCGACCTTTTTATTTCATAAATATCTTTTTAGAAAAATGGGGATATAAACGGGGCCCTTACTCTCAAAAATCCGGGATGAGATAATAAAAAATAATTTTGTTTGTACAAAGGCCCCTTATTGGACCGACCAATCACTTGATCTTTGTCGGCAGATGATCTGGTGCAACGATCAAACATCTAATCTCTCACATTTTTTCAGTCTAATATTTGGATGGATTATGATGATCATTGGTCGAAGGAATAAAACTAGTGTGCACTTCGTGGTGTAGATTCTGAAGTCTGCTAACGTCTGCACACCACCGGATTCACCTTGAAAACATGTTTCAAATGTTGATAAAAAAAAAAAAATTCATGAAAACAGTGAAATTACATGATTTTCAAGGTGCATTGGACGGTGCAGATGATGCTTACATAGTCTGCATCATGTGTGCAGACTAGTTTCTCTTATTTGAAACGACGCATCAGGGGAAAAAGGTTTGCTCCTCCCGAAAGGGGGGAAAAATTTGATCCACCAGCCCCCCTCAAATGCCACATGACATCCTCTTTTGGGCCCACTGACCATGGATGTTTGGCCCACCTTTGGTGGGCCTTACACATCTAAAAGACAGGCTCAGTGGCGATTTCTAGCCATCAGATTCAAACATTTTTCATCATGTGCTTCGTGAAAAGGCCAGTTTTGTAGCCAGACCACCCGTCGAATAATTGAACCGACTTCTGTTCCGGTTTGATGGTGTACTACAATCACTCGAGGTGGATAAGAGATTATGACGGCATCACCTCTTTATGACGCATGGACCTAAGAACCAACTTTTCAGGGCTCCAGTTGGCCTTTTCAAGTGCTTACGAAAGAAAAAAAAAAAAAAAGCGAGCCTTTCTACTTATTCGACACAATCGAATGATCCACAATTTACAAACTCGAGGACCATCGAATGGTATGGAGATAAAGTACACGGTTCAATATGAGTTCGATTTTTATTACGTCAGCTATTGAACTGTTCTTCCGTGAACCGAGTCCAACGGCTACGACGGCTCAGTAGTTGGTATTTTACTCGGCTAAAATAGCAAATAATCGTTACTAAATCGGCAATTAAGAAGTTACTAATTTAAAATCGGAAAAGGTTTTCAGAATGGGCACCCAAATCTCTTTTCTGGACCGTCGGCCCTTCTATCACCTGGATGTCTAACGTGGTCAATCCAGACCGTCCACTGATACAGGACACTCTTGATTAGCCAAGTGAATAACAGTCTTGAGTTTCTATAATTATAATAATTTACCTCTTTTGCCACACGGCAGAAGCTTATTGATCTAAACGGACCATGCAGACTTCTACGTTGGACTGGCATCTAGGGTAGCCGCCCCCATTTGAAATACTCATATTATATTTCCATATCAGCAAATTTTTTATTTCTTTTTATTACCGGTGAAAACCAAGACAAAGGGTCCCACCAACAATATCAGGCAGAGACAGCTGTGAAGATTCTATTGGGCACAATTCTTATATAAAGAAGCCACGTGTCATTATTTAAGCATGATTAATCGAATGGAGGAGCAGAGTAGTACCACCTAATATCTGAATATTAATTAAAAAAAGCAATTAAGTAAAGCAAAACGGGGGGGATGGTGGACTTAGTGGCTTAAGACAAACACAATATAGAAATATATCTGTAAAAGTTTAAATGATTTGCCACCGACCATGGATGAGTGCGTGAGCATTATTAACACATATCCAGTCTTTTAATTATTCCCATCTCCATTGATGTTCTTCTTGTCCTGGAATTTATTGGATCGATCGCCCAGATCATCTCCATCGTATGTCTTCTCATCTCTTCTTCTTCTTATTTCTAGAGATTAAAGAAACTGAACGTTTGTCCAGGTTTTTTTTATATGAGTAGTGTTGCTATCAGCCTCAGGACCACGTCCTTATGAGACTGACAGGGTCATTTTCCAGAGCAAGCGGTGTTTGGTTGCAGAGTTAGAATAGAGCTATTAGGAGTTTGGACACAAGTGTAATGTAACCATCTTTAAGGTCTAATACACTTACCCCGAAAAACTAAAATGGCGAAAATGACACTTGTTTTGAAGCTGTAGGCAAACACGCATTCAAACTGGGTACGTATTAGGCGAGTATAGAGTTCACTCTGCTCAGACATTCCTAACCGTTGATCAATGCAATGTTGACGATTAGATCAAGATTTAAAGGGGACCCGTACGTTTTAATATAATAATGTGATGTAGAAATCATCCTACAAAGTACATCGTAGCCTAGATGCTCCCGTACCATAATGGGTAGTTCCTAAGTCGATCAAAGAGTTATTCTTTATTTGGAAAGAGAAGGGGTTGGAAAAACTTAGGAGGAGGATGTGGGCTTTGATACCATTGGCAGTTATTTGAGGTACGTGGACATTGAAGAAAGAGAGGAATACCAGGGTTTTCGAGAGTTAAAGACGTCTGTTTACTATTGGGTCAAGTTGTATGAGAAAGGGAAAGGCGTCTTTTTCAAGGATATTGTCTTGAAATGATCAGAGTTGACAAGTAAGCAGAGGAATTAGTACTGGAAGATTGTAGAGTTTTTATTTTTCGCCTGTGTTTTATTTTATGATTTCTCTTTGTAAATGTTTCGGCCTTCGATAGGCTTCCTCAACCTAGGTCTCAATCCGATAAAACTCTTATAAAAAAAATAGATTGTAACGGGTCAAGTCGTTGTCGTAGAGAGTAAAAATGTTATTATTTTATTACCATTTAAATAACGGTTAAATAACTAATGACGGTCATTATAACATTGAATGCGTTATAATGTGTTTTAGCGCTAAATACCAAATAACATAACATGCATTACCATCATAACGGAAGTTATAACGGCATTATGAAATGTTCTTTTAATCCAAGTAATTGGGCCTCTTACAAATTTTAGCAGATACATCTATGATCTTAGTGCCATATAGGAGCAAAATTAATACACGTGACACACATGCTAGGTGTACGATTTACTTAAAAGTCAATGTGATTGATCATCCATCATTATCATCATAAGCCTTAATACATATGGGTCGGCCTCAGGAGCTCCCTCTCCCTCTTTTCTCATACCCCCTCGGGAGTCGGACTCGGCACCGCCAACGGTCATTGATAGCACTGAGCTAGCATTCACTCTTTCATTTAAGTGAATGATAGCACTTAGCTACCATTCACTTTTTCAGTGAATAACAGCTCAGCACTATCAACCACCGTTGGATTCTCGAAATCACAGGTCCAAACAATGCAGGCACAAGTCCGGCCATAGATTTATAAGGAAAGGGCATTACTTAATTTAAGGCAGGACTAAGGGTTTTGGTTTAAGCACAGGCCCAATAAAATCCCATTTTCTACAACTCTTAAATTCCGACCAAAAACCCATCTTATGAGCTTGAAAATGCAGCCCAAGCCCATCCCAAAGAAGTATGGGCTTGATACCCGTTGGGCCATCGAGGCCCATGAAGGCCTCTACAAATAAGAGAGCTATTAAACTGAACTATTTGATCTCGACTTAATTGTGCAAAACTTTCTTGATTCAATTATTTCTTGTTCTACATAAACACGTTGATTTTAAAACCTTTTGGCTGTCCCCACCTGGAATTGTTGGGTCTCTGTTGTTAGATGAGTCGAAGCAGTGGACCGAGGCCCATCAATCAGACGGGTATGGTTCGGGGCAATGCATGTGCATGAACAATGAAGGATTGGATTGTATACAAAACAGTCAGCATTTACATTTATCTCATTAACCTTTACACAATAATAAAGTCACACTCTCACAGTAATTTCCTTATAGGTTGGGTCAGGCTCAGCGGACACATTTTCACACACAATTTCACACACAAAAATCGCCCGGGGGCCAATATAAATTAGAAGTTTTGGAATGGGATAATTTTTGGTGAGGATGGTCCATATGGTGAGGAGATCATTCTCACAAAAATTCAAATCATTCTGATATTCATAGCATGGTTTACAAGTTGAAGAATTACGGACCGTCTATTTTTTACCATTAACATGAAACCCACATTTGATGGTGTTAGAAATTTCAGAATAGACTGATTTTTTGTAGGGGTGATCTATATGGTGAGGAGATCATCCTCACCAAAAAGCAGCCATTGATTTATCTTCCATGTGGGTACACAAAAATTATGTTTGAAATATGTGTCCACTGAGCATAAGCAACTCCAATGATTTTTTTTTTTTTTTTGTAGGCAATGATTTCAAACTTTAGCAATATTTCTTGACCCAAGTATTTTAGTTTTCATAAGTAAAGTTTGATTCAAAATATTTATTTGTCCATTTGTTTTTTTGCTTTCTAACATCAGTAGGTAACACTTTCACAATTCTAATCATTGTGTTGGTTCCATAATAATTTGTTTATTTCTATATTTCTATGCGTTTCGCCTGTTTTACTTCAATTTTGCTATAGGACGAAATTACATATGTTTCGGTTGGTTTCATCCGAAACCGAACGATACTTCATCTTATATGTAAATTTGCAAGAACATTTCGTTTCGATTTCATGAAGTTTCGTCCAAAATCGAATGATACCTCTGATACATTTCAATATCACCTATAAATAGGGGTGTCAATTTTACTCGTTTAACCGGAACCAAATCGGAACCAGAACCGAAAACACCAGTTCCGGTTCCACATATTTGGGAACCAATTAAAAAGGAACCGGAACCGAAATCGATAAGAACTGGAATCAAACTGATAAGAACCGGTACCAATGTATAAATATAGTGTAAAAATTCTCACATTCTCAAGATTTGACCCATTATACCCGAAACCGGAACCAGAACTGGAACCGACATAAATACATAATCGGTTCCAGATCCATCACTTTGAGAACCAGAACCGTTAAGGAACCGAACCGATAAGAATTGGAACCGATTGTTCTGGTTCTGGCCACCTTAGGAACCGAACCAGGACCGACCAGTTGACACCCCTACCTATAAACGATACCGTGTACTTTGAACTATTGTTAGAAGCTAGCAAACTAAGGGAGAGTAGTAGCCAAATAAAAACCATAATAACTAAATTGGAGCAATAAAATCCAAATTGAGAGATTGTAGGAAAGGTGTAGGTTCAAAGTTGAGTAAAATCATTGTTATAGAAAGAGCAATACAATGTTATGAGTTTTGTTTGTTTATTCATTCTCAAAGAATGATATAAATTCATTATGTTCTTCGGAAGAACGATATCGATAGGGTTTGACAGTTTCAAGAATGACGTTTCCACATCAGGACCCTACGACTAGGGGTGTCAATGGATAGTCGAAAATTCGAATCCCAATTTGACTCTGTATTCGAATAATCGGATATGGGTCGGGCTCCATTGACAAATCTAAAATGACAGGGACATAATATAAGCTACGTGGCACGCTATTACAGGACTCTGACCGTATGGATGTTTGTCCTATCCCATGGTGGACCTACAAACCAAAAATCAGCCTGATTAGTGATTTATAGGCTTTGGATTGGACTTATTTTCATGGGCTGATCTCAACTGTGGGAATTTGAGCAGTATTTGAGGTACAAAGATGCAACACCTACAAATCACTAATCAGGCTGATTTTTGGTTTGTAGATCCACCGGGGGATAGGACAAACATCCGTACAGTCAGAGTCCTGTAACAGTGTGCCACCTGGCTTATATTGTGTCCCTGTCATTTTATATCTGTCAACGGAGCCCAACCCATCGGATATTATCCAAAAAAATTGGATATCGAATTTGGATTCGAATACTTTTCAGATATGGATTCGAATATCGATATTTTTGATCTAATATATTATAATAAATATAATTGTACATAAATAAATAAATATATTTAAAAAAATTTATATAAATATAAAAATTTGGTATATATGATTCACTTATCTAACAAATCGGATATTATCAGATATCCGATAAGTTAATGGGATTCAAATTCAAATGTTGATTTAGAATATCTGTCGGATATCAAAATTGGATATTAGATATTTTTCGGATTCAGATTCAAACATCCTTATATTCAATTCGAAATTCCATTTCAGCATGTATATCCTAAGACCAGGCTATCAAATATAAGCTCTTTCTTAAAATTAAGTCATTTCAGCATGTATTGTTTGTTAAATTTTACATTAAACTTCAAGAATTTATTGTTTGGCTTCTTTATGGTTGGCTTCAAATTGGACTTGGCAAGTTGAGTTTAAATAAGAACCAAAAAAAAAGAAGTATTTTTATAAAGTGGGTTGGTCAGTTCCTATAAGTGAATGAGCAATGATTTTGTGGAAAAAGATTTTATTGACTTTTGGTGAGTAGATTTTCCAACTGCTTTTGAGAGCTTTATTCCACCTCCACAGTGCCTACTACTGTTGGGTGGTATCTTATACAAATAATTTCAGTGGGGTCCTAAAGAAAATATTTTTCTATGGACCCCACTAAAGCTAGTCATCATCAACCTTGGTTTGCCGCTATACATTATGACTGTTTCACACCTGCCTTCCTTTAAACACCAGACAAAACCTTGTTCTCTTTTGTCTTGCCCCCACACACACCTACTCGACCAACTTTCTTTGCACCACTACACCTCTCTGAGTAAAACTTCTATCACAGCGTTCCGATGGATGCTTCTGTCACAATGCAAAACACAGGCCACGTGGCACACTCTTAGTGGATGCTGGCCGTATAGATGTTTGACCAGTTCCTCGGTGGACCTATAAACCAAAAATCAGCCTGATTAGTGATTTACAACCTTTGGATCTTTGCACCCCAAATAAAGCACAATAATGCTCGAATTCTTACCGTTAAAATCAACCCATGAAAATAACTTCAATCGAATCACTTAGAAATCACTAATCAAGCTGATTTTTTGGTTTACATGTCCATTGAGGGACTGGCGAAACATCCATACGGTCAGCGTCTACTAAGAGTGTGCCACATGGCCTGTGGTTTTGAATTGTAACAGAAGCATATGTAAGAACGCTGTGATAGAAGTTTTACGCCACCTCTATAATCGATCTACAACCGTGGGACCCAAGTTCTGATCCATATTTGTGGGTTTGGAACCTTAAGCATAAATGGGTCTGATATAAAATCAAGAACCAAGTAATCTAACTTGTATCAGAGTCGGGTAGATGGGTCAGGTCAAACCATATGTTACGGATCAAAATCAAATTCAAATCTAGATATGGGTCACAGTGTTGAAAAGTAGCCCTAGCTTCTTTTAGTTGTAGAGCAAGCCCTAGTTCCTTATAGAGAAGCCAAACCAAATACCAACTTGCTTGTAACTAGTCAAAACTCCACTAGAAGTACAAATGAAGTAAGAGATGGGGGAATTGATTTTTTCATAGAACATTTTACTTCTTCCGATGCTTAGAATATGATTCTTCCAATTGATAAAATGGTTTTTCTAATGGAAAAATTGTCTTTGCCTTTCGGCGTATTACAACCTATTTAATTTAAAATACAAAAAATAAGTAAAATAGAAAATTTACTAAAAATAACAAAAATCGAACTCAACATGAAAACTGATAATATTAGAGCAAAAAAAAAAAACTAAAGCCTAGAAACATGTCAGAATTGACGGTGAATGATTCTGACTTCTATAATTAAAGTTAGGGTAATTTAGTGTTACCCCCTGAGATGCAAAAGTAATTTGCACTGCTCCCTTACACTTTACAACTGTTGTAACACCCCCTTTGACCAAGTCCTGGTGTTATAGACTCGCAGTCCAACTCTATTATGAAATAAAATGACTAAAACACCCTTATCTTCTTCCATACTTTTTGCAACTGCAACCCGCCCCACGTCCGCCTCCACCAACCCTGCATTCGGTGAGAAAGTGTGTGATGGTTGGACGCAGGTTCTTCTTCTCCAACTTTGCGGCCTGCATATTTCTACTACATCCATTGTAAATGCCCTCAATAATTGAAAAGGAGATAAAGAAGGACGAAACTTTAAGCTTCAATCCGGCGTAGAAAAATAGTACAGCAACTATTCAGAAAAAGAGTACAGAACTTTGCCAATCTTATAATTCCTCTTCCAATTTTCGTCGTAACTTGAAACATTGCAAGTGCTTGTAGTACAGCTGTCAAAGAATGGCAACAAACAAACCAGTGAAAAAACCATTTAAAAACCCAAATCTTAAATCGTGGAATGAGGTTCCCGTGCCACGCCCGTCCAATGGGAGAGAAGAACCCCCAAAAACACTCAAAACCTAGAACTTCACAATAATCAAATCGAAAAACAAATTCAAAGTTCGGATATAATTGCAAAATTATTCTCTACTTCACAGTACTCTTTGTTACCTCCTCCATCGAATATCAAATTAGACTCTCGCCTGCTCTCTAGTTGGTTCATTTGTTTGACCTTTCAAGCAAATCTCTGAGATTTGATGATCAACGATCATGGAAGAACAGAACGAAGACGATGACGGGGACGTCTTATCATCTCTCAGCTCCGTCCCTCCAACCCGTAAAGCCCTTTCTTGCAGTCAACAAGACGTTTTTGCAACAACTCGTATAATCCCATCAATCTCTGCAACCAACAAACACACTCACTTAAAAAAAATAAAAAATAAAAAACTAGATTTACATATTTAAATTTTGTAATTCTAACTTTGGTCTCCACCACAATGTTAGAGGAGAAGCTATCGTGCAAGCAGCACACACTTTCTCTCCGGAATGCATGGCTGACGATGGTGATGGTGGTGGGCCGGTAGCGGTGAGTGGCTAAAAGTTGAAGTTACAGGAGGGAAGAAGAGGATATTTTAGTCATTTTACTTTATAATAACGGGGCATGTGTGTTAGACTGTGAGTCAATGACCCCCGGACTTGTTCAAAGGGGATATTACAGCAATTACAAAGTGTAGGGGGTAACACAAATTACTTTTACACACCAGGGGTTAGTACTAAATTACCCTTAAAGTTATTGTTAAAACAAAATTTTCTTAAAATAGTAAAATTATCGTTTTAACCCACCACACAATGGAATTTGGACTAATTTCGTAGTTTTGACCCAATACAAACCGTTGACAATTCTATTAATGCCCATTGTGTCCTATTTCCATTGACAATTCTGTTAATGTCCATTTTGTCCCGTTCAGTATCAATGGGGGGTTTTGACCGTCCAAAAACTCTATGAGAGAATCTGATACTTGTTCTACACCATTCTATCCTAAAGAAGATGACTTCGGAGCACAAATTTGTTGTCCCCAATTTGAGTTCATTTTTATGCTGTCAAGCAACAACGACTCTGTATCCACAACATACCCTTGACAAACTGTTTTTAATTTTTGAAATTTAATTTTACCCACCCAACACACACACACATTTTATGTGCAACTCATCCACTCCTTGGTGGACATCCATTTTGTAGGGGATGATTTTAATCGTTGGATTCAGTCATCTTTTGAGCAAGGATTAAAAAACAGCCGTTATAACTGATTTGGACCTACCCCGTTACGTTATGGACTGTTAAAACGCCCAGAAAATAACGGCCGTTATTTTCTGAAAAATTTTGTGAAAAAAATTGTCATTATTTTCGTTTTTTCCGTTATTTTCTATTTTTGAAATTCAAATTTTAAAATTCAAAATTTGAATTTCAGCGCCATTTTTTCCGTTATTTCCGTTATTTTCCCATTTACGCCCCTGAGCGTTTTTTTTCGTTATAACGCTCCCAGTCCGTTATACCGTTATATTTATACGGTCGGATCTACTAATCGGGCTGATTTTTGGTTTATAGGTCCACAAAGGGACTGGCCAAACATCCATACGGTCAGCGTCCACTAAGAGTTTTGCCACGTGTCCCGTGTTTTGCATTGTGACAGAAGCATCCGTCAGAACGCTGTGATAGAAGCTTTACACCACCTTTATAATTGATCTACAACCCGGCCCGAGATCTGATCCATATTTGTGGGTTTGGATCCTTAAGCGTAAATGGGTCTGATATAAAACCAAGAACCAAGTAGTCTAACTTGTATCAAAGTCGGGGTACGTAGTAGATCCGACCGTATAACTATAATGGGTCAGGTCAAACCATATGTTACGGATCAAATTCAAATCTAGAAATGGGTCACAATATTGAAAAGTAGCCTAGCTACTTGTAGCTGTAGAGCAAGCCCTGCTTCCTTATACCAACTTGCTTGTAAAAGTCAAACCTCCACTAGAAGTACAAATGAAGTAAGAGACGGGAATATTATTCTTCCTTTTAATGGAAAAATTGTCTTTGCCTTTTGGCGTACTACAATTTATCTATATAATAAAACAGGACGGTTGTCTCCCCTCTTATCCAGCTTCATAAAGGATGGTTGAGATCTCATCACACTAAATGGACAGTGGATCTCAGCCACTCACATCCAATTTTGACAAACGCTTTGTTGATGAGTGCCGTGAACACGGGTCACCTACTATTTACCTACATATAAGGAATGAAATGGGTTGGATTTACATATAGCCCAAGGGTCAAGCTCAGGAGCCCCGCTTTTTATGCCTCGAGAGGGGTATTATCCTTAAAATGGATTGAAATGGCCAAGGGCAAAAATAGAAAAAATGGATTTTAACGATTTGAATGATTTTAACGGAAAAAAAGTGGTGCTGAAATTCAAATTTTGAAATTTGAGAATTAAAAAAAAAAAAATAGAATTTAACGAAAATTTAATAGTTTTCTTATACCCCTCTTATCTTATATGGCTTCAATAATGAGTGGCTGAGATCCACTATGCTTCATATCGATGGCTGAGATCCCACCCGATTTTGACAAATGCTTTGTCGGAAAGTGCCGCGGGCACAGGCCACCCACGCATATATCAAGACAACTCAGTTGTATTCTCTTATCTTATCCATCCATCTAATGTAGACGGTTAGATAAAGAGTGGTTGAGATCAAATCCATCGATCTAATGTGGACGGTTAGATTTCAGCCACTCAATCCGCCTCATTTGACCTCAATTTATTCAAAATTGAAATTTCAACACCGTTATTTTTTGTTATTTATGTTATTTTTCCATTTCTCCCTCTGTGCATTGCAATCCGTTATAACAGCCGTTATAATGGAAAAACGGTAACGCCCCAGTCCGTTATACCGCTTGAGTGCCGAAGGCACCCAATTTTTGCAAACGCTTTTGTCAGAGAGTGCTGTGCGCATGGCCATTTACTATTCTATATAACAAAACACATTGGTTGTCTCCCTACTTATACCTCCTCTTATAACCATCAACAAAGAAGGACCGAGATCTAATCCTTCCCCAAATGGACGGTGGATCTCCGCCACTCAACTGATTTTGGCAAATTCTTTGTCGAGGAGTGCCGACGGCACAGGGCACCCACTAGTTTAATATAAAACACGAAAAATAAGCAAAATAGAAAACTTACTAAAAATAACAAAAATTGAACTGAGCATGAAAATTGATAATATTAGAGAAAAAAAAGATAATACTAGAACCTAGAAACATGTTAGAATTGACAATGAGTGATTCTGACTTCTATAATTAAAGTGATTGTTTAAACAAAAAAATTTTAAAATAATAAAATTGTCATTTTAACCCACTACACAAAGGAATTTAGCCTAACTCCGTGCTTTTGACCCAATACAGAGTCGCTGACATTGCCAATTCTGTTAATTCCCGTTGTGTCCTGTTTCCATTGACAATTCTATTAATACCCATTGTGTCCCATACATTATCGGTTGGGGCTTTGACGGTCCAAAAACTCCATGAGATAATCTGCTACTTGTTCTACATCATTTTATCTTAAAGAAGATGCCTTGGGAGCAAAAATTTGTTGTCCCCAAAATGGGTTCATTTTTTAGTGACTCTGCATCTACAGCATACCCTTGACAAATTGTTTTTAATTTTTGAAATTTAATTTTACCCACCACACACACACTGTCCAACTCATTTTGGGGTAAATGGTTGTTTAACATGAAATATATTCTTGAAGCCAAAGTCATACCTCGTGTCCAATATTGTTCCTTGTTCAACCAGACTCAGTAAAGATAAATTTGTGTAAGTTCATTTTTTTATTTTCGTAAGGTTAATTATTTCTGGTGATCTTTTACCTCATCTGTTCAAACATTTGACTAAAATACCCCCTACTAACAAAACTATCATTGAATGTCGACTTTTCAAAAATCAAATGTGAAGTGAAGGACATCTCTGTCACATGAGAAAAATATTGACCGAAAAGAGGTAAAACTTGTTACTGGAAAAATCAATTTTCCTTTTTCTACACCTCCAAGTTCCAAAACTAATCAAATTACTTTAGTAGCTTCTAACCTACCAGTTTTTTCAACTTTGTAAACATGAGAACGAGAATCCAATCTAACATACCTTCAGTTTTGGGGTTGGGATTTAAAAAAAAAAAACAACCCTCGAGTTCTGGAAAAGCGAGTATTGGCATCGTCCCTCGTCTCAAGGTCCAACCACTGATGGTCATGGGTTCCCATCACCAGGGCCGTCTCGATACAAGTTGAGGCCTAAGGTGAAAATTCTATATACGGCCTTTTTATATTTAATATATATATGATATTAATTGAAAATCTTTATATAAAGATTATTCTTCATAATAAAAAAAAAAAAACTACAGAAAAAAATTAGATGTAGAGGACTTCCATTGCAGTCGATGTAGAGGACTCTGGTGGCCCTAGATAGATCATATTTTGGGCTCAATAACTTGGTGGATGTTCAGCCCACCTATCGGTGGATAAACACACTAAAAATCAGCTTGAATAATGATTTCTAGCCATTGGATTTACTAGCCAAAAAACATGTTTGAATCCAACGATTAGAATCATGTCCTAAAAAGTACTAAGATCTATGGCTCGAGATAATGTCCTAGAAATCACCAATCAAGCTGATTTTGGTATGTAGGTCCACCTAGGGATGGGCCAAACATTTATATGGTAAGTAATATTGAAGAGTATGCCACGTGGCTCGTATAGACGTCGTCAAGCATACCTTGGGCATACTACCCATTTAAAATTTTCTGCACAGACTGAACCTATAACCTACACTACTTTTTCTTGTTCATTATTTAAAAGAATGTAATAAAGCCATAAGGTTACAATCATCCAATCAAATTGGTCATACAACCCTCCAAGATCTCCTTTGTAGGGTAGTGGGTACCTACGCCGATTATAGACCATTTTCATTGAGTGAGGACTACGACGGGGGGGATCTTTGATTGTTTAGCAACCTGAGGCACGTGCAGCCTACAAAGTGCTACGGTTAACACACACTGCATGTGCCTCATGATGCGGACCTCGCGCCACGTGGTGTCTTTTAGTGAAGGTCATACATCGCACTGTGCACGAGCTATAGACTTCTATCACGTACACGTGTCTCAACAGGAGGGGCTCTCACATGACGCGTACCTAATCTCCATGTGCATCGCATAAGAGGACAACAGCTTGGGGCCACTACAAATGTTTTAAGACCACCCTAACGCGCCTTACGGTAGATAAAGACGTCTAAATTTTGTAAACCTAGTTTTTTTAATTAAGACAAAAGATGCTTAGAATATTCGAGATACGTCGACTGTGGGGAGACACGTGGCATCATCTAATAATAGAGAGAATTGGGCTTTTTGTAATTTTAATAGTAGTTTATTGTTTCACGATTTCGCATGATTCGGTCGACCGGTAAAGCCGTTGGTACGTTAGGAAAGTAAAAAAGAAACGGTCTTCCTTTTTCCCGACCGTTACTCCTCCTCCCTCCTCAATACGGGTCAAATGTCGATAAAATTACAATACCACTCCTAATTGTTGGTATGTATCTCTTCTTCTAGATGAACTCCTAGGTCAGAAGACTCAGACGTCGGTGTAGGACTTCCCGCCCTAACGAGAAATTTTTTGGTCCTGCCTGCATGAGGGGGTCTAGGGCCCACCATTACCAACCGTCAAAAAACTCCATGAGAATGGTTACGACGCACATGCTAAGTAATCTGGACCATCTGATTGTGTGATGCCTCTTTGATGACCTAATATTGTATCCACAAAATAATCTTACAGTCAGGTAAAAAATTTCTCGATCATTGAGTAACTGATCCAGCGGCCAGGAATAGCCGGTAGTCATACACCGATTTGTGATAAAGATGGTTTACACCGATTTCGGTGCAACGCTTTCAGCTACAAAATATATATGTCATGAGAGTAGCAAAGTCAAAATCAACGATTTCTCTGGTCAATGATAACATTTGACGCATAAAAGGGAACAGAATTGGAAGGGTAAAGTTAAGCTTAAGGCGGTCGTAAAAGTTTTCTAGATCAACACATTTTGACTTATGAATCCCATCTTAGAAAACTTTTATATGTTCACCACACGGCAAAAAAAGTGCATTAAAATGATCTGGTGTGAAACATCCATATGAAAATGCAGTAACTGACTTTTTACAACTGCATAATCAGACGGTTGTTCGTCGATCAGAACCCTAGTTAGTAATTCTACATACTATATGTGTATTATACTCGAATAGTAAATTATTTTGAAAAAATATTTTAAACAACCGTACACATTGAACTGTATTTATTATTCTCTATTTTTTCTCTCAAACCGATTAAAATACGTATTTTCATCTTTTTCAATAAAACTTTCCAATAATACTTCAAGTTCAACACATAGGAAAAAGCCCATTGACACATTCTTATAGAACAATGACCTGACTTCTTTTTTTTGAAAATTAGTCTGATAGGTGATTTTTAGCCATTTGATCTTTGTATCCACCTCAAAATTTTGATCCAGTCCCATTGTTGAAAACCACCCACGAAAAAGGTTAAAATCTGACGGATATAAAGCAGAAATCATGCTAATGTTTGGTCTGTATGTACATCCACCTAGGGATGGACCTAACATCCATTTGATCAATGGTCTCTAAGAGTGTTCCCCGTAAGGAATTTTTGATCCAGGCAATTTTTTTATTGCCACACCGAAAAGTAGACCATATATATATATATATATACACACACATGAGTTTTTGGTGTTGGACTCTTTATACTAAAACGTATTATACATGAATTATTCTCGAACTGTTTTCTTCCGTTTCCGGTTTATTTGACAGTTTTTTTTAACCGTATTTAAAAAAATTTAAAACGGATTATATTTGTACTATTCCCGTCCCGAATTTTTCCCATAATGCTAACTAGGATGAGAACCACAAATAAAATACAAGCTAAATAAACGGTGGAAAATGTAGAAAGAATTCAACATAAGAGTGAGAGAGAGTTCAATTGAGGCAAGAAATGGCGAGATGCAATGAACTAAGAAACCCACCTGATTATTTATATCCAGCAAACTTGTCTGTTTCTGCTCCCAAACAGAACCCACAAATTAAAAAAATAAAAATAAAGACAAACAAACAAAGAATAATTAAAAAAAAAGACTAATATAAAATAATAGAAGAGTGCCGAAACCGTTTGTCGGGATTAAACAAAGAAATATTCTGGTTTTCCTTGTAAGAATTTCTCATGCACGATCCATGTTCGTAGTTTCTCAGGTTTTATCCGGTTTTTTGCCTTGAACTAACCCGATATTTTAATAATATAAAAATATATAAAATTAATAGAGGAAAAAAAATTTAAAAAGATAGTTTATTTTCAGTTTTCTCGAGCAGTGCACAGGTAATCTAGTTTACTAACATCACGAGTAAAATTTCTGTCACAGCGTTGTGACAGAAGCTTCTGTCACAACGCAAAATACGAGCCAGGTGGCATACTTTTAGGGGACGCTGACAGTATGGATGTTTGGTCAGTCCACCAAAAATCAGCCTGATTAGTGATTTAAAACCTTTGGATATTTGCACCCAAATAAGGCTCAATAATGGTCAAATTCCTACCGTTAAGATCAACCCATGTAAATAACTTCAATCGAATCGCTTAGAAATCACTAATCAGGCTGATTTTTTGTTTAGAGGTCCACTGAAGGACTGGCCAAACATCCATACGGTCAGGGTCCACTAATAGTGTGCCACGTGGCTTGTATTTGTGACAGAAGTTTTACTCCTAACATCACCCTCCACCTAAGAAGATTATCTCAAAAAAACAAAAATGATTCCAAGAAAAATCCAAGTTAAGTTTTCTTATCCATTTTTCTGTAAATTTGTCTTACAATATATTGATTCTTTTCTCATTGATCTTGACCGTACAATGGATCAGGTATTTTTGTGCAAAGGCTCATGGGCCATCTTTTTCACGACCCATTTTGTGGGAATGAGATTAGATATGGTGCACCCCAATTTGGAGGCCCCATGGTGATTCCACCCATGATAGCATCATCCTTTACATCCTCGTTAGTATGTTCAAATTTTCAAACCAAGGTTTAAAAGGGGGCCGTTATAACGGTGTAACGTACTGGGGGCGTTACCGTTTTTTCTAATAACGTCAATGATTTTTCCACCGACTTTTATTTACCATTTTCAGTCCAAATTTTCACATGTTGACGGAAATACCCCTATAATAAAACTAGTCCTTATCTGTCTTCCAGGGGCATCTCTATCAACATGTGAAAATTTTTGACTGGAATAGATAAAAATCAAATTCCCAACCGAAACTAGGGTCAATAAAAATGTGTGCAACAGTTGAAGAAGTGAAGGAAAAAGGTTCATTAATTGGATGGGCCGTAGAATTTGAATATTCAAAAAGTTAAGAAGGGCAATTTAGGAAAAGATAATTATAGTGTGACACAAAAAAAAAAAAAGAAGGCGTCCAACACCAATAAATTTGTGCCACGTATACCTACTGAAACCTAGACACCATGCCAATCGGTTGCCTTTTTTCTTTGGCATGTTTTACTTTTTCCATGTAAGGATAAATTCTATAGGTAGCCTGGTTTGCAAGAAAAAACTCGCTGGTCCCTTTGAAGGTCCCCTCCCAGAATTTTTGCCACGTACCTTCTGTTAACCACCCTTAAACAACTAACCAAGGTTTCAACGTGGGTTGGGTTTAGGCCTTGATGTACGTGTCAGACAGTTCTGCAGGTTCCTTCAAAGTTTGAAGGACCCGGACCATCGAATTTTTTCTCTTGTGGAGCTCTCATACTTAGTCGGGAGCCCGTGTTTGATGGCCCGGGGGGCTTCAAAGTTTGATGGCCCCCCTTTAAAATGCCACATGGAGTGCTCTTTAGGGCCCACTTACCTTATGGATATTTTTCCCACCTCTTGATGAACCTACAGATAAAAAAAAAATTAATTAGTAAATTATAACAGTTGGATTTAGTATTTTAATAACATGGTTTTTGACCTTTGAATTTGAGCCTCCCATTTTTAATCTGTTATAAATCACCGATCAAGCTGATCTTTGGTATGTAGGTCCACCAAGAGCTGGTCCAAACATCCATAAGGTCGATAGGCCCTAAACTAAGCTTCAAATGGCATTTTTGTGAGGGGAAGACTTCAAAATTTGAAGTTTCTCAAGACACCGAATATTTTCTCCATAGTTGGACGCTTTAAACTTCCAACGACAGGTGACCCTATAACAATATTTTTAGTTTCAATACTTTCCCTGAACAAACCGCGTAAAGAAAAGGTTGCGTTTTATAACACAAAGCTTACCAAAATGTGTTTTATAACAGAAGAAAAAGCTTACCAAATTTTTATATTTTTTAAGAACAGCAAGGAAATCTAACTGGATTGACGATGACAAGAGACCCATGAGAGAGAACCAGTAAGAGAGAGAGGGGTTGTTTTTTTCTTTTTTTAAGGAGACAGAAGCCCTTAAAGGACGGAGGGTTTTTCTAGGATTTTTACTGACAGGAAATGGCAAGTTTTTCTATATAGAAGTTTTTTCACATTCCTTATTTTTCTTTGATGTGGATTGGGTTTCTGGATGTTTGTGAGGAGCCACCTCTCTTCCCCCTTCTTATATAATCCCTGTTTCTCAATGGTTCGGAACTCTACATGTGCTACTGCTAGGTTTTGTTCTTCTAGGAGAAAGGGAGACAGAGGGAGATGGAAACAATGGCTTCTGTTTGGAGTTATCAAGAGGTCGGTACTCCTTCATTTCCCTTTCTGATAGTCTTAGTCAGATCATTTCTTCTACTGGTTAATTGGGTTTTCTCTATATGGGTTTTGGATCTAAAGCTCTTTTATGCCACTTCTCTAAAGCTATTCCTGCTTCTGGGTTCATTTTCCTTTCTTTGGGTTTTTTTTAACCAATTTTTGGTGGGTTTTCAACCCTTTACTTGTGAATTTCTGATTTAGGTTCTAAATGTATAAGACTGGGTTGTAATTTTGGTTGTAAATATATAAGAAACAGTTTGTAATTTACTGTATCTTTTACATATATTAGCTCTGATTTAACGCGTATTCTGATCGAACATTGAGTGTGATTTGATGGGTTCTGAAATGGAATTTCTGATCTCTTAAGATGTTTACCTACTCAAATTTTTTGGCAATTAGGGAAATAATGACGATTTCTTTTGCAAATCAAAGAGTTTTGTTGAAGAGTTTAAATACTGAACTGATTAAAGATAATAGTTTAGGCCTATCAGTTGCATTTTTTTGTGGGTATAGATGGAAATTTAGACATGTGGAGTAGAAATTTCGATATATTGATACAGTATTAAATTCATGAATCTTCAAAGTTCAAAGAGCTGTTTAAATGAACTTGTTTTCCAAGCATTAGGAAACTAATGGCGATTTTCATTCTCTATCATTATACTGGGTTTGGGTGGAGTGGCTTTGCGAGGCTTCGAACCATATAGATTCATATCTTATCTTTGTACAAGGTGTAATTTGCTTGAATTTTGAGTTAGAAATTTACAGGTCTTTGTGAGAACTTGTCATCTTCAAAGAAGCAGTTATAATGCTCATGATCTTCTTTTTTTTTATAATTAGGAAAATAATTGTATTCCTTGTTTTAATGAGTCATGCTACCACACGGTTAACCGCAGAAAAGGTTGTGCGATTGAGGCCATTGACCATTGGATTCAAAAGATCCAGAGTCCACGAAGCAACGACTTTATTAACAGACCAAATGACTATTTTACCCTTTACAGTTGTTGCTCGTGGACCATGGATCTCTTGAATCCAACGGTCAACGGCCTCGGCCGCACGTGGATAGCGTTTTGCTTTAATGTAATGTATACAACCTTGAAACACGCGGCTCTTCATGTGTATGGCAATATATGTACATTACTTGTTAATATTAGCTCTGAAGTTAGCTGGTTGAACGTTTGAGTTAGAATCTGTGATTATTGATGGAAATTTGTGATCTTTCAGAAAATTTCTTTGTTTCTGAAAAAGGAATATATGGGTTCAACAGATATTTTGGATGATTAGAGGCCCATATAGGTGCATTTCGAGTTCCACCTTGTTGTGAATAAGGCATATCCAAGTTGAACTTTGGGTTGGAATTTGTCGATATTGACAAGTATTTGTGACATTTAAAGCGATTGCTTAAATGCCCATTTTAATTTTTGGAATTAGTAACATAATGGTGACCTTTTCTGTTTTTCGAAAGAAAATATCTGGTTTGACCAGAGAGGCTTTGGATTGATATGGGTCCATGTAGGTGCACTTCTTTTTTTAGTTGGTGTGTAGGTGACTTCAGTTCCTACTAACTCTGAAAAGGTCGTAGTTTGGTTGAACTTTTCAGTTTTTCAACAAGCTATTAATACCATGTTCTTTTAGAAATTAGGAAACTGATGGTGATATCTTTTTTTTTTCTGAAAAAATAATTTATTTTTTGAGGATCTGGATGTTTATGGAATCATATATCTATGAAGAAACTTACTCTCAGTAAGGTTAAGTAAAAAAAAATTGGAGGCAAACAGAAGTAATGGCTTTGGATATAATTACTTGGCTGGTGAAGGTCAATTTTTGTTTCGTTACAAACCTCTGTCAGTTCAATCTTGCCAAATCATTCTGAGTATATTATAGGAACGGTGACAGAATTATCCCGGTTCCGACCAAGACGAAGTCATCTTGGTATTATTAATAAATTGAAGTCTTTTACTGGGTTTTGTTTATGCTTTTCATTGCAATGAAGTGGACACTCGATCCTCTTACTAACCAATTTTACTGTTGCAGAGTATAGAGGAGTTGAAGCATAGGCTTCTCCACACCACCTTTGAACTAGAATCAGCAAGAATGGATGCAAAGGAGGAGATTAGAAGAAATGAAGAGAATGTAAAACAATTGCTTCAACTCTTAAAATTAGCTTGCCATGAAAGAGATGAAGCAAGGGATCAGCTTCAGAGACTATTAAACAAGCTTGTGCCATCTAGCCCAACAGAAATCTGCCCTGTTTTTCCCAATCTCCTACCCAAGAGTCCCACTGTGAAGCCCACTAAAGGAAACTCGAGCATCACAGAATCTGATAGCCTATCTGAAACATATAATCACCACTCCTATGGTTCATCCCCCGTAGATTCCTTCCTTGATGCAGTTTCATCTCCGGACCTGTCAAGCATGAACATGGCTGATTCAGGTAACATGGGAGTGCCACCTCAACCCTTCGTCCAAGAATGTAATGGAACCGCATCAATGGGTATCATCTCTTCAGGAATGACCAATTCTGATCAGGCTTCAGCAGTAATTGACAGTCTTGTGAGGGGAAAATCTCTTCCTCAAAAAGGGAGACTCTTACAAGCTGTCATGGAAGCAGGACCTCTACTTCAAACACTTCTTGTTGCAGGACCCCTTCCTCGATGGCGCAATCCTCCCCCTCTGCAACCATTCCAAATCCCACCCTTCTCCATTAAAGGGTGTGACCCTGAAGCAATTAACCAGAAACCAGTCTCTAGTCCAAATTACCTGCTTCAAAATTCTTTGAGTTCGACCTACCATGAGGTCTCTCATGGATCATCTATGTTAAATTTTACAAGTGGTTCGGGCTCATATCTAACTCTAAACAAGGGGCAGGTGTTACCTACTGGTGTCAATAGTGATTTCATGCACAATCTAATCCCAACTGGGAAACGACAAAGGTTCCAATGAGCATGAAATTGTTCTCTTTTTTTTTTTTGTATAAATACGAAGTTAAACTGTTGAAGTTGTAAATGGAATGATGTTGTTTATGGAGTTGAATGACATTTGATTCAACTTAGGTACGACTGGGATTAATCTTGTTTTTGGAGTTTAAAAAAACAAAAGTTTAGGCTGACCTGAAGTCAGGAACCTATTACATGGTAACATGCATCTGGATTTATCCTGAGAAAATGGAGTTGAAGGAAGAAATTGCCAGGTTGATCTTTTGGTGCTATTGTTATTTATTTGGATTCAATTAAATTGATTGGAAAATTCTATTTCAACTTGATCTTTTCGCTTAGTACAAGTAATCTGCAGGAACAGGTAAGTGGTATGAGGTACAAAATATAAAAACATTCAATTCCTTTGTAGAACTGTAAAACAAATGTTTTAAGTCTCAAATAAAGAAGGGAATCAAAGCTTACCCCTGACAAAACAATCTTCCCTTTGGATTCATCTGCTGTGAGAACACTCCAATTGTTGAGGTTGAGTCAGACACTTGGTCACTGATAATATCGGCACTATCATGATCAACAGGCTCATCTGAGGAATCCAGTCTGGTAGATCTGGGATGTAATTTGTACTGATCTCATCTGCAACAGATAGTATAGAAGCTTCATGAAGCTGAAGAGCGTACACTTTTAAGTTCCATATGACATCTCCCATTGTCAGCTTTTTGACGCCATGTTCAGCTAAACACTGCTCAGCCGTCTCACCAAACTTGCATAGAGAGTCGAGATTCCCAATCCGCATAAGAATTATCTGCTCGAGGTGGTTCCACATTTGCCAATTCTTGAGCCACTCTGCTATGCTAACCTGTTCTCTAGGTAGGGCATATTAATGGCTGCCCAAGCAGGCAACACCCTCATCAGCAGTCTTCCAAAGGAATACACAGGATTTCTCAGTGCATAGCCACCAATGGAAATATTCTGTATCAAGATACACAAAACTCCCTTTGACAACCATATGTGGATCTGATCAAGCGTGGGGCCTAACTTAGACAGCCCAAAATCTGCCACTTTTGGGAGGTTCTCATTAAGAAGGATGTTGTTCGTATCAACGTCATGACAGATGATACTCTCTGCTGCCCCAGTGCAAAGGTAGTGCAAACCTTTTGCAGCCCCAAAGCAAATCTCAAACCTCTCTTTCCATGTAAATAGGGAGATCTGAACCATACAAGTGTTTCCAGAGGGGCTCACCAGGCAACAACTCATAAAAAAGGATCATCTCATTGAGTTCCTGATAGTATCTTATAAGAGAAACCAGATGTTTGCAGAAGCTTGGACAGCGTTATGATTTCCATCCTGAACTCAATAAGTCTCTGCTGGAATCATGATTTGCCGCATTTTACACCAGAAACCCATTCTCTAGCTAGCCCTCCTTTATAAATTTTGCCCAACACCTAGAAAAAAGCTCTCATTGAAATTAATATACTTCGTGCATCTCTGAAAAAGCTAGAACACGGCCTAAACTGAGAGAAGGAGCTGTTGAAGCATAACTACCAGTCCAAACATTGGTTTCTGAAACCCACATGGGTAGGAAGTGGCAAACAGGCCAATCGGTTGGCTTCTTTAAATGGTGGAAAATCAGGCAGAAAGCAGCTGCTATGAGCACTAAAGAGTACAGATCCTGCCATACAAGATACAATGGAGTGCCAACACCATCATTTTCTTCTTGGCGGCCTTCAGACCAATGTAATCTGTACGATAAAATCCATCAAGACAATCATTGAGAAATACTAATTTTCATGATCTCCAACCCAATGGCCAGAATCCTGTCAGAGCCTGCTAAAACATTCGCTTGAGAGTCCACAAAGCAGCTGATAGTGCCATCTTCCTGCTCTAGATTTCGAAAGAGTTCAAAGCTGATTGGTTGTTAATGTAGACATGTAGACAAGATTGTTTAGAGTGCTTACAACATCTTAATAAATAGGTTAAGCTATGATCAAATTTAAATGTCAGCAATATGTTACATTTCTGATCTTTAACGTTTGCAGATTCCCTTTCTTGGCTGTTGTGTAAATCCAATTCGGCTCAATTTCAACTGTTACCGCAGCAGCGTATTTGATCGAACTGGTCACAGAAACGCTATTGGCAGAAGTTGAATTAAAAAAGAATGGTTGATCAGGTTCCTAAGACCTGCATATGTCGTCATGCTAGAACTCGGAAGCGAGCCTCCCCATGTTAATCAAATACGCCGACTCAAAAGCTACATGGATAGGGATCTCAAACTCATTGTCAGTCACATTTATCATCTCTATTCTGTTGATGAATGCAATCGAACTGTCCAATGTCAACATCAACACCTTCAAGCTCAAACCAGAAAACAAGATTAGTTTTTCGCAGATTTGCGAAGGAAAATTCTTGAAGCAGCATAGTTCCATAATTCCATTGGCCACGACAGAGAAGACCTCGGATTCAAGTTATAATGCGAAATCTCAACTGGGTAAAAGTTTAACCATAACCAATGGCGACCAATCTGCTTACCCCCCACCCCATAAGAATTCCTCAAATCAGGTTCAAAATTCCAATCATCGACAAGTTTTAACGTTATACTTGCCCCATAATCGATCAAAAATAGTCTACACGAAGAAAAGAATCCACGACAGATCGAAAGGAAAAAAAAATCACAAAAGGCAGAGATTAAAAACAACCCACTTAGACTACCCATCCCTTCATTAATACATATAACAAATCTCCAACAATAAAGTGGAAAAACAAATTTTGAAGGGGAGAAGGCATACCTGGATTGACAGTCCTCTTGAGGAGTTGAATAGGATGAAGAAGAAGAGATCACAAAGAGAAAGAAGTGATAATATTGTTGGAAAAGACAAAAGAAGGAAATGGGTTTCTGTAATAGAGTCCCCACAGAGAAAGGAAAGGCGTTTTTTGGAGGTGTGGTTGTCGGTGGAGATGGTGCTACTGTTTCCAATTATCTGGTATGCGACACTGTGAATGTGAGGGCTCGGCATTAAATTTTGAACTTAGATGGGTGTGTAAACTTAGGTGGTGGGGTTTTGTTTGATTTTTTTTTTTTTTTTAATTTTAGCGGCAATTAAGGAAGGTCAGTTTGGCCAGTCACAACCGTCTGAGTAGAACTTTGCTGTCCGTGCCGGTCAGCAAAGTTGCTGACAGACCATGATATGAGCCACCTGTCATATTCTTAGATATTTCTTACCGTATGAATGTTTGGCCCAACCCTAGATGGACATACAGACCAAAAAATTAGCCTGATTAGTTATTTCTAAGCATTGGATTGGAGTCGTTTTTATGGGTTGATTTTTAACCGTGGAATTTGAGCATTATTGATCATTATTTGGGATACAAAGATCCAAAGGTTTGAAATCACTTATCAGGCTGATTTTCTGTTTGTAGGTCCACCTAGGGATTGGTCAAACATCCATACAGTCAACGTCCTCTAAGAGTGTGCTACGTGGCTCATTGTGGTCGGTCAGAAACTTTGCTGACCAGCACCGTTCAGCAAAGTTCTACTTCAACCGTCTCTTCTTCCAAATAACGGTCAGGGCTATGACCACTCTCGTGTTGGTGTGCTCGGCCGTTAGATTCCAAGAATCCAACGGTGGTTAGCTGGCATCACTTTTTCACTTGTGGGGGCGCTGACAACCACCGTTGGATTCGTGAAATCCAGGCCGAGCACGCGAACACCAAGAGGGGTCAGAAAAAAGGGGGTCCTCGGAGCCTGAGCCTTTACTAACCCAACAATCCTGGCTCTCCGATGCATAGAAATTTTATGCTTAACAATGATATCTTGATTGGATGGTTGAGATTGCCCGATATTCATGATTTTTTGGGCTGTGCCCAAAAGAATCGTTGGGTCCCAGGACCCACCATATAGTTCCTCCCTCTTTTTTATGAATCTTGACCAAGAGGATGATGAAACGAGCTAACAAAACAAACTTAGCTACCCGATATTCAACGTAAAGAGCCCAAGGCTCACATGAAATCCATACTGTACAAACTCTTTAACACTCCATCCAACAACAAATTACACACACAACCCCACCGTTTCTCTTGTAGCCATCTCCTCGAGACCCAGAAAGCTCATGCCCATCTCCTCAAACTAGGAATCCCAAACTTTGAATCAGACCTTGTTCGCTTTTACTGTGAATCAAAGGCATTCTCGGATGCACGTCTACTGTTCGATAAAACGTCTGACTGGGACTTGGTATCCGCCACAACCATAATTGGTCACTTTGCTCGACATGATCGTCTTAAGGATGCTATCGATCTCTTCTCTCGAATCCTTGTATTGAATATCATACCCAATGAGTTCACTTTTGGCACCATAATTCACTCCTCTACGACATTACGAGATCTCACTGTAGGGAAGCAATTCCATGCTTGTGCGACCAAAATGGGTCTTCAATCTAATGTCTTTGTGGGTAGTTCAGCTCTTGATCTCTATGCCAAGTTGAGCACAATTGAGGAAGCTCAAAGAGCTTTTGAAGATATGCACGAGCCGAATGTGGTTTCTTACACCACTTTGATTTGTGGGTATCTGAAGAACGAGAGATTTGAGGATGCTTTACAGCTCTTCCGGAAGATGCCTGAGAGAAATGTCATTTCTTGGAATGCAATGATTGGCGGGTATAGCCAGATGGGCCACAACGAAGAGGCCGTGAATCTTTTCGTCGAGATGCACAGAGAAGGGTTGTGGCCTAACCAATCGACTTTTCCCTGTGTTTTCAGTGCAGCTGCCAATATAGCTGCTCTTGGGGCAGGCAAGAGTCTTCATGCTTGTGCTGTTAAGATTTTGGGTAAGCATGATGTGTTTGTTGGCAATTCTTTGATTAGCTTTTACGCGAAATGTGGGAGCATGGAAGACAGTCTTTTAGCTTTCCATAGACTTCCTGAAAGAAATATTGTTTCTTGGAATGCCGTGATCTGTGGTTATGCACAGAATGGAAGAGGGAATGAAGCATTGGATTTCTTCCAAAAGATGCGAGTTTCAGGTCTTAGACCCAACAGTGTAACTCTTCTGTGCTTGTTGTTGGCATGTAACCACGCGGGTCTTGTCGATGAGGGTTATTCATATTTCAATCTAGCAAGAAACGAAGACCCCAGTGTGCTAAAGCCTGAACACTATGCTTGTATGGTTGATTTACTCTCCCGCTCTGGCCGTTTCGTTGAAGCTGAGAAGTTTCTGGGAGAGCTACCTTTCGATCCAGGAATTGGGTTTTGGAAGGCATTGCTTGGAGGCTGCCAGATACACTCGAATATGGAATTGGCTGAGCTTGCAGCTCGACAGATCCAGGCCTTGGACCCTGAGGATGTGTCATCATATATTATGCTGTCGAATGCACATTCTGCAGCTGGTAGATGGCAGAGTGTATCAATGATCAGGAAGGAGATGAGGGAGAAAGGGATGAAGAGGGTTCCTGGTTGCAGTTGGATTGAGATCAGGAGCAAGGTTCATATTTTTGTCACTGGGGACAAGAAACATGTCCAAACGGATGAAATTTATATGGTCTTGAGGTCTTGTTTTGAAAATTTAAAGGAGTGCCCAGCTTCCAACTTTCTCACAGAATCTTGAATTAAGCTTTGTTCTCTTCGAATATAATAAGAAGACATGGATACCAGATTAAGAGTTGTCAGCAACCTGATGTCTGTCTCCATCACAGCTTCGTTCTAATTTCCCTCGTCCTTGACCTGTTCTAAGGCACATCTATCAACAGAATTCTTCTGGAGTAAACTCCATTTTCATCCAATTGGAACCTCCATTCAGTCTTCCACACCCTCTTCCATACATTTTTACCGAGTCTCTATTCTTAGCAGAACATGCCACCAAGTGCGCATAATCTCCAGACCTTCCACCAACAAATTGGAACAATTTTGAGATATCTTGGTCGGTACAATTTGCACCATCTTACTCTTCTTTAGCTACTACAGGATTCTCAATACACTGCTTTGCTCTTCATGGAGCTCCCTTCTTCAGAAACCCGACTCAATGGTGAATTCTGAACAAGGCTATCCCAGATTACCTTCACTACAGTTCCACAGCCAAGCGCTGGATTCCTCCACCTTATACTCCCTGCCATTCAATTCCAGAAGAAGATTGAGGGTGAAATTGACCGAAGCGAAAGACTGCAATTCGGCTAGTGGAATTTGAAGAATGGGAAAAAAAAGGCTTAGATTTCTACCCAACTGCTCCTAATTCCCTCTAAACTTTCAGTCACCATGGCTATTCCGTTTCTATGTCCACTTTATTTGAGACTCTTGAGGGAAGATGCCCTTGGAGAAAGAGCTGCTGTTACCAAATTGTTGAGTCCGAGTCCATGCAGAATTCAACAGTTGGGCAGGGCCCAACAAATGCTAATTGAATCAACCCAAACTCGGACGACCCTGCTCTTATCGTGGTTTTCTCCAATGTAAAAGCATGACAGCATAACTCTGACCACACATTTAAAAGATCGCCGGCAGTAAGGATGCTCGGCTCAACCGTAGGTAATACAGAGCAAAATTTAGGCTGATTAGTGATTTCTAAGCATTGGATTGGATTCGTTTTCATGGGTTGGTTTTAACCATGAAATTCCCGCATTGTTCGGGAACAAAGATCCAAAGGTGTGAAATCACTTAGCATGCTGATTTTTTGCATGTAGGTCCACTAGGGATAGGCCAAACATAAATAAGGTCAGTGATAGGATTCTGCCACGTGGGTCATACTGTGGTCCGATGTCCATTATCAAAGTTCTACAACTTCCCTACGTTGTTTGCGAACAAGAATGATACTGTCAGCCCAAGTGGACTATCATCTCTAGTTCCAGATCCATTGTTTGTTATGAATCTTAAGGATCATCCAATGGTATGGACCTATGGACATAGGTCAGCCTGGATGACAGCAATATACACCTGTTTGATCATGACAAATCAGAGCTGGTGGGCCGTCATCTAACTATATAACTTATCATCTAATCATTGGGTATTTTGCGGACTGCGGGATTTCTGAGGTTTCAGATCCAAAGACCAATTGTCACGTGATCTTTATGGTTGGCCCACCGTATCTGTATAGGTGGGAGCGATGTTAACAAATTCTGAAGTCTCAGCTAGCTTGCATTCACTATTTATTACAAAAATGCACCGAGTTTTACATATTGACTGTCACGGCACTTCTCTTCCCCCCTCCCCCCTATTTTTACAGTATCCACCAATTGCCTGCAAGAGTTAGAAGCATTCCAAACCAGCAAAAACAAAAAATGAATCATATAACATTTCTCAATGAACAAGCCACAACTTTGGAAGAAAGATTATGACAGCCTGCAACCCTAATTTAATTAATTCACTAATTAACATACCGCGGAGACCAAGCGCAATGCCGTACCGACTGCAAATCTCCAAAAGAATATGCACTACACTACTCCGAACACGTCCTCGAGTGCTCCCTGGCCTCCTCCCTCCACCCAAACTCCAGAGGCCCTACTTGCCAATCCTACCTTTGAACATTGTTAACTTACCACCCCCATCAACCCAAATAAGCATATTGTTACAAACTCATCAGTTCTCTTCACCCATTCTACAAACTCCCACTCCCGCCGAAAACAAATATCATCCACAAAGACCTGGCAGGTATCAAAACCTCTGACGATCGGGAAGTAGGTGTGATGAGAACGCAAGTGATGAATCGACCATAAATTACATCAATCACAAACCCGTGCCTAAACAAGTCTATGCTGCCGAAGGCCCTTGCCAAAGTGAGGTTGCATCAACCGGACATACAAACCATTCATTGCCACAAGGTTATCATGGGTCCCTTGCTCGACAATTCTCCCACCATTGAGAACTACAATGTTGTCTACGTGTCTCATCATAGCTGCTCTATGGGCAATAAGAATGGTTGTCTTGTTCCCCATGATCAACGTATCAAGAGCTTCCTGCACCACCCGGCTCGACTCCGACTCGATTGAAGAGCTGGCTTCATCCAATAACAAGATGGGTGCATTCTTCAGAACTACCCGTGCAATGGCTATTCTCTGCTTCTGTCCAGGTGTTAGATCCACACCCCTCATGCCCACGTGTGTGTCATAACCATGAGGTAGACTGCTGATGAAATGGTGGGCATTTGCTATTCTAGCAGCCTCTTTCATCTCGGCCTCGGTCGCATTGTGCCTTGCATATATGATGTTCTCCCTTATGGTGGTTGAGAAGATGATAGGTTCCTGCTGAATAAGACCCATGTGGTTCCTCAACCACCTCAGATTAAAGAGCTTCAAATCTCTGCTGTCCAGTAAAACTTGGCCGGCAACTGGATCATAAAATCTCTCTATTAAAGAGATTATAGTGCTCTTTCCAGACCCAGAAACTCCCACCACTGCTAAAGTTTGTCCTCCGTTGACTTTGAGACTGAAATTGCTTAATACCATCACCTCCGGACGAGTTGGATAACAGAAATCAACATTTTTCAGCTCGATGCTGCCATAGACATTAGGGGGTTTCAGTCCAGAGTTATCATCTGGGTCAATCTTCGGAACACGGTCTATGATTTCAAACACTGAAGTGAGGGACTTCCTCCGTTTAAGTATGTATGGGGCCAGGCCAAAAGGCTCCACCAGCGCAAAGGTTGCAAAAGAGAAGACCATGTACTCCTTCAGAGCCGTAGGCAGATCCAGATGGCCATTTTTAACAGAGACAGCAGTGTACCAGAGGAGGAGAGCATTACAGCCAAAAAGAAGAAACTGTGAAAAACCAAAGGCAAAACCAATGGCCATTCCCTGGAGGAAGCTCTGCTTGAATATTTTTTCTAGCTGCAATCTGTAAAGCTCCATCACCTTATTACCAGCACAGAATGCCACGACAGTGTAGATGTTTCTAACTGCATCCTCGAGGACCAAAGATGCCTTCCTGTGCATCTCCTGAATACCTCTTGAGAACCCAGCAAGCCACAGCTTCTGCAAAAAGTATATTCACAGCTACTCAGGATTTGAGGAAAAATGACAAGATAACATATAGTGGTTAGAAGACAGAATGAACTGGATTGATGAGTTGGTGATGTAGAACAAGCGCAGAACAGTTCATGGAGATATTGGACTGTCAAAAACCAAAAAAGCACTAGTAGAAATCATGAACCCCAAGTCAAAATCGCACAAGAGCGACATTTCTGAATGGAAACGGCGAGATCTTCAAGATCCATCACTTCGCCATGGATATTTCACTTTAGGGCCAAACTCCTTCGTCAAGGCCTGTCAAGGGCATTTTTTGTTATTTTAGGAAATTTTGTTTTAGCAATAACTTGGTTATAGAAGTCAGAATCACACATCGTCAATTCTGCCTTGATTCTATGTTCTAGTATTATCAGTTTCCATGCTTAGTTTGATTTTGCTACTTTTAGCAATTTTTCCTATTTTAGCGGATTTTAGACTTTTAGTCACTTCCTATTTTCTTTAGTCAGTTTGCCCTATCGATATAGGTTGTAATTGGAAGAATTAATCAATGAAAGTTATTGCTTAAGTCTTAAGAGTTTTATTACGTTTTCCTTGTGGAATCAAGGCTTTTCTTCGGTGGAAGACGATGATCTTCTTCCTTGTTCAATTTCATGATTAAACTTCACGCTTCCACTACGTCAGTTGCAGGTTGCATGTATACCAAAGGGGTAGGGGTTTATTGAGGAAGATGAAACTTAGGTTCAGATATTCGCTATATTGAGAAAACCAAATGATAATTCCAAGTCATCAAAGATGCAATGAGCATATATGAGATCTATATGCAATCCATGTGGGCATATCCTAGTATGCCACAAAAGATAGTCAAAAACGGAAGCAGGAACGGAAGTTTTGATCACCAAGATGGTGATGGGTAAGCCTAATGAAATCAGAACAAATTTTAGAATAATAATACATAAAAACTGAAATATACTAATTACAAAAGGCAACACATGCAAAACTCAAATGACATTTGTGGTCATACTAGGCCTGTCAACAGATATTATTCAAATCAAATATATGCATATCCAATTAAAATCCGAAAAAAATATCCGATATCCAAATTCGATTCGAAACCGATGGATATTCTGAATCAATATTCGAATTCATATCTGATTAACTTGTCGGATATCCATAATTTTCTGATTATTTGATTAAGGATTCGAATTCGGATTTTCGACTATCCACAATCCACTAACACCCCCTAGATCATACATATAACATTTCAACTATAAGTACAATACATATTCCTAAATTGTTTTTGAACATGACTGAACTAACTGGTATATGTAGGGAAGAAATTTTACGCAGTCACTGATGTTGATGGAAACAACAAGATGTATCGACAAATGTTTAATTGATCAATGAATAAATTAATGAAAAAAAATATTGAACTTTTTGTAAGTAACAAATATTGGATAATTGCTGCATCAAAATGTGCAAATAAAATGCCTCTTCGCAAAAAAGCCTAGAAGTATGGAGAAACCTGTGCAATAGCAGAAATAGTAAGAATGGGCAGGGTCGCCAAAGCCACAAGTGCTAATCGCCATTCCAGAAACATCCCAATAAGAACAGCCACAACAACAGCTGCAGTGTCCTGGATAAATATAGAAAGTCGGTTGCTGAAAGCAGCACGGACAAATGTAGCATCATTTGCCAAGCGCATGGATAATGTGTCAGCACTGTTCTCCTCTTCATCGAACCATCCAACTTCATTGCGCAACATTGCTGGACGGAAATGAACATGCATTAGCTCACAACGAACACTGCATATGTATTCATGATGCAATAGAAGCACATAAAGGTTAATAGTGTAAGCCTAGAGAAGAGACACATAAGAGTAGAGAATAGGTCTTACCAGAGAACATCATTCTCCTAACTCGTTCAGTCATTTTCTCCCCCATTATACCAAAATAGAAGTGCTGCAAAAAATTGGCGACCACTGTTACAATACCCATGCATGCAATAATCAAGCACCATTTCTCCACTTCATGGCGTAGATGATGACCATTATCTCTATAATATGACGCCACTATCAGAGAAATAACGTAAGCTAGAAGAGGATTAAAAGAGCCAAAAATAGCAGCCCCAATGCTCCCCAAAAGAGCATAAAGCCACTCCGCAAAGCTGAGCTCCGCAAGCCTCCAAAATGACGGAGGTTTCTGATGTTGTGTATCCTTTGACTCCCTTTGTTTTACAGGCATATCATCAAATTGACTGAGGGGTCGACTGAAAGTCTTTGAGTGGGAGCGTTCATTTTTGGGATCAGACGTCAAAAGAGGTGAAATAGGGGATTCGGGATCTGAAGCATTTGATGTCTGTCGATGTGCAGAATGAACATCAATTTTGGGCAGCTCAGGTAATCGCATTTCAAAACTATCCTGCCTTTTTTTGGATGGTGCCTTGCCTGCTGCATCAAAGGCCATCCCATTTTCCTGCATTTGCTCTGAAGGTGGGTTCTGAACATTTGGCAATTCTTGTGAGTTAAAGGTACCATCTGGAGTGTGAAATGCATGGATACCATGAACCCTCTGAAGAGAGGGTGATTTAACCATCTTAGGAGATGATGGTTCTTGAAAACTGTGACTTGCTGACGAATCCTTTTCAATTTGGAAAGCTGTGGTCTCCTTGTAGTTCCTTATCGGTGTTCTGAATGAAAATAGAGAACACATCAATTAAAAGAAAATCCAGTTTGCAGTCATCCAGCTAAAGCAAAAAACTAAAAGAAAAAGGGGAAAGAAAAAAATAAGACAGAGCTGACCAAAATACAACATAATGGATTCTTTTCTTAATAAGCAAAAAAATTGGATCACACAAGAAGAATACAATACAGGATAATTTTGACCAACAGCAATATCTACAGACATTACAAGTTGTAATCATATCACTAACGCATTTCGCAAACAAGTATCCCGTGCATAAATCTACAATACTCATTGTGGATAGACAATAAGGGCAACAAAGTCCTTCAATCAAGCACCTTTAATAAAAGATAAAGCTTGACCGAGGGCGAAAATTGTTCGAAAATGTTTACATGTTCATCATCGTCATTAAAAGTGCCTAACCCAACTATTTGGGGTTGGCAACATTAATCTTGCTCCGCCATTCAAAGCACAAATGGCAAGTACATCATGTAAGTTGCAAATCTCTATACTGAAACAAAGTACAAACTACATATATACAAAAGAAATGAGACCAAAGACTCCTACCAAGGCTACAAGTTCCCTACGAACAACCCATATAGGAAGTCCAACATGTAAATTATGCAAATGAGAGCTTGTCAATACACGATTAACATTCCACACTAGTTCTGCCCAACCAGAGGTTGCGGACTTTCTTTTTCACTATGTAGGTGCAATATACCTCTTAGGAAGCTTTGCCGCTTCTTCACATCTAAGAAGCTCTGCATATAGACCATCCCGGGTTAACAATTCATCATGTGTACCCATTTCAACAAGTTGGCCCTCCTCCATCACAGCTATATAATCAGCATTTCTTATGAGGTTAAGCCGCCGAGCTATTATTATAGTTGATCGTCCCAACATGAGGATATCTAGAGCCTCCTGAACAGCCTTTTCTGCTTCAAAGTCAAGACCACCAGTGACCTCATCAAGCAGAAGAATGGATGGATTTGAAAGCACTGCCCTAGCAACAGATAGTTTTATCTTCTGTTCTTCCGTTAATGCAACACCAGCCCTACCCACCTGAAATGCATAGATTAGAAAATCACCAACAGAAGAAAGAATAGATAAAGTAACCATCCATCATGTAATATGGGCTTAAAATGACATCCATTGTCTTCTACCTGTGTCTCATATCCTTTCTCAAGCAAGCTGATAAATGTATGTGCATGTGCTATTTTAGCAGCTTCTTCAATCTGATCAAAAGTCGCACTCGACCGTCCATAAGCAATGTTATCTCGAATGCTTAAACTTAACAAGGCAGGTTCCTGGGTGACCAATCCTATTTGGCTTCTTAACCATTCTAGCTTCAAGCTTTTAATATTCTCACCATCCAAAAGAACTTCTCCTGCAGCACAGAACAAAACAAAAAAGCATTGGAAACTTTACTCCAGAAAGGGCAAAAGAGTGTGATCATAATACCTAATGTAGGATCATAAAACCGCTCCATGAGAGGAATTATACTGCTTTTTCCCGAGCCATTCCTGCCAACAAGTGCCACAGTTTTTCTAGCAGGTACAGTCAGGTAAAACCCACTTAAGATAGGAATTTCAGGACGTGAGAGGTAGCTGAAATATACATTCCGGAACTCAATGTTTCCCTGCACAGAGACTAAGGTATTTCCATCCTGATTAACAGGAGTGGTTGAACGGCTTATCATCTCATATAGTCTATAAGCAGCTATTCGTCCTTGCTCAAACGAATAGAAGTTTGTTGCTGCTTGATTCAGCCCACTACAAAAGATAAGAGATTGCAATCAAGACAGATTGTAAAAAAGAGAAGATCATGAAGATACAGGCTTGAAAAGAACGAGAACTATATGCTTACAGGCCACTTAAAATTACAGCAAAGAGAGCTGTTATAATTTCACCACCATGGGCTTTTCTATGTGAAACCAAGAACCTTCCCACCCAAAGTTGCAAAGCACATGAACATATTGCAAGTCCATATGTAAATCCAAGTCCAAGGCCTTGAACAAGACTTATCAATATACCATATCTCAGTGTTGCTTGGAGTGAAGTTGCATAAGAATATTTTGCCAATGTTTCATTTGTGAATGCATATAAGGTCCTGATGTAAGAGACTGCCTGCACAAGATAATTATCTCCCATTAATAAGTGACTGCCATGAAATGTTTGTTGGATTGACATCATAAATAATTCAAAGTTTTAACTGTAATTTTTTCAGTAGAAGTATGTTTTTATTGTGCATTTTATAAACAACCAGTATACTATTAACATTAAGTATCTAAAGTTAATTCAAAAAAGTGAATCCCTAAACTTGCAAGTTGATAGCTACCTTGCCAACCAAGTATTCAATAGAATTTAGTGTTAGAACTGAACTCTGATTTATTGCGGCCATGTTTTAACTTTATATACATGTATACAACGCAGTGAGAGGTTTTGTGAATAACTCAGGTATCATGTTGACAAATAACAGCAAATAGTAAACAAGATGTCATGTCATTTCTTCAAACAAGTCCCTTAAGCTGAGATACCAATAATACTAAAAGCTTGCTTCTCAACGTCATGCGTTCTCTAGATAGCCCTTTGGACTGAATGCCCTTGACCCACATTGGCTGAAGCTCTAATGAGAAGACCATGCCTCAGAAGATGTGAAAATGTATTTGCACATTAGTTGCTGCTAATCAGGGGAGGGGGAACATAAAGAAGAAGAAGAACCATAGTCTTCATCTTAAGTATCCAAAGCAGTTCCTACCTAGCTAAACAATCTTTAGCAGTAAGCATATCTTGTTAAATTCAAGTGCTACCAAGAGATTCAGAATAACAGCAAGTTTTTGCAACATCTGGTAGAGAAAACCCCATAAAGCTAAGGTGTTTTATCCTAGACATCCTTGATATTTCATTTTTCTTCATTAAAAACAGGAATAACAGCTAGAATAGCATACTCATATTAAAGGGAAAAATTTCTTGTAGAAGGCAGGCCTCTACAACACGTGGCATTTAGTCAGAGCATTCTAGAGAGAAATTTACTTAAGGGTTAAGGCCATAAATCCAAACAATGTTAAAGGAAACCAATAAGCTCTCTGTTGTCATCTAATTTCAAGTACAGAGAACTCTTCAAAAATGACAATAAAATGATATATAAAAGAAAATAACCTGTTCGGCAATACTTGCTGCTTCAGCATAGGCATCTTGAATATTTTCAGCAAGCCTATGGAGAAATATGTTAGATATTCCTCCTGCGGCAACAATAAATGGGCCAGTGGCTAATGTTATGAGTGCAATCTGCCAACAGTTGATCAATCCAATGATAAGACCACCAAAAAATGTCGCCATGTTATGGATATAATTTCCAACCTGTTACATCAAAGCTCCATCATGAGAGGGTAACATCCTATAGATGAGACATTTGCATGACGCAAACCAAATTATTAAAAGCAGGTAACTATCAAAGTGAAACATAGATCCTTCCATTGCATGAAGCAACATTTTTAAGTCTGAAACGTACTTTCTCACTAAGAGCAGACTGAATGAGCAGCACATCACTCAATACTTGGCTCACAATATCTCCGTTGTTCCCATACGTGTCGAAAAAACTCATGTCCTGGTTAAGTAACACTTGAACATACTTAGACCTTATGACTGCTGTCTGCCTCTCTCCAGTAAGAATCCAGCATGAGACCTCTATTACACACAACGAAATAGCATTAAAGGTTTCAAATAAGCTTCATATAAAACATAATTATTGTAGAGATAACGATGAAAGTTTGACATTACCAATCCAACCAGCAGCAAAAACAGCCGAGGCTATATAAATAATCTGTAGAGCATGCTGCAGAATGGGCAAGCACAAAGTTAAATAAAATGAATTTTGGTTCGCGAATTACAATAAACAATACTTAAAACAAGTCTTCTAATGATGCAAGATAAATAAGTGTCAAGACCATCACGTATGAGATTTGTCTATGCCAGGAAAGAGCAGAAAATCTGTTAGAAATTTTTCAAAGCCCGTAAACCTTAATTTTAAATCATGTACTTAATGTTAAAGATTATAATTATGGCAAGCATTGAAATCATATATTTAAATTTGAAAATTTAAAATTATTCCACACATTTTTCTACTGAATATCTTTAGGCAAAAACTTGACAGCCACTGAAAATGAAGCTCGGAGGACCAGTTAGCTAAATGTGAAACAGGCATGAAGCTTACCGCAGTCCCCTTGACAGGTTCCATACTTGACAAATGATTGAATCCACCAAAACTTCTTGTCAAAATCACACTTTGGCTAACCTCTTAACGGTCACTCACTGTCAATCTCCTACTGAAATTAACCTCAAGAGCCTCAACAAGAGTAGCTTCAACCTTGTAAGAATTTAAAGTTTTGGTATGAAACCTTCCTACTAATATTGTAACTGCATGTAGAAAAACTTTTGTGTCTAAACTATTAATAGAATAAATGGGAAAGAAAGAAAAGGAGATTTTGATAGAGAGGGAAGATTAGAGGTGACAAATTAGTCAACCCCATTTACTATTAGAAAACATAGAATAATAGACAATGACAGGTTAGCCCTCCTTATAAGTTGTAAATAAGGATACTATAAGCGGATGGACAATAGAACAAGAAAAATGTCTAAAACACCTATGCAACCAATGGAATGGGCACTAATCAAATATCCCACCCACCCACTCACCAAGACTGCATACAAATCTATGATGCCCATCTTTCACACAATGGAGACTCGTGCCCTCCCTCTTGAAGGACCTTAGTGAATATGCCAATAGTTATCACATATGGAGTAGATGTTTCTTTTCCAACAACCTATATATCAGAAAAAGTGGCCATCAAATTCGGCGTGAATTTTCCTCTTGTGAACTATGGGATTCGAAACAACTGAATAGTAGCTGGGTTGTGTCACCAAACATCCCTATCAATAGAGAACTTCAAAGCATACTTCAGCTGTAAGAGTCTTCAACCAAGCCAACTCACAGTAGTATGTGGCATCACTTAATACTAACTTCAATACTTGATGAAGCAACTACAACTACAAGATGTGTGTAACTCTTCCAAGTCACCTGTGTAACAAGGACACTCCATTTTCTACGAATTTTCCATGTCAGACACCATCTCATATTCACATGTTGGACACGTGCTAACAAACTTTTTCAAACAAACTGAATTTATGCGAATATTTTGTTTCAACTACTATTTATATATTTATAAAATTTTCATGCATATCAGTATACCTAAATACATTCTTACTATATTTTATACTTAACATGAATTTAAGTATTTTAAAAAACATATCTCTTAACTTATGAGATAGACAATACGAACGTGTCAGCATATCGGGGTCAGTGTGTCTGACACTGTATCGGTGTCAAGACACCGACACAAATGTCCGTGTCTTTGTTAGATAGCAAGTCACCACCTTTCCCGTAAGCATGTTTTAACCAAATGTAACCATCTATCTGTTAGTGAACCAGACTTCGGCTGTCCTACTTCATCTCAAACTCCAACTGACGGAGACGGACACACGTATCTGTGTCTTTATAAGTTTCTTCCTTATTAAAAAGGCAAATTGTATGCCCTTTTTTAGTTTCTATCAGTGATTACCATACATTTCTATATTACTAAAGCTCTATGGCCTTGCAATCCTTCTTGTTTTCAGTTAGCATGTTCACAAAAAGAGCATAGCCAAGATTAGGATGTTAAGATGGATAAATGGAATGGAAAGATAAAATCAGAAATAAGTGCATGCATCAGCAAGAATATAGGAAATAATCAATTGAAATGGTTTGATCATGTCTAACAAAGACCAATGACAACATAAGTGAGAAGTAACACACAAGTTGAATGATCTTAAAGCATGAGATGGAGATCAAAAAGGATGTAAACTGAAGGGTTGAGAAATATTTGAAGAGACTTGTGTTAATAGAATATATGCTCTTGACATAACTGATGGAGGGACAAGTTCTACGTTGCTGACCCAAATAGTTGGGATAAGGCCCTGACAGCGATGATGATTGGCGCTATTCCATATATAGCCAAGACGTTAATTTTTATTGCAACCTAGAATTTTTTTTCTAGTTTCGTCCTTTTTCCTTTTGAGATAATACTGTATCACTGAGACATATCGTTGATAAATTGGAATATATTGTATCAATAAGTTGCCAATGCATAACACTAAAATGATATCTTTCGTTTTTTTGATCGGTACACTAAAATGATATCTTAAAACCCTGACCTCCAAGCATCCCTCATTTATGAGAAAAATAGTAGAACTACCTATCCTAATTGCTCCTACCAAGAGGAATAATATCAAGCCTCATCATATTTGATGACATTCAAGCACCCACCCCCAATATAAAGTTATCCACATCACACAATAAAATGACTAAAAAATCCATTCCAACTTCCAAATCTCTGTGGTACATCTCCCTTTTTTGTCAAAACACCACTACTATGAAACCTATAACTCGAATGCGCTGGAAAATTACTTGCCCTACACGTATCATGGAGGGCTCCTCATAAAGGAGTCTGCAGGCTGAATACAATAAGCTTCCCGGTTGGTAGGTTATTTAGAGCAGGCAAGTGACACCCCCAGCCCCCACCATAATAAATAAAAACCGCTCCTGCTCTTTCACTTGCACCTGTCCTCGTACCTCACATCTCATTGCCCCATCACTCCTTTCTTTTAAGCACCTCTAAGCTTTTTCACTCCATGGACCGCCTCAAAAGGGAGCTCGCACCCAACCACCCTATGTTGTTCGTCCACGAGTGGTTTTAACTCGCTTGATCTCATATCACTTCACCAAATTGAATTAAATAAACTCAGGATAACAAACAAATAGCTGCAACCATAGTATAATTGCAAGGCCTTCAGACTCTAATCCAATCGAGAGCCCCCTTATGTTGAGATAATCCTTATCCCCTCTCATTCAAGCAATCAAACCATCTACTTCTTTGAGAACTCCCTGATGAGATGCCAAAATCCCCAATCCCATTTGTCCCTACAATGAGGGATATCAACCAAATCTCTCACTTCCACCTTAAGTCAAGCATAGTCCAACTTGTCTCTCGGTACCATGGCCAGAACGACCACTGCCGATCCAGATCCAAATCGGTCCATTTGGATGTGATCTGACCCCAATCAGGGGGCGGAAGGGAGAAGAAGAACGTGAGTCTCTCTCTCCCCAAAATCCCCACCTCCTAGATTTGTCTCTCCCTCCCTTTCTCTCTCTCACTCTCTCTCTCTCACACACACACGGAGGCAACCATTGAGTGCTGCAATGAAGGATGTAACAATATCGAAATCAAGACACAATCCGAAAGTTGTAATGACATTGAAACCAGTTGGTTTGATCGCTTTGTGGATTGGTTTTTACACAAATCTGTTGGGAAAGAAACAAAGATGAACACAACCAAATCAATGGTGGTAAATGATGTGGAAGGAGGCAACCATTAAGGGCTGCAATGATGTGGAAGGAGTCAAGTAAGAAGGTTTCATCAGTGCTATTGGCAGCGGCGAATTTTGTGGATGATTCTCTGACGAAAAAGCGATCTCTCCGAAGAAGTAACAATATCGAAATCAAGACACAATCCGAAAGTTGTAATGACATTGAAACCAGTTGGTTTGATCGCTTTGTGGATTGGTTTTTACACAAATCTGTTGGGAAAGAAACAAAGATGAACACAACCAAATCAATGGTGGTAAATGGGATTAAAATGGCGTTGAGTGAACTGATTTCACGCTAAAGCTCAACGGCCATGACAAGCTCCAAAACACGTATCTAAATGACACGCAGTTCTGGCATCCAAACAATCTCCCAATCGCACCAAATCAATTGGCTCCAAAGGAACCCAGATCTGATTCACCACCACTTCTGCATTTTGTTCATTTTTTCAAGGACCTGGTTCGGATCACCGATCCAACTCGGGCAATCCGGCCGAGTTGTTGCTGGATAGCCTGAGTCAGATCGGCATACTAGGTCGTCCTGTGTGATTCAAGCCACTCTTTGAATATGTGTCTCTATGATTGCCGACCCTAATCTAGATCACCCAATCTAGAGCGGGATCGAGCAAGACTTCGAGCCATGCTCGGTACAAGGACACAAAAACCAACAAAGTATGAATACGACAAAAAAAAATAAGAAACGTACAAGGCCAAGGGAGAGGAGAGATTCCACCAAGCCAACCGCAAATGGATCAATAGCATGGTCTTGATGGGAAAGCATCAAATACCTGAAAGTGCGACAACCACTCAACAAGACACAAGTGATCTTACATTCAAATGAAGGAAAGAATAGGAAGATCCACCTCCATGCCTCTAGTAGCAGTAGTATCCCAAGACCTTTCAGACCATTTTTTTATAGCCTCCACCGAAACCACCATGCTTGTAGAAACTTCAATCAAGATACTGAACCTTTCGTATAGGACTTAGTCAAAATCGCTCGAAATGGAAGCGAGATCTCAAAATTTCACCAAAATTCCTTGATTGAGAGAACTTGCCCACAAAACAACCTTCAAAAGAATCACCATATCATTCACAAATTTATCCCCAATAACCAGAAAGTCCTTTCCATTCTTCTTTCAACACACAGCAAGTTCACACTTCCGATCAACCTCCACACATGTTGACAAGAGAGTTCTCCCAGGGTAAAGTGCCAATCTCCAGTGATCCTTGGAGAACTCCAGTATTCATCAAGATAGCTACCTCTTATAAGCCATTCAAAAGACCTTTCTATATATCAATGATCTCAGCGGAACTTTCTAAGTTCCTCTGTTCTTCCCCCACTAAAGCCTAACCGCAAAAGGTTCGGCAGATGTCCTTTTTAGCTAATACACTCTCTTTAGTGGTGTGACAATAAATGGCAATCAATGGCTACAGCATCCATTACCTCCACTCCCAACAAATAAAGAGTATTTTAAGACATTATTTTACTCTGACTATAACACTAAAATGGAATAAGAGTGTGCACGAATGAGAGGCAATTTCTTTATAATACATTGAAGTAGTAAGTTTATTAGACCTCCAGAAATTCCAATTGGATAAGATATGAATTGCAACACATCAATAGCAAAACATTGAACTGCAACAATTCACTCAATGTCACATATTGAAAAATCTGGAAAGTAAAAGCAGTGCCCAATGTACAACAGTACCTGCCAATCTCAGCACAGACCTCGTGACACAATCAGCAACAAGGCAATTGGAATTTGGGATATCTCAAAAAGGATCCTTCAGAAGGTTTAGCCACAACGGTCAACTCTACAGTAAAAAACATGACCTAGTTTACTCATTTTTACACAAATATAAGTAAAATACATACTTATTTTGGAGTCTGTCTTAGCCTAATCTATCAAAATTTAGACTAAATAAAACCCGACTACAATCAAACAAGTAAATCATACTCCCCATACAAGTACAAGTTACCCAACTGAACAAAAAATTGCCTTTAGTAGATTATTCATCTACATGGTGTAAATCTGCAACATCAAACCAATCTTGTCTACTTTTCCACATTAATCACAAGGATGTCAGCCTCTGGTTTCTAATGAGAGGTTCGTGTGTAATGAAAACCCAAATCAAATGGAGAATAAACACCCCAAAACGCATCTATTTTGAACTAATCCTTTTGTGTTTTCAAGAGGTCGAATATTAAACAAACACATCCCCTGCTCGAGTAAAATTAAGCCGCACAAAACAAGTGTGACTAATCAACTTAACTGTATGTGTATAAACTAGAAACGATACTTCAACAAGAAAAAAAAAAATGAAATTAGGGTTTCTGAAGACCCACCTCTGTAAACTTCTCAAACAGCACCTGGGACCTCCCTGCAGGATCCTGGAAACTCATCAACTGAATAATCTTCCCAAAGAAATGCAAATACACAACAAGCGCCATCCCATGAGCAGCGGCAGCCAACGATCCGACAACCATCAGAACCCAATCGAAGCTATCAGCACAAGCAAATAACCTCGAGAACGGCACGGCAGCGGGTGGCGGCTCGATCTCCTCTGCCTCCTCAATTTCTTCCTCATCCCCCAAGTGCACCGGCTCCGCGCTCGAATCCAAGTAAGGAGACGGCGACTCCGGCGGCTCTGAAACCTCTGAAACCGGCGTTAATGGCTGTATGTGAGGCGGAGACCACCCGAATAGTCCTCTCGATATCATCATCTCCACTAAAAATTGTAAACACTAAACCCTAATTCATCAAAACCCTAGAAAGCCCAAACTTGGAGAAAATTTAGCTGATCTAGAGATAAATTTGCAGTACAAAATAGTAGAAAGAGCGAGGAGTATTGTTGGTTCCTCTCTAGGGCTTTGTTTTTTGGTTTTATTTCGTGAAATCAAACCCGAAGAAGAATCTATCACGAATCAACGACTCGGTCAAACTAGGCGGACATTAGAAAGAGACCGAAACATATAGCATTTGTTATTTGGCACACCACACACGCAACTTCTTCTTCTCTCTTCTTCTTCTTCTTCTTCTTCTTCTTTCCCAGAGTTAACAGTGGTCTCCCGGCAACGAGATTCCTCTTTTTCTCTGCATCTCATTTGCCGTCATCGGCGTTAAACGCAAGGAAGCGTTTTTTCCTGTTCTTTTTTATTTTTTGCCCTTTCGAGACTACCCACCATCACTTGCAGACATCATTACGGTGACCTTTTTTGTGTGCCAGCTCTCTCTTTCGCTCGCTTGTGGGTTTATTTAAGGTTTTTATTTGGAGCGCATATATGCACACCGGTGGACTCCTAGTCGGGGCACACCCCAAAAAGAGAGATCTCTCTCTCTAAAACTTTGCTGACCAGTGACCGCTCACAAAATGAGCCACGTGGCATACTTTAGAGGATACTGACCGTAGGGATGTTTTTCCAATCCCCAGGTGAACCTAAAAAAAAAAATCAGTTTGATTAGTGATCTCAAACCTTTCTATCTTGTACGCCAAATAATGGTTAATAATGCTCAAATTCCCACAGTTAAATCAACCCATGAAAATGGCTCCATTCAACACTGGAAATCGCTAATCAACTTGAATTTTGGTTTGTAGGTCCACCTAGAGATTGGGCAAACATCTATATGGTCAGTGTCTAATAATGTGCCACGTGGCTCATTTTTGTGGACGGTCAATGTGGTCACCAGTCAGCCAAGTTTTAGAGAGATTTCTCTTTTTGGGGTGTGCCCCGACTAGGAGTCCATCGGGATAGGAAATGGGGTGTGCAAATATGAGCTCCCTTTTTATTTCAGAAAATAAAAACTTTTCAGTTGGGAAAATTGGAAAACTCAAAAAAAAAAGAGAATTTTTGACATACCCCCCCACAATTTGAAAAAGCTGACATACCCCCCTATGACTCGGTCCACTGTTATTTGACCAGTGTTGACTCGAGTTGACTACCAAATTTTGTATTAAAAGACAAAAACACCCTTGTCTTCACCTTTGGAACAAGGGTTTAAGCTAAAACCTAAACCCCAAATCAAACGGCTATGGACGACGACCAACCAAGAGACTCCAATGGGCGGCCAACCCACCGCAGTCTCATGGTCGGCCGACCACTACTCCGACAATAGTAGAAAACTTAGTTTTCAAGAAAAAAAAATAAAGCATATAATTATCTTTCTAAAAATTTCATTAATAAAAATGAAACACAAGAATAAGAGCAATTTAGATTTTAAGCCTTTGATACATGGATTTTGGAAATATGGGTTTTCTCAATTGTAAGAAGAAATCGCATTCCCTCGTGAGTTTTATCTATTTTTATGATTTTTTATTTTCAATCTTTGTTTAATTCATAAAAATAAAAAAGAATAAAAAAATCTCAAGTTTACTAACAATGGTTTTTAATTTTATTTTTATATTTAATCTCCTCTTTTCATGTTTGATTTGGAGTTTGGGTTTTGACCCAAACCCGAACCCTTGTTCTAAGGTTGAAGACAATGGCACTTTTATCCATTAATACAAAATTTGGTAGTCAACTCGGGTCAACACTGGTCAAATGATAGTGGACCGAGTTATAGGGGGGTATGTCAGCTTTTTCAAATTATGGGGGGGTATGTCAAAAATTCCCAAAAAAAAAAATGTTCGTTAGCTCGGTAGGACGGAAAATGCCTTTAAAACGAAGGATAGTTTTTTTTTTTTTTCTGGAAAAGATGTAACAAGTTAGACCTGACGCCAAAGGCATCAGGTACAGCGATTTTGTTACTCCCCACTGCTTTCTGGGCCCATTGACCGCATGGATGTTAAGCCCACCCCTTGGTGGATATACACGCTAAAAATCACTCTGATTGGTAGCCATTATATTTCAGTATTTTTAAATGCGTGATTATAGCCGGTTGATTCAACCTTTTTTGGTACTAAATCCACGGATAGAAATCAGAAAACAAGCTGATTTTTTATATGAATGTCTCTACCAATGGGTGGGCCAAACATCCATGCGGTCAGTGGGCCCAGATGGCAGCGGTGAGTAACAAAAATCACCATACTGTACTTTGTTACATCACGACCCTAGTTTTTATTAACCTTTTCTGGTCGATGATGGGTAAAATGACAGGGACACAATATAAGCCACGTGGCATACGGTTACAGGGCTCTGACCGTACTGATGTTTGTTCTATCCCATGGTGGACCTACAAACCAAAAATCTGCCTGATTAGTGATTTATAAGTGTTGCATCTTTGTATTGCACAAATTACCACAGTTGAGATCAGCTCATGAAAATAAGTTCAATCCGAAGCCTATAAATCACTAATCAGGCTGATTTTTGGTTAGTAGGTCCAGCATGGGATAGGACAAACATCCATACGGTCAGAGTCCTGTAACAGTGTGCCACGTGGCTTCTATTGTGTTTTATTTTTTCTTTTTGTTCTTTTTTGGCCAAACTTACTTGACCAAAGGATGTAAGACGAGCCATCCATCAATGGGTTTGGAAGTGGGGCCTGACAAGATAATAATTCAGATGAAAAAAGGTATGGGCCTACACTCTCAATGTATTGAAGAAGGCTGTTGATTTGCGTGACGCCCTGTGAGTCAAGCGTCCCGTGAGCAATTTATCTCGTTGTGTTATCAGCTACAGCAGACACACATAGAACTTCTTTGCCCCAAGACGATTTGATTGGATGACTTTAACCAAGCAATAAATACATTTGCATTCGAATATTCTTGATATTTCTGACCATCGATAAAGGAAAATAAAATAAAATGGGTCAGGATGGGGGGACAACCACTTTGGCAGACCCACATAGAAGATGAATCAATGGCTGATTTTTGGTGAGGATGATCTCCTCACCCTATAGATCACCCCAACAAAAAATCAGCCAATTCTGAAATTTCTAACCCCATCTAACGTGGTTTTCAAGTTACACGGTAAAAATGACGGTCCATAATTCTTCAACTTCTAAACCAGTCTATGAATATAGAAATGATTTGAATTTTTGTGAGGATGATCTCCTCACCATAGAGATCATCCTCACAAAAAATCAGCCATTGATCCATCTTATATGAGGGTATGCCAAATGGTTGTCCCCCAATCCTGACCCAAATAAAATACATTGGATGGTTTGGACTTTGGACTATCTCGATGAATTTTGGTTTAGGAAATTTTCTTCAAAGGGACCCACAACTTAGACAATTTAGATTGAATAAATAAGTATTACTTAAAAGGAAAAAAATGTAACAAGGTAGGTCAGAAACTTTTTCAAATGTGGAAGCACAATTTTTGTTACTCATCATTGTCATCTAGGCCCATGACCGCATGAATGTTTTATCTCACCCCTTGGTGGATATACACACCAAAATCAGCCTGATTGGTAATCTCTAACCATTCACATTTTAGTACTTTTAAAAGGTGTTTGTAAAGCCGTTGAATTCAGTCATTGTTTTAAGTACTAAAACCAACGTCTAAAAATCATCAAACAAGTTGATTTTGGTATGAATATCTACTAAGGGATGGGCTAAACATCAATGCGGTCAGTAGGCCCAAATGGCAGCAGTGAGTAACAAAAATGCACTTCCACATTTGAAAAGATCTCGGGTATACCTTGTTACATCACAAGGACCCTACTTAAAAAGTATATGATAATAGTACCGGATCTTCCCCGTTGTCTCCTCCACGACTTTTATCTCTTTTATTGAAATTGTAAAACTTCTATCACAGCCTTATGATGCCTCTGTCACAATGAAAATCACAGGTCACGTGGCACACTCTTAGTGGACTCTGACCGTATGGATGTTTGTCCAGTCCCTCAATAGACCTTTAAAAAAAAAACTCAGCTTGATTAGTGATTTACAACCTTTGGATCTTTGCCCTCAAATAACGCTCAGTAATGCTCGAATTCTTACCGTTAAAATCAACCCAAGAAAATAACTTCAATCAAATCACTTAAAAATCACTAATCACTAATCAGGCTGATTTTTGGTTTAGAGGTCCACTGAGGGACTGGCCAAACATCCATACGGTCAACGTCCACTAAGAGTATGCCACGTGGCCTATGATTTTCATTGTGACAGAAGTTTTACTCAAATTGTAACGGTCGTTTGAAATGGCAGAGAGAGTGAAATTGGTTCCATGACTGGGGGGGGGGGGGGGGGGGGGGAGTTTTACTCAAATTGTAACGGTCGTTTGAAATGGCAGAGAGAGTGAAATTGGTTCCATGACGGGGGGGGGGGGGATACGGGGGCAAGGAGGAGGAGGAGGAGGGAAAGTGGTTAATTTAACGTGGTACGGAAATTAATGATGGACATTGGCTGCGGCCTGCGGACATCATCATCACGCACAATATGATGGTGCGGGCTTATGGTTGCTTTTTGCCTTTTCGAGCTTCAAAGTTTCAAACTATAATTGAATAGTCGACAACAACAGAATATGTTCGCAATATCCAGACGGCGTGAGAATAGCTACGTCATGTAATACACGACAGCTAAGCATCTTGTATTCTACATTACCCAACAACTTATTATTTTAGACCTTTTAATCTTTATATGTTGCATTATATTCATTTGATGCATATCAATGTTTGGTCCATCCCTAGATTGACCTATATGCAAAAAACAGCTTGATTAGTGATTTTTATGGATTTGATTGGAGTCATTTTTATGAGCTGAGTTTTAACTGTAGATTTCTAACATTATTTGGGGTACTGAGATCCAAAGGTTTGTAATCACTAATCAGGCTGATATTTGGTATATGGGTTCACTTAGGGATGTGATAAACTTCCAAACGGTCAGTGGTCCCTTTAAGAGTGTGTCACGTGGCTTATACTATGGTCCCTCATCGGCGTGAGGCATTTAATGAGGCAAGGTTTTGCCTTTAAAGTAGATACGGGCGTGTGGCGTGTGGGCATACCCTAACCTCGGTTCTCGTTTTATATAGTTCTTGTTATGTTAATTTGTTGAAAGGGTGTGTTAAAGTAAAGAAATCTTTGTTGAAGTTAAAATCAAAGTAGAATATGAAATCCTTCTCTCATGCATTTAAGGGTGTTTCCTTCTAGAACATCTCCAACCAGCTTCTTCAAATTTCAACTTCAAATTTGTTTATTTCATCAGACACACATGGTTAAGGAAGAATTGTGGAAAAGGTTTGCATTACGAATGTAATACACACTCTGTTTTTCATGCTTGGGAATAGTTTTTCCGCGGAACTTACATGTGTTGACTTTACATGAGGCACAGGTACACGGGGATGTATCTCCCAATACTACATCTTTTGTATCAACGTGCGTCATTTTTTATGACAACGGTCGATGCATCATCCAACACATTGATTGCGTGGTATTTTAGGAATGATCCATGTGAAAAATTAGAATTATTTTGAGCCGTTCCTAAATGCCTTTTTTGTAGTGATACAAAATAGTACACGAATCAACAACCATCCATTTGTGTTAAGATTTGCATCTCAAATCAATGAACCGTATACACAAACTCTTGAATTCGATCAACTATATTATTAGAATCACAATAATCCTAATAACAACCTCTAAGGTGTCATTTGTGTTAAGTTTATTATTTCAAGGGTAATTATGTCATTTGACAAGTTACCCCATTGAAAATGCTTTTTTATTATATAATCAAACGCCTGTATCAATGTTTTTTCTCAAAATAAGCACTTTTTTGTTAGGGTGAGCCAAACCCTCAAAATAACTTAAATTAAGTTGTTCACAAAAAAAAATTTTGAGAAGAACTTTTTCTCAACTAACCGCAATACCAAACACAACCGCCTAGGAATGGGCTAAACATATATACGGTTAATGGTTCTAAGAGTGCACCACATGTCCCATAAAGACATCCTTAAGCTTTTGTCATCAAAGATGTTACCAAATAAATCTTTGATGAGAGATGCTCACGGACATCTGTATGGACCACATGACACACTTCTAGAGATTCACTGTACAGATGTTTGACCTAAGTGAATCTATAGACCAAAAATCATCCTGATTGGTGATTTCCAGTTGTTGGATTTGAATCTTTTTCACGAGTTGATTTTTAATTGTGGGATTTGAGCATTAGTTGAGGTACTTAGATCTACCTTGTATACATCACCAATCAAGTTAATTTTGTCTATAGGCCTACTTAGAGTGGGTCAAACATCCATACAGTTAGCCATCTCTAAGAGTGTGCCTGGTGATTCATACAAACGTCCACGAGTCTGTCGTTAAAGACTATCTATAGCAATACCCATTACTCTACTCTTTTTTTTTTCTTTTTCTATTTTTCCCGGAATTCAGATTCTCTACTCCAGGGTGTTGGGTAAATTACCCAACTATCACATCTCCCTGTTTGCTATGAATTCCATGTTCTATGATTGAAAAACAACAAAAATTGAAAATTGCATTCAAGTGTGTACATGGTGAACAAAGAGATGTGGGAATTGGATAGTTACCCAAATGGCTCGAGTACGCTCGAGCAATGAGGACTGTCAACGGATATCATTCAGCTCAAATATAAGGATATCCGAATCCGAATCTGATTTGATATCCGACGGATAGTCTAAATTAATATTTGAATTCAAATCCCGATCACTTATCGAATATCCAATCCGAAAATCAGACATATATAAAAATTACTTTATTTATATACCCATATAAATATATAATAAATTTAATTATTATATTTATAAAAAAATATTATTATTATTATTATATATATAATACTATTAAATATGACAAATATAATATAGTCTATCATATATAATAAATATCATTATTAATTATTAAATAATATATCGGATCAGATATTATCGAATTGGATATATATTATCTAAATCCATATCCGAAAACTATATAAATATTAAAGAAGGGCTGGGGCGTGGGGCCCATATACAGATGAGTTAATGGATAATTTTTAGTGATGAAATTCTTCTCGACATAGATATCAACCTCACAAAAAATCAGCCCATTCTAACATTTGCAGCCTTGTGAAAAATAGATTGCAAATTGAAAAAATTTGGACAATCCATTTTAACCATTAAATTTAAGTCCATACTTAATAGGGTTGGAAATTTTAAAAATTATTGATTTATGGTGAGGATGATTTGCATGGTGAGGAGATCATCCTCAGCAAAAATCAGCTCTTAACTCATCTGCATGTGGGCTCCACATCCATTAGTAATCTATTAGTAAGAATAGCACAAGTCATTTTATCCCAGCCCATTAAAGAAATATCCCAATCCAAATCCAAAATTCAAAATGTCCAATAATATTCAAAATCGGATTCGAATTTTTGACTATCCCTTGACAGTCCTACGAGCAAAGCCTATTGCCCAAACATGAAAGGAAACTTGACCAAGCAATTTAGCCCTATTTTTTTCCCGCACCGTGCTGTCATCAAAGTTTTGTATAAGTAGGTCCTGCATCTAGGTGTTGTCGAAGTACTGCGGCTGTCACGAGTCTGGCGATGGAAAATAAAATTCATCATGCTTCCTTCAGTCACGTTGTATGGCTCATGTCAGCTCACACATTGTAAAACGTTAAATCACCACTTTATTCCAAACGAAAAATCAGCTCGTTTGAGGATTTTTAACCGTTGTTTTTACTCCTAACCAAAAATCAGCCTGATTAGTGATTTATAGGCGTTGGATTGGACTTATTTTTATGGGTTGATCTCAACTGTGGGAATTTTAGCAGTATTTGAGGTACAGAGATCCAACGTCTAGAAATCACTAATCAAGCTGACTTTTGGTTTGTAGGTCCACCTAGGGATTGGACAAACATCCATACGGTCAGAGTCTTCTAAGAATATGCCACGTAGCTCATATTGTGTCCTGTAACCGGAGCCTGTCGTTTTAGGGCGGTAACTGGAGCCAGACCCATGAACTAAAGAGGGCAAAAGATCGCAGGGCAGGAATGCAGGACAATAACGGAAATCTTTGAAAGCGAAATGCAAACGACCAAGCAATCAATATTCAATACAACGGCTTAGATTTTTCTAATCGTTTGGTCAATAGACGTACAAGATGACAAATTGTGTCTAAGAATGGAGTAGATCATTGATGATGTCCGTCAACAACGTGTTATTGACAAGGACCAAATACGAGGCACGTGGCATATTCTCAGAGGTCATTGACTATATGTTTGGCCCATCCGTAGGTGGAATTAGATTAAAACTGGCTCACAACCCACAATACAGCCACGTGGCACACTGTTAGAGGACACTGACCGTATGGATGTTTGGCCAGTCCCTCGGTGGACCTGCAAACAAAAATTAGAGTCCTTGGATCCTGACCCTTTTTGTAAAGTAACTTTCAATAACAGCAACTGATGACAAACAAAATAACCACCATTATTTCCATTATAACGGCAGTTTTAACGCTAAGCACATATTTTTCGATTTTGGGTATATTTGCTAAATAATATAACAGTCTTTGGGTGTTACTGTTATATATAATGGGTGTTACAACGTTTTATTTTTAAAAGTACACAATTACACTAGGGGCCGTTTGGCAATACCGAAATAAGTTACTTTTTTGCTTCTAAAAGTAAAAAAGTTGAAAAGTTTGTTTGTGTATTCATTTTGGAATTGTTTCTCAAAAGTCAAAAACTTATTTTTTGCATAAGCAAAAGTCAAACAAAATTTACAAAATCGACGCTTCTAATTTTAAGTGAATCTTTTCAAATGTCAATTTTACCCTTGTAAACTTCACATTATATTTCACGTCATATAGCGTAAATAGAAAACATCTTATGAAAGAGAAAAAGCATTGATGGTTTGCTGAAGAGTTGGTCAGTAGACCATCTCTTTTTTGAAAAATTAATTTTCCATAAAATGACTCACTTGGTGTGCTGTTTATTATTGACCATTTATAATTATTATTATTTTGAAAAAAAAAATATATGTGATATTAATTTATGATCTTTATTAATGGTTTATTATAATATAATATGTATATAAAATTATAAGAAAATGACTTTTTGACTTAATTCATGCTGAACTAACTTTTTTACTTTTTTATTTTTAAGTAGGTGTTTCACCAAACAAACTTTTGCTTCCACAACTTTTAAATTCAACAACTTAATTTAGAAATACTTTTTGCATCCATTGGTTTGCCAAACGGGCACTAGGCTCAAGTTAGATAATCCGTTAGAGGCTCTATGCCTTTCGTCTCATCGACTTTAAGCCATTCTCCAAGTGAAGCATCCTTTATTGACCAATTAAAATACTCATAGCGTCATCGCCTATTTTAATAATAGAAGTTTCTGATATGCAAAGATACTCTTTCTAGACTCTTGACCCCACTGGCCTTAGTCTCATTGGAATTGTTCCTATCAAGTGATTGACAGTTGGACACCTTATATTATATTAATAATCTTATTATAACATATCATATGATTAAATTATTAAAAAGATGTTTCATCTCCGCCACAGGATCCTACTTTCTATTTGTGGGGTGTGTGGCCCACGTCCCACTCCACTTTGTCACGCCTTTTACCGTCCCTACCTTATCTTTTATCATTTGGGTGTGAAAACATGTGTTCATTTTTAGTTAATCGCGCTGTTGAGCAACTGCCCTAAATTTGAACTTTTTTGAAAATGGTAGTGTCCGGTATTGTTAGGTGTATCCAAGGTTTAAAGGAGGCCGTTTTAACGGTTAAACGGACTGGGGGTGTTACCATTTAAACGGCCGTTTAAATGGATTGAAACGGTTAGGGGCAAAATTGGAAAAAAATGGAAAAAAACTGGAATTAAACGGTTTTGACAGAAAAAGTGGCGCTGAAATTCAAAATTCAAAATTAGAAGAAAAAAAAAATGGAATTTAACGGAAATTAAACGGTTTTAACGGCCATTTTTCTCACAAAACTTTTCAAAATTAAACGGCTGTTTAAACTGTTTTAACGGCCATTTAAACGATTTTAACGGCCGTTGAAACAAAACAAACAAAAACGACCATTTTTTTCAAAACCGATAAAACGCGTTTAAACAGTTTTAACGGAAACAGGCTTGGGGCGTTACTGTTTAAACGGCCGTCATCGATCTAGAGGCGCTGTTGAGCAAATTAGCAAAATGGCCTCGTGACAGTATGGAGTGGGAGGGGCCACTGTCCATACCAGAATCACTTGGTTCACAGTTTAAATGGTTTGTAGTTCGCTTTAGTTATCGAAGTTTGGGACTTGTGGCTGAAGTGATGACGATTCCCAAGGCAGCAAGGCCTACCTTATAAAGGAGGCCGTTTTAACGGTATAACGGACTGGGGGTGTTACCATTAAAACGGATTGTAATGGTCAGGGGCCAAAAATGGAAAAATTGGAATCTAACGGAAAAATGGCTCTGAAATTCAAATTTTGAAATTGAAAATGAAAAAATGAAAAAAAAAAATGAAATTTAACGGATTTAATGGCCGTTTTTTTTCCACAAAAATTTTCAGGATTTAACAGCTGTTTAAACGATTTTAACGGCCGTTAAAACGAGAGGAAAAAAAAAACGGCAGTTAATTCAAAGCGTCAAAACAGGTTTTAACGATTTTTACGGTAACAGGCTTGGGGCGTTACCGTTTAAACGGCCGTTTTTAAAACCATGATCTTACCTACCAAAATAGAAGTAAAGAACATAGTTAGTAAATTCTCAAATTATTTGCAATATTCAAAAAAAATAAAAAATGAATGGAACAATGTCTTAATCCAATGTTTGGAAAAATTCAAGAATTTTGAACATTCTCGAATAATTCACGAACTTTCTGAATTATTTCCATATTATTTAGTTTTGAGCATAAAAAATTCTTTTATAAGACAAAATTTTGTCTATTTTGCTTCTTTTTTTTTTAATTATGTTTCATTTTTAAAACTATTTTGCTGAAATTTTTTTACCGCATATTTTAATGACAAACCCTAATTGTACTCAAACATTTCCCACCCTGTATTTTTTGCCGTACTCCAAAATCCAAATTGCTAACTATGGTAAAGAAAAGGTATGTGCCCAGTGATGGGTTAAGTGGTTAGCCACTTAGCCCAAGGTTGGAGATTGGTTACACGGTCGTGTTAAAATCAACTAGTCACTTCTTGGATGGGCTATGCCCCTAAAATCAAATTTAATCTATCGTTTATACTATTAATCTATGGACCGGTTCTTTGGATTATAGCTCCTAAACTATTCTCAAAATTTAAAAAGGTTTTCTTTAAACGTGGGAGCATTGCTCCAAAGTTTGCCGGGTAGGGAGGAAGTGAACAATTTGGCCGGGACGCGAACTGAACCCTGTGGCCAGATGCGCACGCGCTCTGGTCGTTAATCTATCTACGGTTAACAATGGGTTAACAATGGGGAAGGTGTTTTTGTACAGTAAGAATGAAGTCTAGTTCTCTGACTACTATGCGTTGTAGGGTATATGCATGACCACATTGTTTCCGAGTTATATGGGGCTTGGTCTGCATCACCATCCTTTGTTTTAAGTTGGTAATTTAAGGACTACATCTGTGTAGATAATATCATCTATGGCTTCGTTAAAAATCATTTAGTTTTTCTCATATGTTATCTGTGGATACTTTTATGTTGTGAACCATATGTCCCAATGGTGCAGACGCCCATCCTTCTGAACCATTTAGTTGAAGATAGACCACCACCTCTTTGATGCGCTATCACCCAAAAATCATGACGACCTAATAGTCCTAACCAAGGTTTAAAGGGGACCGTTATAACGGTATAACGGACGGGGGCGTTACCGTTTTTTCCGTTATAACGAAAAAAACGTTCAGGGGCAAAAACGGGAAAATAACTGGAAATAACAGAAATAACAGAAAAAATGGCGCTGAAATTCAAATTTTAAATTTTAAAATTTGAATTTGAAAAATGGAAAATAACAGAATATAACGGAAAATAAGGGCCGTTTTTTTTTCACAAAATTTTCCAGAAAATAACGGTCACTATTTTCGTTATAAAGGAAAATAACTGCTTTTATTTTCGTTATAACGGCCGTTATTTTCTGGGCGTTTTAACGGTCCATAACGTAATGGGGTAGGTCCGAATCCGTTATAACAGCCATTATTTTCGTTATAACGGCCGTTTTTTAAACCTTGGTCCTAACCATTCAGTGAGTTGCTCGAAACTTTTGTTTTTACTGAAATGAATTAAGCCAATTATGATAATCCCACTTTTGCAAATGTTAGTATGCAGCAAATATAGATGGAAGGTGGAAATTGAACCATTGAAGCGGCCCATTGGAATAAAACCACGTGAAGCAGTAGACGTAATCATGGATAAACTTCCAAAATATCAACAACCACGGAGTACACCAGGGATGGATTTACCATTGTGTTTCAGCCACTCCCTCCTGGAGATCTCCATAACCATCTGAATTGCTGATTATAATCATCTGATAAATGGACTTCTAGGCACCAATTGGATGATCCCGAAAGACAGGCTCAGTTATCAGATGGCTAGGCTAAGTCAATTCAGAAATCACATTTTGGCCAGCGAAGTAAAAGCGTTTAAGAAAAATGCAAGAAACTGACCATAACAACACAAGGCATTATGTCAGTTTTCAGAAAGAAAAAAATGTATTCCTAATCAAATCCTGTCATAAGCTGAAACTAAATGTAGACCAACAAGAACACCCTGATTAAGTTTACCAACAGATATTGCAGCTACTAAAAGTTCCCTAACAAAACTGCCCTGGATTGGCAACAAACAAGTCATTGAAAATAACAGAAGCCAGCTCCAATCTAAATTATCCCAATCTTGTTCGCAACATCCAAAGCATCGTAATCTGGAGTCAACCTCACGTACGCCTTCTTGGTTCCATCAGGCCTGAAATCACAATAACACAACCAAGCAGATGCAGTTCAGGAAGAGGAATCTAATGATTTTAACACAGGAGAAAAAGAAATAACATGCTGCAATGGGTAAGACAACAATACTAATTACCATCATCAAGAAGAGATAAAACATAATTGTACACTTTGTGATAAATGTATGTCATTATTAAGTGTTCAGCACGGGCACAAATTCAGAAGACTATAAATGAAAGTTACAAGAAACTGATTTATTAGATTCAGTGTCTAGCATGGGCACAAATTCATAAGATTATAAATGAAAGTTACAAGAAACTGATTTATTAGATTCAGTGTCTAGCATGGGCACAAATTCAGAAGATTATAAATGAAAGTTACAAGAAACTGATTTATTAGATTCACAATGTCCCGAGTCTCCTGACTATAGAATTAACAGGGTGTCAATTTTATTTTTTTTCCAAGAATTTGTCGATGATAACTTCTTTAAAAAAATATTGTTAAAACTAGTGAAATATTACTATATTTTGAATATTAGGAAAAGTTAATTTATTTTTTGATATCATAGGGTGTCCCCACCCACACTGGGATGGGACTAATCCCTCTGTCTGCATGCAGCAACCCACTCGGAAGTTTCCCTACGTGCAACAGGCTAAAATCGAGGAGCATGCAGAAAGGAAAAGTTAGTTTAATTATTATGGTATAAGGAAATGCTCATTTATGCCTGCAATCTCGATTCATTGATTTATTTCATAACCAGGAAATACCATGAATTGGCCAATTTATTGCAATATCAATGTAGATTGTCAATACTTGTTATTGCAATATCAATGTAGATTGTCAATACTTGTTATTGCAATCATCAGATATGCAGGGGAAGAAAAGTCAGAAAATAGAAGCAACTATGAAGTTTCACCTGATCAAGGTATTCACTTTCTTGGTTTGAATGTCATACATCTTCTTCACTGCAGCCTTGATCTTCTTCTTGTCTGCACGGATATCAACAATGAATACCAGTGTGTTGTTGTCTTCAATCTTCTTCATTGCAGATTCAGTTGTGAGGGGATATTTTAGAATCTGATAATGGTCGAGCTTGTTCCTCGGGGGCCCACTAATACGAGGGTACTTGGGGTTTCTGTCCTTCTTCAATGTCTTTGGGCGATGAAATGTGACCGACGTTCTGATCTTCTTGGCTTTCTTCTTTATGGTTGCTGCACCTGATTTTACTGCCTTGGCAGCCTTCAAGGCTTGTGCCTTTGGGTCATTCTTCTTTGTGGTGCCAACTGTATGAGAGACAAAATGACTTAACTCTGGGTTGAGATTGTAGAAAGCTATGTTGCATTGATACAGGTATGGGTGCAGGAGTACAGAACATTTGCAGAGTGTCTAATTTGTCAAATCTTAGAAAATAGGATTCGGGGACTTGGCAGTATAATTGAAATGATGTAAAACAAAGTAATTGTTTTTTAATGTAATAAGAAAGAATAGGGGATAATTGTTATTGGAGTGCGTTGTCTGGTTGTGTGGCCAACACTCCGCCTTTGTTAGACCCATGGACCCTTCGATATGCATAATTACGCCTCCCTCTAACAGCTTAAGCTTTTAGAATAGAGTGGTTGTCAACATGGTATAAGAGCAAGAGGTCCCAGTAGGTCACAGGTTCGAGTCTCAGCAAAGTGCTGAGGGTGTGTGTTATTGGAGTGCGTTGTGTGGCCAGCACCCCACCTCTATTAGACCTGTGGGACCCTTTGATATACGTAATTACGCATCCCTCTAACAGCTTGAGATTTAGAGTAGAGTGGTTGTCAACAATAATGTGATGGGATATCTTATGATTTGTTTCATATACTTATAGACATGAGAGTGTATATACATGATGTTATATTTGTTGCATAGAAAACTTCAGTCCTAATAGGTAGAGCTCATAACCTATGCCTAATGTCATTAAGTATAGAAAAAAGAAATAAGACAATTTGGAAGTGCCGCACCTGAATCTGTGCCGTGTCAGATTCCATCACGTAGGAAGAGACAATGGATGTATACAATGTGTAACTGTGGTATTAAAGAATAAAAGGGAAAGTTTCAGATAAATGGACCAAAGAAGATTTCCTAGTCTTTTCAAAGTTTATGATCCTCTTTTGGGGAAAACAAATGTATCAAATCATCATAGTTCTTACTTTTTTTAGACCAAGTCTCAAAGAAAGTGTAGATAGAATCAAACAAAGGGTGACTAAGGGGATGTACCTAGCAACCAGGATGATGAAGGTAACACTGCGGTGATTGACTACCAAGCCATGGCTAATAACTAAACAATAGGTGACAAGAAATGTAAGACAAGTCTTTCGGATATACAAAGTTAACTTGATAGTGTGTTTCTTCAAGCCTATCCATCCATAAATATAGAATATTTCCCGAACATCCTGCCCCCGCACTGGGAAACTTAACCCACAAACCATATCGAAAGAAGGAGACCACATGGCATCTTGTAGGCTTGTAGCTCCAATTAGTTTTACAAGATGAGCATTGTGACAGTGGAGAAAAATTCAATAATGCTAACCCAGTTGGAACTTTACATATTGCCGCAAAATTTCCGCTTTGTTGGAAAGTCATACCCAGTTGCATTGTTAAATTCTACCGAAACCAACTACTTGTCAAAATCAACAGGCCTTTGTTGTGAAACATACATAACAGATCTATGTGGAAGAAAACCTGGGAGGCACTCCTATAGTAGCGCTGCACACGTCCTATTCTATGGGTTTCCACAATCAGGACTGAAGATCACCTCGGTGAAAATTAAACCTCGTCAGAATTCAGATAGCCATAACCATCTGATCCCCTAGGCAGGGGCCATCAAACGGTGGGTAAAAACAACCCATTAGTGCGAAACTAACTTATAAAATACGGGAAAAACATGCAAGCCACAGGAATAAACGTTAATAGCCTAACCCTAGCCATACCAAATCCAGTGAAGTTATTCAACAAAAATGGGCAAATGGGGGTAAAGACCAACGATAATATTACCTTTAGATGGAGGAGCCATTGGGTGGTAAAGGAACTCTGCCCTAGAGTCGATTAAACCTGCCGAAACCCAAGCAGAGAAGTAAATAAGTTAATCCACAAGACAAACATAAAGGAACTCTGCATAGAATGATTGGGAATTTTGTTTCTTCAAACCCTCAAAGAGAGAGAGAGAGAGAGACCTGGTGGAAAAAGCAGAGAGACGGGGTGCCGCTGCGGCCGTAGGGTTTCTGGGAGGAAGAAGGAGATTTCCAAATCCAGTTATAGTTGTTACAATTACCAAATAATCCCTACTTTTTCTGAACAATTACGTAATGACAAACGATACTTTCGACTTTCGAGTGTTGTAGATCGAGTAAAACTTTGATGACATGCGCAATATGAGCCACGTGGCACTCTTAGAGGACTCTGGTCGTATGGATGTTTTTCCAATCCCTAGGTGGACCTATGAACTAAAAATAAGCTTGATAAGTGATTTCAAACCTTTGGATCTTTGTATCAATAATGCTAAAATTCTCACTGCTAAACTCAACCCATAAAAATAATTCCAATCCAACGTTTAGAAATCACCAATCGGGCTGATTTTTGGTTTGTATGTCCACCTATGGATTGGCCAAACATCCATATGATCATAGTCCTCTAAGAAAGTGCCACGTGGCTCATATTGCTCCCTGTCATCAGCCTTGATGACAGGACCTTGTCATCAAAGTTTTACTCATGTTAATCTTTGATGATGAACCACAGTATGATACCCGTGGCACAGACTCTGACCGTGTTGATGTTTTGCCCATCAATAGGTGGATACAAAAAATCAGCATAATTAGTGATTTTTAACCTTTGGATCTGAGTACTCAAAATAATGCTCGAATCCCATGGATAAAAATTAAACCAATGAAAAAGACTACATTCAAACAGTTCGAAATGAGGCTCTTTTTTGGTTTGTAAATCCACTTAGGGATGGGCCAAACATCCAAACTGTCAATGATCTCTAAGAGTGTACCACGTGGCTCATATAGTGGGCCATTATAAAAAATTTAGGGATGGGATATTGGCACCCGCGATGACCTAAATTGGCTATTGAATTTAAAATACCTCTTTCTTCAACCCTTGAGCATAATAACAAGTCAGTGTTTTCGCCAAACAAACAGCAATGATCCACAGGTCACGAGACTTCAGTAAGTTTGTCACGGTGATGGACAACTAACCTAACCCAGTCCAATGGGCAAACAACCACCACTCCAACAAGCAATTTTAAAGAAACGAAAGAAGTTGAGGAAAGAGAGAGAACAGTATGAAATAGAGGTTTGGTTCCCACCTTGCTTACCCATTGACAAGACAAAAGCATTATCTTCATATTGATCTCATTTTCTTTGTGATGGATTGACACACCGATGCACTCTCTTGTATTCAATTCGAGATCTATTTGTTTTTATACACGAGATCACCATTATTAGATCTGCATTTGGGTAAGCTTAAAAACCACAATAAGCCAGTTTTTAGAGGTTTCTAAGCGCTTGCTGAAAAATCTTTGTTTTGTAAAGCTCAAAAAGTATTTTTTAAAAACCCAATAAGCTCCCAAATCACTATAAACAAAAGCCGACAGCTTCTGAACATTGTTTTGCGGGAAGTTGTTCTTAAAAAAAATTCTTTACAAATTTATCCTTAAAAAAATTTATACTAAAATTTCAATTTATTTTTTTTGCTTTTACCACAAGAAAAAAAACATTTCTTTTATCAAACAACATAGAAGGGCTTTTTAAGAAAAGAAGCACTTTTCTTGTATGCTTACCTACCCAACATCCAAAACAACTTAACTCGAGCACTTTACATAATCACTACAGCAGCCTTGACTTGATTTGGACTTCTTTTATGTTTCAATAAATAGTTGGTCTTTCATTTCTTCGAACCAAAAATTCACTAATCAAAGTGTCATTCAAAGTTCAAATCTCACTTTCTTCCTTGGCAATACATGTCTCGATAAATTGTTGACTTTTCATTTCTTCAAACGGAGGTTCCTCTATCTCTCTCAATTTCTATTTTTTTTCTTAACATTGCTTGTTGGAGTGATAGTCAACTGGCCATGAGACTTTGGTAGGTTGCCAAGGTTGAAGAAAGGGGATTTTTGTCTTCTTAAAAAAATTGTTAGTCAATTTGGATCAACAACGGTGGACACCAATATATCTTACACGATTCCCAAATCAGTCTTGACATGATTCTCTAGGTATAACTTAACACGAATCCCAAGGCCTTGCATAATGTAGATTCCAAGGTTGATTCTGCGCATTTCCCGAGGATAGATTCTGAGGTTTGACTTGACAATAACAGCATCACACATGGCAAAAAATCCACTGTTGCTGCAGCCGTCACGCAGCAGCGACTGTAAAAGGAGCCAATCAACACAGATGAACTGTCAATTGACCTTTTTTTTTATAGTCGATCAATAGAAATATGTCAATTTCGTGCACCAAAGTATAGTAACTTTTGCGATCGACTCTTTTTATAGTTGATCAACAGAAATATATCAATTTCGTGCACCGAAGTGTAGTAACTTTCGTGCGCACTGAAGAAAGTACTTAATCAAAATCCATGGGAGCTTTTATCTTCATTTTGCTTTCATTCAACTTTAAATTAAGTGTTCTGTTATTACTTCATAAAGACAAAAAAACACAGGTGTGGTAATTCACTTTACTTCACTTGCCACAGAGAAGAAGCTCTTTGATTCAAAGCGATCTGTTTAACATAGAAATTATGATCCAAACCATCCAATAAAATGACTATTTTTCTGAACCATCGTCATGATTGTCCAAAAGAATGCAAATGTTGGTAGCTAGTGAGGGCATACAAATGGACGTTTGATTTGCAGTTGGACAAAATGTTATCCTAACATGATTCTAACTAGAATTAACTGGCGAAAAACATGATTCATGAGTCTGACCTCCAATAGTTGGGACGAAGCACTGTTAATAATGACGTCAACATATTTAATCCACCGACGTCAGAATAACAGAAGATCAAGTTTGAATACATTGATTTGACTGAAAGGTCGTGTTTGCCATCAACTTCTGAAGAAGGCTCTCAAATCTCTTGGCAGCTGGACCTGGCCTGAGTATGTCAACATCACCCCAGAGCTGGCAAGGGTCTCTGCCTCTGTCATGCCTCCCTATGCACCATCCCCCTGGTGCTATCCTACCATGACTCCGGTATAAGACTGAGGAGTCAATCATGTCTAAGACTCGATCGTTTGGGAGGAAGCTTCCAGCGAAAGCAGCACCACTCCCCAACATCTTGTTCAAATCAGACTGCCTGAGATTCCGGGGCTCTGCTCCAGGAGGGTTATCCCATGCAATGAACCGCAGGTCGGAGTTGACAACCATCTTGGAAAACTCCCTTAAGTTGCAGGCAAGGGTCTGGAAGTAGCCTCGGTGCGAGGACTTCATGTTTGAGAAGTACATGAGGAGTGTTCTTGGGAGGTTGTCCCATCCTAGGATGGAGAAATCAACAAGCTTGCGACTCAGGATCACAGATGGAGAGCCTGAAGATATACCGAGGACAAGAAAAAGAATGGAGGCATAACTCACAGGAAAAAGGTATGAGTCACAATATAAAGATGTATGCATAGTTTTACCAACAGAATTGTGATACAATAGTTCAAAAGGCTAATTAAAGGAAGTATGAATATTTTAGGTGACCTTACTACTCAATTTACATGACATTCTTGTCCACGCAATCTAATAGACAATCTGACGGAGTGGCACCCCAAGCAGATCAGTGAATAGTTTTGCAAAACTGTGCGGTGAAACACCTGGGCACTTATGCAAAAGAAAATTGATAGCAAAATGTTTAAGCAAATTTAGAATATTTTGAAAAAAGAGATTTTTAAAAATATCATTTAGCTGATAACTGGTGTCAATTCACTTAGTTTCAGACCTTTTGGATGTTCATTGGCTTCCTTTTTGTAATTAGAATCAGTGAACTGTTATTTTTCCTTGTGAATTTCGTCACAAACTCAATCTCATCATAGTTGATAATGCGAGAGGCTGTAAATGTAAAAGAACTTCAGCATTTATGTATGTATGTATGTTATATTTCATACCAATTTTTATAGGGGTATTGCCAAATCCCAGCTTGCCAGCCCAGTAAAAATGAAAAAAGAAAAAGAAAAAGAAACATAGAGCTAGAATCAAATAAGGAAAAGTCACTAATAAATTCTTCTCGTGTAGAGCTGTTAACAGATAGCAAGTTCCCACATAGTCCACATAATATAATAAATTTTTCTCCAGGAAGAATTTTGAATCAAATTCAGGTTTGGCACGACTACAGCTTTTAAAAAGGAAGAAAGTTTGAGCTGGTTTGTATCATCACAAGCACTTATTGTATATTAAATGAACCGCTTCTCATCAGCATGTATTATTGAGTTTTCTAATGCAATAAGTTTAAATATATCGAGAACCCAAGAATTTCACACAATGCATTTATCACTTTCAGCAGAAAAGATTGATTTCCAATAAAACAGACCCAAGATAGAAACAAAAAAATAAATAAAACATCTGCTGCAAAAAAGACATCTTGAAAATTTGTGAACACACTTACCTGTGAAAAATCTGTATGCTTTTGGACGTGCGCGCCTTTTACTACCCATGAATATTTCACCCTTTGATGCAAGATAAATGCCAGGATCAACAATAATTTGCGTTATCCTTTGATACCTTGAAAAACAATTCAGAGTAATAGGTATTCATAACTGATCATGGCTGCAACAAAATCTAAGAGCGTGGTAGATACGAGTGCTTACTCCTTCCAACCAATATTGCTAGTATGCTCAATGAAGTTAAAATCCTTTGGCACAAAAGACATGACATGGAGAAAATCTGTTGCAAATGGGGAATTAATGAACTTCACAATTCAAAATTGACGAAAAAGCTTCAGCATAGTTTAAGAAGCAGTGTTTCGTAGTGCACCCATAATGGAAACTCCACACGCACCATGGACCATCTCACTGATCTGGGCTGCCCAGTGGAATCATCGATGGCCACCTTTGGGTTGGGTGTAACATAAAACTTGCAGTAACCATACAACTAACCATCCGACACACAATATTCTCTTGGAATGTGACAACTTCTTTTCTATCAACAACCCAAGAAAATGCAATTAATTGGGATGCTTAGACTCATCAGTGTGGGGTTATTTTGGGTTATTGCCAATCCAAGAGGAGGTTCACAATTTGAATTAACAGGATGGTTCACGGGTTGGACAGGGAATGTAAAGAAGTATGGAATTTCCCTTATGTGCCACATTGTCAAAAGATAATCCTGAGTAGAAGCTGCATTGCATAATGCAGTGAACCATTAAAACTCTACACTTAATCACATCTGCTAGTATCAGATAAGTCATAATATAAAATCCCATCGATCAGATCCTAACCATCTGTTCAATTGCATTCCCTTGGTCGGTCAATAACAATTCCTGGCCGATCAAATAGTAATTTGACAAGTCTTACCTCCATGAAAAGAATTCAATTCATCGGATGGTTACGATCACCATAGCATCGAAATTTGGGTTTACGGCCATGATAATACAGATGGCCCACAAATTGGACGGTATACAAGTGAGGAGTTTTGGTAGCACTTCATTATGAAACACTGTCCAGTCCTGAATTACCATTTAATTATCTCAAAATTCAAAATACTAAACCTTGAATTTCATCATCAAAACTTTTTATCAAAAAGAAATCAGTCGATTGTTCATCCAAAACTAAGTGCGAATCATACCATCTTGAGTAATCAACGGATAATCCGACGCTCCAAGATTGACAAACCAATCCCAATCCTTGCTATACCGCAGCAGGATCGCTGCCCCGTGAAGCAATGTAGCAATCGGCGTCGACCCACCGTAATTCACAGGGTCCGGCTTTCCGACTACATTCACGTTTTCTGCAGCTGTAAATGTTTCAACCGATTGGACTGAGACGGCGAGATGCTCTCTCTGTTGCTGCGTCGCACGGCGATCAAGGTGCAACAGGTACTGATTCCTCGGGTGATAGATGGCGTGAAGTAGCCTCAGTATCCGAGCTCCGTCACCGTTGGATCCCGTGATGAAGTACGCGATCCTGGGCGGAGGAGGAAAGGGGTTTTCGAGACCGGCGAGGCGAGAAAAAGTGCGAGGACGGTGAAGTGAGGTTCTCCATAGGAGACAGAGAAGGAGAGTAAAGAGTGAGACGGAGAGAAGAGAGAAGAAGAGCTTTATTGTGGATTTTGCCATGGCTTGGGTTCCGAGCTCTTCTGGTTCGGTTGGACATTTAGGGCTTTTGCTGGGTTTTTGACGGGAGAGAGAGAGAGGAGCAGACCAGAACAGACTGTAATTGTTCCTTCCCTTTAATTATGGCGCGTAAAAGAGTTGGGGCAGGCCCGGCCCGCCCGGGCTCTGTAACGTAGATGTACGGACACTATTAATCACCGCAGATCCGTATCTTTTGCTGTGATGGAAATGGATGAGTAAAACTTTGATGACACGCCTATCATCGAGGATGATGACAGGGGGCAATATTTCCCACGTGGCACACTCTTAGAGGACGCTAACCGTATGGATGTTAGGCCAATCCCTAGGTGGACCATCAAAGTTTTACTGGCAAGGAAAAAGATGTAACAAGGTAGGCCTGAAACTGTTTGAAATGCGGAAGCACGATTTTTGTTACTTACAGCTGTCATCTGGGCCTACTGACCGCATGGATGTTTATCCCATCCCTTGATGGATATACGCACTAAAAATCATCCTGATTGGTAATCTATAACCATTAGATTTTAGCACTTCTTAGTACTTTTTAAGACATTTCTTTAGCCGTTGAATGCAACCATTTGTTTTAGTACTAAAACCGACGGCTAAAATCATCAAACAAGCTGATTTTTGGTGTGAATGCCTATTAAGGTGTGGGCTAAACATCCATGCGGTCAGTGGGCCCAGATGGCAGCGGTGACTACCAAAAATGCCACTTTCACAAATGAAAAGATCTCAGGTATACCTTGTTACATAACGACCCTTCTTTTAAACGGAAGAGTATGCCACATGGCATGTTTTTACACGACCCTGGATGCCACAACTAGAACAGTTCTTAGCAAAAAAAAATCTCGTTATCCCCTGGCATTTGGCAATAAGGATAGAAATATTGGTTGATCAATTACATCACAGGCTTCATGTGTTTTATTTTTGTGTTCGGTGGCTTTTGGCTGATTTTTGGTTTAGAGGTCCACGGAGGGACTGGCCAAACATCCATACGGTCAGCATCCACTAAGAGTGTGCCACGTGGCTCGTATTTTGCAACACTTTTGACAGAAGTTTTATGGTTTGAGAAAAACTTCTATCACAGCGTTCAGATAGACTCTTAGTGGATGTTGACCGTATGGATGTTTGGCCAGTCCTTCGGTGGACCTATAGACCAAAAATCAGCTTGATTGGTGATTTACAACCTTTGGATCTTTGCACCCAAATAACGCTGAATAATGCTCGAATTCTTACCGTTAAAATCAACCCATGAAAATACTTCAATCGAGTCGCTTAGAAATCACTAATCAGGCTGTGTTTTTGGTTTAGAGGCCCACTGAGGGACTGGCCAAACATCCATACGATCAGCATCCACTAAGAGTGCCACATGGCCTATGTTTTGCATTGTGACAGAAGCATCTGTCAGAACGCTGTGATAGAAGTCTGGGTCGTGATGTAACAAGGTATACTTGAGATCTTTTCATTTGTGGAAGCGGCATTTTTGGTAGTCACCACTGCCATCTGGGCCCACTGACCGCATGGATGTTTAGCCCACACCTTAATAGGCAATCACACTAAAAATCAGCTTGTTTGATGATTTTAGCCGTTGGTTTAGTACTAAAACAAATGGAATGCCTTAAAAAGTGCTAAAATCTAATGGTTATAGATTACCAATCGAGGTGATTTTTGGTCTGTATATCCACCAAGGGGTGGGATGAACATCCATGCGGTCAGTGGGCCCAGATGGCAGCGGTGACTACCAAAAATGCCGCTTCGGCAAATGAAATACTTTCGGGCATACCATGTTACATCTTTTTCCTGCCACTGACAAGAATGTTTGGCTCACGCCTGGTAGACCACACCAAAAATAACTTGATTTGGTGATTTCTAGATATTGAATTTCAGCATTTTTCATGGGTCAATTCAAGCCTTTGGATCCGAGCATTTTTCTTGGTACGCCCACCTGTATGTGCGCTCATAATAGCCCCACAGCATGTTTTTACACAACGAGAACGAACCTCGGTCAAAAAAATTGTGGATGGTAGTGATAACGGATTATGACTCGCATCATGAAGTTTCGGGTTAGATGATCGAACAGTTATTTGTTTTAGTTTTTAAACCAAACATCAGACCATAATAACATTAGGTTCAGGCTCCAGTTACGGCCCCAAAATGATAGGCTCCGGTTACGTGACACAATATGAGCCACGTGGCACACTCTTAGAGGACTCTGACCCCATATCGATGCTTGGCCAATCCCTAAGTAGACCTACAAACAAAAAATCAGCATTATTAGTGATTTATCGGTGTTGGACTGGACTTATTTTCATGGCTTAATGTCAACTGTCAGGAATTTGAGCAATATTTGAGGTACAGAGATCCAAGGTTAGAAATCACTAATCATGCTAATTTTGGGGTTAGGGTTTTGGGGTTAGGGTTTTGGCCCAAACCCTTGTTCCAAGGTTGAAGACAAGGGCATTTTTGTCATTCAATATAAATTTTGGTAGTCAATACGTGTCAACATTGGTAAATGACCATGGACAGGGTCATAGGGGTATGTCAACTTTTTCAAATTGTGGTGGGGGTGTGTCAAATTTTAAAGATAACATGTGGGGGGGGGGGGAATTTTCACCGGACATCTCAGGGTGTCGATTCCAAGAATCCAAAGGGTGGTTGACAATGCTGGCATTCACTTTTGCCAAAGCAAAACCACCATTGGATTCTCGGAATAGACGCCCGACAAAATGCCGGGTGAAAATTTATGTCAGGCGTACGCTTTACTCTATTGGCACCGTGAGTTCTATCAAGGCCTCCATGCCTCCCCAAGTCATTTTCATGGGAACATAGTACAATGAGTAAACAGATTGGGCAGCGTTGCCCAGGTCCACACCGCTGATGGTCTTCGAGATTCACACCACACAAATTGTCTTTCGATGGTAGGTACATAGTAATCTTTTTCTTTTGTAAGCACCTGGTAAATACTAATCTTCCACCCTAATAGAAATTGACCAACTAGAAGTCCCCCTTTTCAACTTAACTCAAAAAATGTTCCCAGCCCTCTAGAAATCCGTTCTAGTAGAGTAACCACACTTCTTGTTAGATTTTCGAAAACAAACTTTAATCTTACCAATCATAGTTCAAAATCTCGGGATCGGAGGTTGGATCGGAGGGCACCGATCCTGATCCAAATCCAGATCAGAGGCTAGATCGGTGGACTCCAATCTTGATCCAGATTGCCCAACCCTGACCGGGATCAGCCGAGACTTTTAATTGTGAGCCCAATACACATAAGTTTGTCTATAAGAGGGGGAGACAACTGAGCTCCCTTGTCATATAGACTAATAAATGGCCCGTGCCCACGGCACTCTCTGACAAAAGTGTTTGAAATCTGACCGTCAACATTAGATGGATGGATTTGATCTCAACCACTCTTTATCTTATGAAGCCGGATAAGATAAGGGATAAGACAACTGAGCTGTTTTGTTATATAGACTTGTAAATGGCCCGTACCCACGGCACTCTCTGACAAAAGCATTTGCAAAAATTGGGTGCCATTGGCACTTAATGGACTGGGGGCGTTACCGTTTCTTCCGTTATAACGATTGTTAACGGATTATAATGCACAGGGGTAAAAATGAGAAAAAATAACGGAGCTAAAATTCAAAATTTGAATTTCAAATCTGTTCACGCGGGGGGAAATGAGTGGGAGTGACCAAATAAATGAGAGGGATTGAGTGGTTGAAATCTAACCGTCTACATTAGATGGATGGATTTGATCTCAACCACTCTTTATCTTGTGAACCAGGATAAGATAAGAGATAAGACAACTTTCCTATTTTGTCATATAGATAGTGCAAACGCCATTTGTGCTTTATCATTTCCGATACACACAAAATTGCAGCAACATATTTGATAGGAGGGAAATTTCAATATATCCACCCTACCAATGGGTTTCAAAATCAGTTCATTTTTTATAATACAGTTCTAAATATGATTTCTAAGTCCGTACGAAGATATACATGTTTGCTTATCGTCAAAGTCTGAGTCGTCTAACGGACAAATTTAGTATGCAACTATTTACGTACTTAAAAGCAAGGTTTAAAGGGGACCGTTATAACGGTATAGTGGACTGGGGGCGTTACCGTTTTTTCCGTTATAACAAAAAAACGCTCAGGGGCAAAAATGGGAAAAAAAAATGAAAAAATGGCGCTGAAATTCAAAATTTCAAAAATAGAAAATAACGGAAAAAAAATGGAATATAACTGAAAAAAAGAAAATAACGGCCATTTTTTTTCACAAAATTTTCCAGAAAATAACGGCCGTTATTTTCGTTATAACGGAAAAATAACAGAAAATAAGGGCAGTTATTTTTGTTATAATGGCCGTTAAAATAATGGCTGTTTTTTAAACCTTTTAGACGGCCGTTAAAATAACGGCTGTTTTTCAAACCTTGCTTAAAAGTATGCAAACATTGTCTGTACTGTTGGATTTCCCTTGAAAAATGTGTTATTTCGATGTTTAAAAAAAATATATATTTTATAAATTAAAAACACGTTTTTCAATGAGCATTCAATGATGGATACAATGTTTGCATACTAGACTGATCCGTCGTCTAACAAGCCAGACGCAGCGTAAGGGCATAAAAGGGAGAAAACTGAGAGCAATTTTTTGACCAAAAACCCATAAAAAACCTTTCAAGCTACTTCTTTGATATCTCCCACCCCACGGGCTTCTTCTTCCTTTTTCTTTCATCTCTCCCACAGTCCCACTCCCACACCAGAGCCGGGCTCTAGCACCTCGCCGTCGCCGGATTTTGTAGTATCTCTGCCCTCCCTCTCTTTATCTTTCCTCTCTCAGAAAACCCAAACCAGAGGAATCATCGACCAATGGAAGGATCTCATCCGGATTGGTGAAGTGCAAGCTCTCTCGGACGCCATCGACCAAGTTGGTATTTTCCTCAACTTCGTTTTTCTCAGTGGGGTTTATTATTCAAAATTTTCAAACGTTTTTCTTCACTTTCTGAAACAAAGGTTTCCTTAGGATTTCTTGAATCTTTGAATTCCTTGGATCGAAGATTTTCTTAGGGTTTAATCAAATCTCAGTAACTTCACAGTTATGCCAGCCCAAGAATTCTTTGGTAAACCGTGCTTATGTTCTACGCTTTTATTTTTATTTTTATTTTATTTTTTATTTTTTTTGTGCTTATGTTCTACGCTGAACCATTTATTCCCAGAATACCCTCACTGCCCCAACCCAGCCAAGAGAAAAGCGGTCTAAAGGAATCCAAGTTCTAAGTTTCGTAACAGGCAGAGAGAGAGAGAGAGAGAGAGAGCAAAGGTGGTGAAGAAGAACAGCGACAGCGATGAAGACGAGACTCTCTACTACCGCTACTCCTCTGCCCCCCCCATCATCCTCGTCAGCCCAAGATTTATCCAAAACCTCAAAGAGATCAAGCGGCAGCGGAGGCCTCGCCCCATCGAAATCAACGGTGTATGTTGGCAATCTGGACTACAACCTCACAAACTCCGACCTCTTCACCATATTCTCCACCTTCGGCAAGGTCGCCAAGGTCACCGTCCTTAAAGATCGCCAATCACGCCGCAGCCGTGGCATCGCCTTTGTTCTCTTCGTCTCTCAAGACGATGCCCGCAAAACCGTACAAGAGATGCAGGGCAAGGCTTTGAACAACGGACTCTAACGATCTCGATCGCTGCTGATAACGGCCGAGCCACTGAGTTCATACGGCGGAGGGTTTACAAGGACAAGAGCAGGTGCTACGAGTGTGGGGAGGATGGGCATCTATCTCATGAGTGTCCGAAGAATCAACTTGGGCCGAGGGAGAGGCCAGCTCCAAAGAAGGTCCGGAGGGTCCAAGGTGGAAATGGATCGGGGCGATGGCATGGGGAGGATGATGAATCCGACGGTGGAGAAACGTTTGAGGATGATAATTGGGCGTCTGTGGTTGATACGAGAGGGGTCAATGAGAGGTTGTTGAAAGAGAGTGAACGGGTCATGGAGAAGACGATGAAGAAGGAGAAGAAATCTTGTTATTTTAGCGATGAGAGCGATGACGACGAGTAACTCTAATATGGGTTTTATGTGGAAAAGGAAAGATATTTGGTATTTGAAGGTACTTCTTCCTCCTTTTTATTTTTGTTTTTAGCTTGTCAGTGAATGGGATTTCTGGGATTCATTTTCTGGTTGGTAGTTTGTAGTTGCAATTTCAATTATGTTAGTTCATCTTATTATGGTCCTGAATCTTATCCTTTTTTTCCCCAATTTTGGATGAATTTTATGTCAAGAGATTAATTTTTTTCTCATTACTTCGATTTGATATTCCCAGCGATGACAATAATACAAAATTGGATTGTGAAAAGGAAGTGAAGGAAATAATTGTGGTTTACAAAATTGGATTGTGAAACGGAAGTGAAGGAAAGGATTGTTGGTTTCTTTGACGGATTTATGGTTTAGTGCCATTGCCTCTTCTTGTCATATGGCAAATGTTAGAAGTAGGAGAAACTATTTCAAAACAGCATCATGTAGGATGGATCATTTAGCGGACATCCATCAAGAGAATAAGCCAATCTATATACTAATTAATAATTACAGATATGCCACTGTTGTATGCAACTAGGATACACCAATCTCTATGCACCTTAATTCGCCAAAAGTTAGATTAAATATAATCACATGAAGATTAGGAATACTAATCTGGTTTTGCATAATTTTTTTTGATACGTGTAAATTAAAGGCTCAAAAAAGTACGAACAACAAGGCTAGGGAGGTCGAGATGACCTACTGAAATCCGAGAGTAGCGAAGAACATAAACTAAAACAAAAACAAAGGCTCAAGGGAGCAACCAACTAACAGGCATCCCTGGAGCATAGGAAATCCAAACGAAAAATAAAATCTTTGAAGAATAAACTGTTACATTCCGGAAACGCCTTAGACCATAAGAACACCATTCCCTTAACGATAAGGATGATCGAGGCCAGAACTACACTCTTGCCTTCAAAGGCCCTTTGATTCCTTTCCTTCTAGAGGCCCCACATAATCGCGAAGGGAAGCAATCTCCAAAGAATACATCCTCTTGACGAGCAAGCTTGGAGGATGCATATTATGTGGCTCAGAATTTAGAGCGGTATCTTAAACTGCAGTGTAAGAGATGTTTTGACTCCCGCAACTCGACTGCTAAGCTCCTCCCTTGTAGAGAAACCTAATGGTGGAAGTCATCCTTTTAGAGCCAGTTCTTCTACTCCTTTAGTTTGGGGAGAACAAAGGTAAGGGAGTGATCGGTGGAAACTTCAAGAGGCAGGGGACACACTCGATGCTAGAACTTGCAAGTCTTTGGACACTTTGCGATCCATTTTCCCACAAGATAACCCACCAAGTATCTGTATATTAAAGCCATAGAAGAGGAAAAGCCTGGAGACTTTGAAGAAAAAACCCTTGATCCTAAGCTCAGTCCCAGTGACAGGGACAGTGAAGAGGCTAATACCTCATGTCTAGAAGTTGTTAAGTCCGCACTAGCCCTGATCAAAGATAATGATGATTGGCGTTGAAATTTCATTTTCCGCACTTATGTCATGTGTGGCGAGAAAAGTTGTCAGATCTTCATTGACAGTGGTAGTTTTACCAATGTTGTCTCGTCGAGAAGTGTTGCCTGATTAGGATTGATGCCCATAGCTCATTCGATGCCATATCGAGTTAGATGGGTAGATGTGTCATCCATTCCCGTATCTCAATGGTGTGAGGTTCCATTTGATTTTTTTCAACTTCAGGTGTGATGTCGTACCTGTGGATGTAGGTCATATTAATTTGGATAGGCTTTGGTTATAAGATGGAGATGTGACACTGTTCGGCAGATCGAACTCTTGTTCTTTTATTTTTGAAGGCAACATGATTAAGTTAGACCGTTTACCACCCAAGAACGAAATTGAGAAGAGAGATAATATGCGAGGGGTGAGAGTAACAAATGACCACAATGGAAATTTCTCCACATCATCAGTGCGAAAGAAGTTGAGAGAGAGACAAAGGATGAGTCCATCATTTATGCCATCCTTGCCAATGATTCATCTCTCAAGTCTGTAATTGAGAAACTAATAGATGTGATTTCAGTGTAAAGGGAGTTTTACGTTGTTTTTTCAGCTGAGTTACTAAATCATGTTTCTCCAACAAGGGACATTCAATACGCTATCGATTTAGTCCTCGGAGCAACTCTACCAAACCTCCATACTACTGAATGAATCTCATAGAGTATGCTGAGTTAAAATAACAAGTTGATGAGCTTCTTAGAATGGGGTTCGTTCGAGAGGGCATGTGACCTTGTGTTGTGCCTATGTTTCTCACTATCAAGAAAGACGAATGTTGGAGGATGTGCATCGATATTTGAGCCATCAACAGAATCATGGTAAAACATCGATTTCCTGTACTTATGCTAGATGAAACGTTACACATGAAGGTCGGTGGAGCGATCGTTTTAAAGATAGACCTAAAGAGTGGCTACAATCAAATTCTTACCCATTCAGGAGATAAGTGGAAAATAGCTTTCAAGATGACGAATCGTTTATATGACTGGGTAGTTATGGCCTTTTGATTGACCAAAGCCCGTAGTACTTTTATGTGGGTTATGACATAGGTACTGAGTCCTTTCGTGGGCAAGTTTGTGGGTTTGTATGGCGATGATGCCCTAATTTATTGTACCTTCGAGGAATAGTCTACAACGAGGCGTCCTGAAATGAAGAGTGAGCTGAGGTCGAGGCTGAGACTCAGGTAGAGATCGTGGGGGTGGTCACTAACTTTTTGTTGAATATTAGGGCCCCTGTGATTCCAACGACCGTATCAAGAAGACGCTTAAGATTGATGCTTCTAGCTTTTATGGTCGCCTGGACCCAAAAGTCTTCGTCTACTTTTTGTCACATTTGGACCAATATTTGGAGTTGTACTAATGTTCGTAGGGTTTGGTTTGCCAAGATGATATTGATAGGACAAGCCAAACTTTATTGGACCAACATCGAGCGTAGGATTGAGAGAAGTGGCGAGTAGCCAATTACTCAGTAAATTGAAAGGAAAGAAATCCTCAAAAAGAAGTATCTGTCTTTGAGCTATCGTGATGGACTTTTAAATCAATGTAGGAGTTGTATTGATGTTCGTAGGGTTTGGTTTGCCAAGATGATACTGGTAGGACAAGTCAAACTTTATTTGACAAACATCAAGCGTAGGATTGAGAGAAGTGGCGAGTAGCCAATTTCTCAGTAAATTGGAAGGAAAGAAATCTTTAAAGAGAAGTATCTGTCTCTGACCTATCGCGATAGACTTTTAAATCAATGTAGGAATTGCACTGATGTTCGTAGGGTTTGGTTTGCCAAGATGATACTGGTAGGACAAGACCTACTTTATTTGACAAACATCGAGCGTAGGATTGAGAGAAGTGGTGAGTAGCCAATTGCTAAGTAAATTGAAAGGAAAGAAATCCTCACAGAGAAGTATCTGTTTCTGACCTATCGTGATAGACTTTTAAATCAATGCAATCCCTTCGCGAATGATCTATGTCTGTCGCTGACTATATCGCAAAGTATCTAAGTTTCGTATGGGTTTCCGATCTGAGCTTCAAAGAGAGCTCATTCCCCATTTTATCCATACTTTCGATGACGCATATTAGGTGGCTCTGGATTTAGAGTGGTTTCTTAAACTGCAGTGTGAGAGTTGTTTTGACTACCGCAACTCGATTGCTAAGCTCTTCCCTAGGAGCGAAACCTAATGTTGGAAGTCATCATTTGAGAGCCAGCTTTTGTACTCCTTCAGTTTTTAGGACAACAAAGGTAAGGGAGTGATAGGTGGAACTTCAAGAGGAAGGGGACAGACTCGTCCTTTAACTTGCAAGTCTTTGTACACTTTGCGATCCATTGTCCTACAAGAGAACCTACCAAACATCTGTATATTGAAGCTACAGAAGAGGAAAAGCCTAGAGATTTTAAAGAAAAAACCCTTGATCCTGAGTTCAGTCCAAGTGACGAGGACAGTGAGGAAGCTAATACCTCCTTGCTAAGGATCCATCTCCGGAGTCTGCAATTGACAAACCACCAGTTGTGACTCCAGTGTAAATGGAATTTTAGGCTGTTTTTCCTGATGATATACTAAATGAGGTTTCTCCAATGAGGGGCATTCAGTACGCTATCGATTTAGTCCGCGGAGCAACTCTACCTAACCTCCGTACTATCGAATGAATCTCATAGAGCATGCTGAGTTAAAATAGAAAGTTGATGAGCTTCTTAGAATGTGGTTCATTCGAGAGAGCATGTGACCTTGTGTCATGCCTACGTTTCTCACTCCTGAGAAAGACGAATGTTGGAGGATGTGCAGCGATTTTGAGCCATCAACATAATCTTGGTAAAATACCGATTTCCTCTACCCATGCTCGAAGACACGATGGCCGGTGCCACGATCCTTTCTAAGATAAACCTTAAGAGTGGCTACCATCAAATTCGCACCAGTTCGGGAGATAAGTGGAAAACAACTTTCAAGACGATGGATCGTTTATATGAGTGGGTAGTTATGGCCTTTTGATTGACCAAAGCCCGCAGTACTTTTTTGTTGGTTATGACACAGGTAATGAGGCTTTCATGGGAAAGTTTGGGGGTGTGTACGTCGATTATGCCATAATATACATTACCTCCAGGGAAAAGTCTACAATGAGGAAGGGTCTAGAAATGAAGAGTGAGCCGAGGTCGAGGTTGAGACTCAGGTAGCGAACGTGGGGATGGTCACCAACCCTTTGCTGAATATTAGGGCGCCTAAGACCCCAACGACCGCATCATGAAAACGACTACGATTGATGCTCCTAGCTTTTATGATAGCCTCGAACCAAAAGTCTTCCTCGACTTTTTGTCACTTTAGATCAATATTTGGAGTTGTACTGATGTTCGTAGGGTTGGGTTTGCCAAGATGATACTGGTAGGACAAACCAAACTTTATTGCACCAACATCGACCGTAGGATTGAGAGAAGCGGCAAGTAGCCAATTGCTCAGTAAATTGAAAGGAAAGAAATCCTCAAAGAGAAGTATCTGTCTCTGAGCTATCGTGATGGACTTTTAAATCAATGTAGGAGTTGTATTGATTTTTGTAGGGTTTGGTTGGCCAAGATGATACTGGTAGGACAAGACAAACTTTATTTGACAAACATCGAGCGTAGGATTGAAAGAAGTGGCGAGTGGCCAATTTCTCAGCAAATTGGAAGGAAAGAAATCCTTACAGAGAAGTATGTCTCTGACCTATCGTGATAGACTTTTAAATCAATGTAGGAGTTGTATTGATGTTCGTAGGGTTTGGTTTGCCAAGAAAATACTGGTTGGACAACCCAATCTTTATTTGACAAACATCGTGCGAAGGATTGTGAGAAGTGGCGAGTAGCCAATTGCTCAGTAAATTGAAAGGAATGAAATCCTCAAAGAGAAGTATCTGTCTCTTATCGATAAAAAAAAGAAAAAAGTATCTGTCTCTAACCTATCGTGATATACTTTTAAATCAATGCAATCCGTTCGCCAAGGATCTATGTCTGTCGCTGACTATATCACAAATTATCCAAGTTTAGTATGGGTTTCCGATCTGATCTTCAAGGAGAGCTCATTCCCCATTTTATCCTTACTTCCGAGGACGCATATTTGGTGGTTCAGAGCGGTATCTTAAACTGCAGTGTGAGAGTTGTTTTGACTACCGCAACTCGATTGCTAAGCTCTTCCCTAGGAGCGAAACCTAATGTTGGAAGTCAGCCTTTGAGAGCCAGTTTTTGTACTCCTTCAGTATTGGGGACAACAAAGCTAATGGAGTGATCGGTGGAACTTCAAGAGGACTGGGACAGACTCGTCCTTTAACTTGCAAGTCTTTGGACACTTTGCGATCCATTGTCCCACAGGAAAACTTGCGAAGCATCTGTATATTGAAGCCACAGAAGAGGAAAAGCTTAGAGATTTTGAAGAAAAACCCCTTGATCCCGGGTTCAGTCCTACTGACGAGGACAGTGAGGAAGCTAATACCTCCTTCCTAAAACTCCATCTCCTGAGTCTGTAATTGACAAACCAACAGATGTGACTCCAGTGTAGATGGAATTTTAGGCTGTTTTTCTTGATGGTTTACTAAATGAGGTTTCTCCATTGAGGGACATTCAGTACGCTATCGATTTAGTCCGCGGAGCTACTCTACCTAACCTCCGTAGTCCCGAATGAATCTCATAGAGCATACTGAGTTAAAATAGGAAGTTGATTAGCTTCTTAGAATGGGATTCATTCGTTAGAGCATGTGACCTTGTGTCATGCCTACGTTTCTCACTCCTGAGAAAGATGAATGTTGGAGGATGTGTAGCGATTTTGAGGCATCAACGTAATCATGGTAAAATACCGGTTTCCTCTACCCAGGTTCGATTAAATGTTAGACACGATGGCTGGTGCCACGATCCTTTCTAAGATAGACCTTAAGATTGGCAACCATCAAATATGCACCGGTTCGGGAGATAAGTGGAAAATAGCTTTCAAGACGACGGATCCTTTATATGAGTGGTAGTTATGGCCTTTTGATTGCCCAAAGCTCGGTGTACTTTTATGTGGGTCATGACAGATGTAATGAGGCTTTTCATGGGCGAGTTCGTGGGTGTGTACGTCGATGATGCCCTAGTATACAGTACCCCCATAGAAGAGTCTACAATGAGGAAGGGTCCCGAAATGAAAAGTGAGCCGAGGTCGAGGCTGAGACTCGGGTAGAAATCGTGGGGGTGGTCACCAAACACTTGTTGAATATTAGGGCGCCTATGACCCCAACGACCACATCGTGAAAACGGTTAAGATTGATGCTCCTAGCTTTTATGGTAGCTAGGAACCGAAAGTCTTCCTCGACTTTTTGTCACATTTGGACTAGTATTTAGAATTTTATTGATGTTCGTAGGGTTTGGTTTGCCAAGATGATACTGGTAGGACAAGCCAAACTTTATTTGACAAACATCGAGCGTAGGACTGAGAGAAGTGGCGAGCAGCCAATTGCTCATTAAATTGACAGGAAAGAAATCCTCCAAGAGAAGTATCTGTCTCTGAGCAATCGTGATAGGCTTTTAAATTAATTGAGGAGTTGTACTGATGTTCGTAGGGTTTGGTTTGCCAAGATGATACTGGTAGGACAAGCCAAACTTTATTTGACAAACATCGAGCGTAGGATTGAGAGAAGTAGCGAGTAGCCAATTGCTCAGTAAATTGAAAGGAATGAAATCCTCATAGAGAAGTATCTGTCTCTGACTTATCGTGATACACTTTTAAATCGATGCAATCCCTTCGCCAAGGATCTCTGTCTGTCGCTTAGTATACCGCAAAGTATCTAAGTTTCGTATGGATTTCCGATCTGAGCTTCAGAAAGAGCTCATTCCCCATTTTATCCATATTTTCGAGGACTCATATTAGGTGGCTTAGGATTTAGAGCGGTATCTTAAACTGAAGTGTGAGAGTTGTTTTGACTATCGCAACTCGATTGCTAAGCTCTTCCCTAGGAGCGAAACCTAATGTTGAGAGCCAGTTTTTGTACTCCTTCAGTTTTGGGGACAACAAATGTAAGGGAGTGATCAGTGGAACTTCAAGAGGACGAGGACAGACTCATCCTTTAACTTGCAAGTCTTTGGACACTTTGGGATCCATTGTCCAGCAGGAGAACCTACGAAGCATCTTTATATTGAAGCCACAGAAGAGGAAAAGCCTAGAGATTTTGAAGAAAAAACCCTTGATCCTTAGTTCAGTCTAAGTGACGAGGACAATGAGGAAGCTAATACCTCCCTGTTAAGGATCAATCTCCTGAGTCTGTAATTGACAAAGCACCAGATGTGACTCCAGTATAGATGGAAATTTAGGCTGTTTTTCCAAATGGTTTACTAAATGAGGTTTCTCCAATGTGGGACATTCAGTACGCTATCGATTTTGTTCGCGGATCAATTCTACCTAACCTCCGCACTACCGAATGAATCTCATAGAGCATGCGGAGTTAAAATAGAAAGTTGATGAGCTTCACAGAATGGGGTTCATTCGAGAGAGCATGTGACCTTGTGTCGTGCTTACGTTTCTCACTCCTGAGAAAGAAGAATGTTGGAGGATGTGCATCTATTTCAAGCCATGAAAATAATCATGGTAAAATACCGGTTTCTTCTATCCATGCTCGATGAAATGTTTGACATGATGGTTGGTGCCATGATCGTTTCTAAGATAGACCTTAAGAGTGGCTACCATCAAATTCTCACCGGTTCGGGAGATAAGTGGAAAATCGCTTTCAAGAGGACTTATCGTTTGTCTAGTTTGTAGTTATCGCCTTTTGATTGACAAAAGCCTGGAGTACTTTTTTGTGGTTTATAACATAGGTATTGAGATTTTCATTGGCAAGTTCGGGTGTGTGTACGTCGTTGATGCCCTAATATACAGTGCCTCCAGGCAAAAGTCTACAATGAGGAAGGGTCTAGAAATGAAGAGTGAGCCGAGGTCGAGGCTGAGACTCAGGTAGCGAACGTGGGGATGGTCACCAACCCTTTGCTGAATATTAGGGCCCCTATGACGCCAACGACCGCATCATGAAAACGGTTAAGATTGATGCTCCTAGCTTTTATGATAGCCTCGAACCAAAAGTCTTCTTCGACTTTTTGTCACATTTGGACCAGTATTTGGAATTTTACTGATGTTCGTAGGGTTTGGTTTGCCAAGATGATACTACTAGGACAAGCCAAACTTTATTTGACAAACATCGAGGGTAGGATAGAGAGAAGAGGCGAGTAGTCAATTAGTCAGTAAATTGAAAGGAAAGAAATCCTCAAAAGAGAAGTAATTGTCTCTGAGCTATCGTGATAGACTTTTAAATCAACGGAGGAGTTGTACTGCTGTTCGTAGGGTTTGGTTTGCCAAGATGATACTGGTAGGACAAGCCAAACTTTATTTGACAAACATCGAGCGTAGGATTGGGAGAAGTGGCGAGTAGCTAATTGTTCAGTAAATTGAAAGGAAAGAAATCCTCATAGAGAAGTATCTGTCTCTGACTTATCGTGATAGACTTTTAAATTAATGCAATCCTTCGCCAAGGATCTAAGTCTGTCGCTGACTATATCGCAAAGTATCCAAGTTTCGAATTGGTTTCCGATCTGAGCTTTATAGAAAGCTCATTCCCCATTTTATCTATAGTTTCGAGGACTCATATTAGATCGCTCAGGATTTAGAGCGGTATCTTTATCTACAGTGTGAGAGTTGTTTTGACTACCGCAACTCGACTGCTAAGCTCTTCCCTAGGAGCGAAACCTAATGTTGGAAATCAGGCTTTGAGAGCCAGTTTTCGTACTCCTTCAGTTTTGGGGACAACAAAGGTAAGGGAGCGATAGGTGGAACTTCAAGAGGAAGGGGACAGAATCATCCTTTAATTTGCAAGTCTTTGTACACTTTGCGATCCATTGTCCGACAAGAGAACCTACCAAGCATCTATATATTGAAGCCACAGAAGAGGAAAAGCCTAGAGATTTTGAAGAATGAACCCTCGATCCTGAGTTCAGTCCAAGTTACGAGGACAGTGAGGAAGCTAATACCTCCTTGCTATGGATCCATCTCTTGAGTCTGTAATTGACAAACCAACAGATGTGACTGCAGTGTAGATGGAATTTTAGGCTGTTTTTCTTGATGGTTTACTAAATGAGGTTTCTCCAATGAGGGATATTCAGTACGCTATCGATTTTGTCCGCGGAGCAATTCTACTTAACCTCCGTACTACCGAATGAATCTCATAGAGTATGCTGAGTTAAAATAGAAAGTTGATTAGCTTCGTAGAATGGGGTTCATTCGAGAGAGAATGTGACCTTGTGTCGTGCTTACGTTTCTCACTACTGAGAAAGAAGAATGTTGGAGGAATTGCATCTATTTCGAGCCATTAAAATAATCATGGTAAAATACCGGTTTCTTCTATCCATGCTCGATTAAATGTTAAATACGATGGGTGGTGCCATGATCGTTTCTAAGATAGACCTTAAGAGTGGCTAGCATCCAATTCTCACTGGTTCGGGAGATACGTGGAAAATCGCTTTCAAGAGGACGGATCGTTTATATGAGTCGGTAGTTATGGGCTTTTGATTGGCCAAAGCCTGGAGTACTTTTTTGTGGTTTATGACATACATATTGAGGCTTTCATGGGCAAGTTCGGGGGTGTGTATGCCGATGATGCTCTAATATACAGTACGTCCAGGGAAAATTCTACAATGTGGAAGGGTCCCGTAATGAAGAGTGAGCTGAGGTCGAGGCTGAGACTTAGGTAGAGATCGTGGGGGTGGTCACCAACCCTTTGCTGAATATTAGGGCGCCAATGACCCCAACGACCGCATCATGAAAACGGTTAAGATTGATGTTCCTAGCTTCTATGGTAGCCTGGAACCAAAAGTGTTTTCTTGACTTTTTGTCACATTTGGACCACTATTTGGAATTTTACTGATGTTAGTATGGTTTGGTTTGCCAAGATGATACTGGTAGAACAAGCCAAACTTTATTTGACAAACATCTAGCGTAGGATTGAGAGAAGTGGCGAGTATCCAATTGCTCATTAAATTGGAAGGAAAGAAATCCTCAAAGAGAAGTAATTGTCTCTGAGCTATTGTATTAGACTTTTAAATCAATGGAGGAGTTGTACTGCTGTTCGTAGGGTTTGGTATGCCAAGATGATACTGGTAGGACAAGCCAAACTTTATTTGACAAACATCGAGCGTAGGATTGAGAGAAGTGGCGAGTAGGCAATTGCTTAGTAAATTGAAATGAAAGAAATCCTCATAGAGAAGTATCTGTCTCTGACTTATCGTGATACACTTTTAAATGATTGCAATCCCTTCGCCCAGGATCTATGTCTGTCGCTGACTATATCTCAAAGTATCTAAGTTTTGTATGGGTTTCCGATCTGAGCTTCAGAGAATGTTCATTCCCCATTTTATCCATACTTTCGAGGACTCATATTAGGTGGCTCAGGATTTCTAGGGGTATCTTAAACTGCAGTATGAGACTTGTTTTGACTACCGCAACTCGACTACTAAGCTCTTACCAAGGAGCGAAACCTAATGTTGGAAATCAGCGTTTGAGAGCCAGTTTTTGTACTCATTCAGTTTTGGGGACAACAAAGGTAAGGGAGTGATCGGTGGAACTTTAAGAGGAAGGGGACAGACTCGTCCTTTAACTTGCAAGTCCTTGTACACTTTGCGAATCATTGTCCCACAAGAGAACCTACGAAGCATCTGTATATTGAAGCCACAGAAGTGGAAAAGCCTAGAGATTCTGAAGAAGGAACCCTTGATCCTGAGTTTAGTCGAAATGATGAGGACAGTGAGGAGGCTAATACCTCCTTACTACGGATCCATCTCCTAAGTCTGTAATTGACAAACCACCAGATGTGACTCCAGTGTAGATGGAATTTTAGGCTGTTTTTCTTGATGGTTTACTAAATGAGGTTTCTCCAATGAGGGACATTCAGTACGCTATCGATTTAGTTCGCGAGGCAACTCTACCTAACTTCCGTAGTACCGAATGAATCTCATAGAGCATGCTGAGTTAAAATCGGAAGTCGATGAGCTTCTTGGAATGGGGTTCATTCGATACAGCATGTGACCATGTGTCATGCCTACGTTTCTCACTCCTGAGAAAGACGAATGTTGGAGGATGTGGATCGATTTTGAGCCATCAACATAATCATGGTAAAATACCGGTTTCCTCTACCCAGGCTCGATGAAATGTTAGACACGATCCTTTCTAAGATAGACCTTAAGAGTGGATACCATAAAATTTGCACCGGTTCGGGAGATTAGTGGAAAATAGCTGCCAAGACGACGGATCCTTTATATGAGTGGGTAGTTATGGCCTTTCGATTGACTAAAGCCCGGAGTACTTTTATGTGTCTTATGACAGATGTAATGAGGCCTTACATGGGCAAGTTCGTGGGTGTGTACGTCAATGATGCCCTAATATACAGTACCTCCAATGAAGAGTTTACAATGAGGAAGGGTCTCGAAATGAAAGGTGAGCCGAGGTCGAGGCTGAGACTTAGGTAGAGATCGTGGGGGTGGTCAGCAAACCTTTGTTGAATATTAGGGCGCCTATGACCCCAATGACCGCATCATGAAAACGGTTGAGATTGATGCTCCTAGCTTTAATGGTAGCTTGGAAACAAAAGTCTTCCTCGACTTTTGTTCACATTTGGACCAGTATTTGGAATTTTACTGATGTTCGTAGGGTTTGGTCATGCCTACGTTTCTCACTCCTGAGAAAGACGAATGTTGGAGGATATGGATCGATTTTGAGCCATCAACATAATCATGGTAAAATACCGGTTTCCTCTACCCAGGCTCGATGAAATGTTAGACACGATCCTTTCTAAGATAGACCTTAAGAGTGGATACCATCAAATTTGCACCGGTTCGAGAGATAAGTGGAAAATAGCTGCCAAGATGACGGATCCTTTATATGAGTGGGTAGTTATGGCCTTTCGATTGACTAAAGCCCGGAGTACTTTTTTGTGTCTTATGACAGATGTAATGAGGCCATACATGGGCAAGTTCGTGGGTGTGTACGTCGATGAAGCCCTAATATACAGTACCTCAAGGAAGGGTCCCGAAATGAAAAGTGAGCCGAGGTCGAGGCTGTGACTCTGGTAGAGATTTTGGGGGTGGTCAGCAAACCTTTGTTGAATATTAGGGCGCCTATGACCCCAATGACCGCATCATGAAAACGGTTGAGATTGATGCTCCTAGCTTTTATGGTAGCCTGGAACCAAAAGTCTTCCTCAACTTTTGTTCACATTTGGACCAGTATTTGGAATTTTACTGATGTTCGTAGGGTTTGGTTTGCCAAATTGATACTGCTAGTACAAGCCAAACTTTATTTAACAAATATCGAGCGTAGGATTGAGAGAAGTGGGGAGTAGCCAATTGGTTAGTAAATTGACAGGAATGAAATCCTCCAATAGAAGTATCTGTTTCTGAGCTATCGTGATAGACTTTTAAATCAATTGAGGAGTTGTATTGGTGTTCGTAGGGTTTGGTTTGCCAAGATGATACTGGTAGGACAAGCCAATTCGTAGGGTTTGGTTTGCCAAGATGATATTGGTAGGACAAGCCAAACTTTATTTTACGAACATTGAGCGTAGGATTGAGAGAAGTGGCGAGTAGCCAATTGCTCAGTAAATTGAACAGAAAGAAATCGTCATAGAGAAGTATCCGTCTCTGACATATCGTGATAGACTTTTAAATCAATGCAATCCCTTCGCCAAGGATCTCTGTCTGTCACTGACTATATCGCATAGTATCTAAGCTTTGTATGGGTTTCCGATCTGAGCTTCAGAGAAAGCTCATTCCCCATTTTATCCATACTTTCGTGGACTCATATTAGGTGGCTACTGATTTAGAGCGGTATCTTAAACTGCAGTGTGAGAGTTGTTTTGACTACCTCAACTCGACTGCTAGGCTCTTCCATTGGTGCGGAACCTAATGTTGGAAATCTGCCTTTGAGTGCTAGTTTTTTTACTCCTTCAGTTTTGGGGACAACAACGGTGAGGAATTAATCGGTGGCAGTTCAAGAGGAAGGGGACAGACTCGTCCTTTTACTTGCAAGTCTTTGTACACTTTGCGATGCATTGTCCCACAGGAGAACCTACCATGCATTTGTATATTGAAGCCACAGAAGAGGAAAAGCCTAGAGATTTTGAAGAAAGTACCCTTGATCCTGAGTTCAGTCCAAGTTACAAGGACAATGAGGATGCTAATACCTCCTTGCGAAGGATCCATCTCCCGAGTCTGTAATTGACAAACCACCAGCTGTGACTCCAGTGTAGATGGAATTTTAGGCTGTTTTTCCTGATGGTTTACTAAATGAGGTTTCTCCAATGAGGGACATTCAATACGCTATAGATTTAGACTGCGGAGCAATTCTACCTAACCTCCGTAGTACCGAATGAATGTCATAGAGCATGCTGAGTTAAAATAGGAAGTTGATGAGCCTCTTGGAATGGGGTTCATTCGTTAGAGCATGTGACCTTGTGTCATGCCCACGTTTCTCACTCTTGCGAAAGACGAATGTTGGAGGATGTGCCTCGATTTTGAGCCATCAACATAATCATGGTAAAATACCGGTTTCCTCTTCCCAGGCTCGATGAAATGTTAGACACGATGGCTGGTGCCACGATCGTTTCTAAGATTGACCTTAAGAGTGGCTACCATCAAATTTGCACCGGTTCGGGAGAGAAGTGGAAAATAGCTTCCAAGACGACATATCCTTTCTATGAGTGGGTAGTTATGGCCTTTCGATTGACTAAAGCCCGGAGTACTTTTATGTGTCTTATGACAGATGTAATGAGGCCTTACATGGGCAAGTTCGTGGGTGTGTACGTCACTGATGCCCTAATATACAGTAACTCCAATGAAGAGTCTACAATGAGGAAGGGTCTCAAAATGAAAGGTGAGCCGAGGTCGAGGCTGAGACTGAGGTAGAGATCGTGGGGGTGGTCAGCAAACCTTTGTTGAATATTAGGGCGCCTATGACCCCAATGACCGCATCATGAAAACGGTTGAGATTGATGCTCCTAGCTTTAATGGTAGCTTGGAACCGAAAGTCTTCCTCGACTTTTGTTCACATTTGGACCAGTATTTGGAATTGTACTGATGTTCGTAGGGTTTGGTTTGCCAAGATGATACTGGTAGGACAAGCCAAACTTTATTTGACAAATATCGAGTGTAGGATTGAGGGAAGTGGCGAGTAGCCAATCGGTCAATAAATTGACAGGAATGAAATCCACCAAGAGAAGTATTTGTTTCTGAGCTATCGTGTTTGAGTTTTAAATCAATTGAGGAGTTGTACTGGTGTTCGTAGGGTTTGGTTTGCCAAGATGATATTGCGAGGACAAGCCAAACTTTATTTGACGAACATTGAGCGTAGGATTGAGAGAAGTGGCGAGTAGCCAATTGCTCAGTAAATTGAACGGAAAGAAATCCTCATAGAGAAGTATCCGTCTCTGACATTTCATGATAGACTTTTAAATCAATGCAATCCCTTCGCCAAGGATCTCTGTCTGTTACTGACTATATCGCATAGTATCCAAGCATCGTATGGGTTTCCGTTCTGAGCTTCAGAGAAAGCTCATTCCCCATTTTATCCATACTTTCAAGGACTCATATTAATTGGTTACTGATTTAGAGCGGTATCTTAAACTGCAGTGTGAGAGTTGTTTTGACTACCTCAACTCGACTGCTAAGTTCTTCCCTTGGAGCGGAACCTAATGTTGGAAATCAGCCTTTGAGAGCCAGTTTTTGTGCTCCCTCAGTTTTGGGGACAACAACGGTGAGGGATTGATCGGTGGAACTTCAAGAGGAAGGGGACAAACTCGTCCTTTAACTTGCAAGTCTTTGTACACTTTGCGATGCATTGTCCCACAAGAGAACCTACGAAGCATCTGTATAATGAAGCCACAGAAGAGGAAAAACCTAAAGATTTTGAAGAAAGAACCCTTGATCCTGAGTTCAGTCGAAGTGACGAGGACAGTGAGGATGCTAATACCTCCTTACTACGGATCCATCTCCCGAGTCAGTAATTGACAAACCACCAGATGTGACTCTAGTGTAGATGGAATTTTACGCTGTTTTTCCTGATTGTTTACTAAATGAGGTTTCTCTAATGAGGGACATTCAGTACGCTATCGATTTAGTCTGCGGAGCAACTCTACCTAACGTCCGTAGTACCGAACAAATCTCATAGAGCATGTTGAGTTAAGATAGGAAGTCGATGAGCTTCTTAGAATGAGGTTCATTCGATAGAGCATGGGACCTTGTGTCATGCCTACGTTTCTCACTCCTGAGAAAGACTAATGTTGGAGGATGTGCATCGATTTTGAGCCATCAACATAATCATGGTAAAATACCGGTGTCCTCTACCCAGGCTCGATGAATGGTAGACACGATCCTTTCTTAGATAGACCGTAGGAGTGGCTACCATCAAATTTGCACCGGTTCGGGAGATAAGTGGAAAATAGCTTCCAAGACGACGGATCCTTTATATGAGTGGGTAGTTATGGCCTTTCGATTGACCAAAGCCCGGAGTACTTTTATGTGTCTTATGACAGATGTAATGAGGCCATACATGGGCAAGTTCGTGGGTGTGTACGTCGATGATGCCCTAATATATAGTACCTCTAAGGAAGAGTCTACAATAAGGAAGGGTCCCGAAATGAAATGTGAGTCGAGGTCGCGGCTGAGACTCAGGTAGAGATCGTGGGGGTGGTCAACAAACCTTTGTTGAATATTAGGGCGCCTATGACCCCAATGACCGCATCATGAAAATGGTTGAGATTGATGCTCGTAGCTTTTATGGTAGCCTGGAACCAAAAGTCTTCCTCGACTTTTGTTCACATTTGGACCTGTATTTGGAATTTTACTGATGTTCGTAGGGTTTGGTTTGCCAAGATGATACTGGTAGGACAAGCCAAACTTTATTTGGCAAATATCGAGCGTAGGATTGAGAGAAGTGGCGAGTAGCCAATTGCTCAGTAAATTGACAGGAATGAAATCCTCCAAGAGAAGTATCTGTTTCTGAGCTATCGTGATAGACTTTTAAATCAATTGAGGAGTTGTACTAGTGTTCGTAGGGTTTGGTTTGCCAAGATGATACTGGTAGGACAAGCCAAACTTTATTTTACGAACATTGAGTGTAGGACTGATATAAGTGGCGAGTAGCCAATTGCTCAGTAAATTAAACGGAAAGAAATCCTCATAGAGAAGTATCCGTCTCAGACTTATCGTGATAGACTTTTAAATCAATGCAATCCCTTCGCCCCGGATCTCTGTCTGTCGCTGACTATATCTCATAGTATCTAAGCTTCGTATGGGTTTCCGATCTGAGCTTCAGAGAAACCTCATTCCCCATTGTATCCATACTTTTGAGGACTCATATTAGGTGGCTCCGGATTTAAAGCGGTATCTTAAACTGTAGTGTGAGAGTTGTTTTGACTACCGCAACTCGACTGCTAAGCTCTTCCTTAGGAGCGAGACCTAATGTTGGAGATCAGCCTTTGAGAGCCAGTTTTTGTACTCCCTTAGTTCTGAGGACAACAAAGGTAACGGAGTGATCGGTGGAACTTCAAGAGGAAGGGGACAGACTGGTCCTTTAATTTGCAAGTCTTTGTACACTTTGCGATCCATTTTCCCACAAGAGAACCTACCAAGCATCTGTATATTGAAGCCAGAGAAGACGAAAAGCCTAGAGATTTTGAAGAAAGAACCCTTGATCCTGAGTTCAGTCCAAGTTACGAGGACATTGAGGATGCTAATACCTCCTTGCTAAGGATCCATATTTCGAGTCTGCAATTGACAAACCAACAGATGGGACTCCAGTGTATATGGAATTTTAGGCTGTTTTTCCTGATGGTTTACTAAATAAGGTTTCTCCAATGAGGGACATTCAGTACGCTATCGATTTAGTCCGTGGAGCAACTCTACCTAACCTCTGTAGTACCGAATGAATATCATAGAGCATGCTGAGTTAAAATAGGAAGTTGACGAGCTTCTTAGAATGGGGTTCATTCGTTAGAGCATAAGACCTTGTGTCATGCCTACGTTTCTCCCTCTTGAGAAAGACGAATGTTGGAGGATGTGCATCGATTTTGAGCCATCAACATAATCATGGTAAAATATTGGTTTCCTCTACCCAGGGATGATGAAATGTTAGACATGATGGCTTGTGCCACGATCCTTTCTAAGATAGACCTTAAGAGTGGCTACCATCAAATTTGCACCGGTTCGGGAGATAAGTGGAAAATAGCTTTCGAGACGACGGATCCTTTATATGAGTGGTAGTTATGGCCTTTTGATTGCCTAAAGCCCGGAGTACTATGACAGATGTAATGAGGCCTTACATGGGCAAGTTCGTGGGTGTGTACGTCGATGATGCCCTAATATACAGTACCCCCAAGTAAGAGTCTACAATGAGGAAGGGTCCCGAAATGAAAAGTGAGCCGAGGTCGAGGCTGAGACTCAGGTAGAGATCGTGGGGGTTGTCACCAAACCTTTGTTGAATATTAGGGAGCCTATATCCCAACCGACCGCATCATGAAAACGGTTAAGATTGATGCTCCTAGCTTTTATTGTAGCCAGGAACTAAAAGTCTTCCTCGACTTTTTGTCACATTTGGACCAGTATTCGGAATTTTACTGATGTTCGTAGGGTTTGGTTTGCCAAGATGATACTGGTAGGACAAGCCAAACTTTATTTGACAAACATCGGGCGTAGGATTGAGGGAAGTGGCGAGCAGCCAATTGCTCAGTAAATTGATAGGAAAGAAATCTTCCAAGAGAAGTATCTGTCTCTGAGCTATCGTGATAGACTTTTAAATCAATTGAGGAGTTGTACTGATTTTCGTAGGGTTTGGTTTGCCAAGATGATACTGGTAGGACAAGCCAAACTTTATTTGACAAACATCGAGCTTAGGATTGGGAGAAGTGGCGAGTAGCCAATACCTCACTAAATTGATAGGAATGAAATCCTCATAGAGAAGTATTTGTCTCTGACTTATCGTGATAGACTTTTAAATCAATGCGATCCCTTCGTGAAGGATCTATGTCTGTCACTAAGTATATTGCAAAGTATCTAATCTTCGTAAGAATTTTCGATCTGAGCTTCAGAGAAACCTCATTCCCCATTGTATCCATACTTTTGTGGACTCATATTATGTGGCTCAGGATTTGAAGCGGTATCTTAAACTGTAGGGTGAGTGTTGTTTTGACTACCGCTCTTCCCTAGGAACGAAACCTAATATTGGAAATCAGCTTTGAGAGCCAGTTTTCGTACTCCTTCGGTTTTGGGGACAACAATGGTATGGGAGTGATAGGTGGAACTTCAAGAGGAAGGGGACAGAATCATACTTTAATTTGCAAGTCTTTGTACACTTTGCGATCCATTGTCCCACAAGAGAACCTACCAAGGATCTATATATTGAAGCCATAGAAGAGGAAAAGCCTAGTGATTTTGAAGAAAGAACCCTCGATCCTGAATTCCGTCCAAGTTACGAGGACAGTGAGGAAGCTAATACCTTCTAGCTGTGGATCCATCTCTTGAGTCTGTAATTGACAAACCAACAGATGTGACTCCAGTTTAGATGGAATTTTAGGATGTTTTTCCTGATGGTTTACTAAATGAGGTTTCTCCAATGAGGGATATTCAGAATGCTATCGATATAGTCCGCGGAGCAACTCTCCCTAACCTCCGTAGTACCGAATGAATCTCATATAGCATGCTGAGTTAAAATAGGAAGTCGATGAGCTTCTTAGAATGGGGTTCATTCAATAGAGCATGTGACCTTGTGTCATGCCTACGTTTCTCACTCCTGAGAAAGACGAATGTTGGAGGATGTGCATCGATTTTGAGCCATCAACATAATCATGGTAAAATACCTGTTTCCTCTACCCAGGCTTGATTAAATGTTAGACACGATGGCTGGTGCCACGATCCTTTCTAAGATAGACCTTCAGAGTGGCTACCGTCAAATTTGCACCGGTTCGAGAGATAAGTGGAAAATAGCTTTCAAGACGATGGTTCCTTTACGTGAGTGGTAGTTATGGCCTTTTGATTGACCAAGGCCCGGAGTACTTTTTTGTGGGTTATGACAGATGTATTGAGGCCTTACATGGGCAAGTTCGTGGGTGTGTACGTCGATGATGTCCTAATTTACCGTACCCCCAATGAAGAGTCTACAATGAGGAAGGGTCCCGAAATGAAAAGTGAGCCGAGGTCGAGGCTGAGAATCGGGTAGAGATCGTGAGGGTGGTCACCAAACCTTTGTTGAAATATTAGGGCGCCTATGACCCCAACGACCGCATCATAAAAACGGTTAAGATTGATGTTCCTAGCTTTTATTGTAGCCAGGAACCAAAAGTCTTCCTCGACTTTTGTCGTGCTTCGTAGAATGGGGTTCATTCGAGAGAGAATGTGACCTTGTGTCGTGCTTACGTTTCTCACCTGTGAAAGAAGAATGTTGGAGGAATTGCATCTATTTCGAGCCATCAAAATAATCATGGTAAAATATCGATTTCTTCTATCCATGGTCGATGAAATGTTAAATTCGATGGCTGGTGCCACGATCGTTTCTAAGATAGACCTTAAGTGTGGCTACCATCAAATTCTCACCGGTTCGGGAGATAAGTGGAAAATCGCTTTCAAAGGGACGGATCGTTTATATGAGTCGGTAGTTATGGGATTTTGATTGGCCAAAGCCTGGAGTACTTTTTTGTGGTTTATGACACTGGTGTTGAGGCTTTCATGGGCAAGTTCGGGGTTGTGTACGTTGATGATGCGCTAATATACAGTACCTCCAAGGAAAAGTTTACAATGAGGAAAGGTCCCGTAATGAAGGGTGAGCTGTGGTCGAAGCTGAGACTCAGGTGGAGATCGTGGGGGTTGGTCACCAACCCTTTGCTGAATATTAGGGCGCCAATGACCCCAACGACTGCATCATGAAATCGGTTAAGATTGATGCTCCTAGCTTCTATGGTAGCCTGGAACCAAAAGTGTTTGTCGACTTTTTGTCACATTTGGACCACTATTTGGAATTTTACTGATGTTAGTATGGTTTGGTTTGCCAAGATGATACTAGTAGGACACGCCAACTTTATTTGACAAACATTGAGCACAGGATTGAGAGAAGTGGAGAGTAGCCACTTGCTCATTAAATTGAAAGGAAAGAAATCCTCAAAAAGATGTAATTGTCTCTGAGCTATCGTATTAGACTTTTAAATCAATGGAGGAGTTGTACTTATGTTCATAGGGTTTGGTTTGCCAAGATGATACTAGTAGGACAAGCCAAACTTTATTTGACAAACATCGAGCGTAGGATTGAGAGAAGTGGCGAGTAGCCAATTGCTCAGTAAATTGAAAGGAAAGAAATACTTATAGAGAAGTATCTGTCTCTGACTTATCATGATACACTTTTAAATGAATGCAATCCCTTCGCCCAGGATCTATGTCTGTTGCTGACTATATCTCAAAGTATCTAAGTTTCGTATGGGTTTCCGATCAGAGCTTTAGAGAAAGCTCATTCCCCATTTTATCCATACTTTCGAGGACTCATATTAGGTGGCTCAGGATTTAGAGCGGTATCTTAAACTGCAGTGTGAGAGTTGTTTTGACAACCGCAACTCGACTGCTAAGCTCTTACCAAGGAGCGAAACCTAATGTTGGAAATCTGCCTTTGCGAGTCAGGTTTTGTACTCCTTCAGTTTTGGGGACAACAAAGGTAAGGGAGTGATTGGTGGAACTTCAAGAGGAAGGGGACAGACTCGTCCTTTAACTGGCAAGTCTTTGTACACTTTGCGATCCATTGTCCCACAAGAGAACCTACCAAGCATCTGTATATTGAAGTCACAAAAGAGGAAAAGCCTAGAGATTTTGAAGAAAGAACCCTTGATCCTGAGTTCAGTCCAAGTGACGAGGACAGTGAGGAAGCTAATACCTCCTTACTACGTATCCTTCTCCCGAGTCTGTAATTGACAAACCACCAGATGTGACTCCAGTGTAGATGGAATTTTAGGCTGTTTTTCTTGATGGTTTACTAAATGAGGTTTCTCCAATGAGGGACATTCAGTACGCTATCGATTTAGTTCGCGAGGCAACTCTACCTAACTTCCGTAGTACCGAATGAATCTCATAGAGCATGCTGAGTTAAAATAGGAAGTTGATGAGATTCTTAGAATGGGGTTCATTCGTTAGAGCATCTGACATTGTGTCAAGCCTACATTTCTCACTCCTGAAAAAGATGAATGTTGGAGGATGTGTATCGATTTTGAGCCATCAACGTAATCATGGTAAAATACAGGTTTCCTCTACCCAGGCTCGATGAAATGTTAGACACGATGGCTGGTGCCACGATCGTTTCTAAGATTGACCTTAAGAGAGGCTACCATCAAATTTGCACCGGTTCTGGAGATAAGTGGAAAATTGCTTTCAAGACGACGGATCCTTTATATGAGTGGTAGTTATTGTCTTTTGATTGCGCAAAGCCCGGAGCACTTTTATGAAGCTCATTACAGATGTAATGGGGCCTTTCATGGGCAAGTTCGTGGGTGTGTACGTTGATGATTCCCTAATATACAGTACCCCCAAGGAAGAGTCTACAATGGGGAAGAGTCCCGAAATGAAAAGTGAGTCGAGGTCGAGGCTGAGACTCAAGTAGAGATCGTGGGGGTGGTCACCAAACCTTTGTTGAATATTAGGGCGCCTATGACCCAAACGACCGCCTCTTGAAAACGGTTAAGATTGATGCTCCTAGCTTTTATGGTACCCTGGAACCAAAGTCTTCCTCGACTTTTTGTCACATTTTGGACCAGTATTTGGAATTTTACTAATGTTCGTAGGGTTTGGTTTGCCAAGATGATACTGGTAGGAGAAGCCAAACTTTATTTGACAAACATCGAGCGCAGGATTGAGGGAAGTGGCGAGCAGCCAATTGCTCAGTAAATTGACAGGAAAGAAATCCTCCAAGAGAAGTATCTGTCTCTGAGCTATCGTGATAGGCTTTTAAATCAATTGAGGAGTTGTACTGATGTTCGTAGGGTTTGGTTTGCCAAGATTATACTAGTAGGACAAGTCAAACTTTATTTTACAAACATCCTGCGTAGGATTGCGAGAAGTGGCGAGTAGCCAATTGCTCAGTAAATTGAAAGGAATGAAATCCTCATAGAGAAGTATCTGTCTCTGACTTATCGTGATAGACTTTTAAATCAATGCAATCCCTTCGCCAATGATCTATGTCTGTCGCTGAGTATACCGCAAAGTTTCTAAGTTTCGTATGGATTTCCGATCTGAGCTTCAGAGAGAGCTCATTCCCCATTTTATCCATACTTTCGAGGACTCATATTAGGTGGCTCAGGATTTAGAGCGGTATCTTAAACTGCAGTGTGGGAGTTTTTTTGACTACCGCAACTTGATTGGTAAGCTCTTCCCTAGGAGTGACACCTAATGTTTGAAGTCAGTCTTTGAGAGCCAGCTTTTGTACTCCTTCAGTTTTGGGGACAACAAATGTAAGGGAGTGATCGGTGGAAATTCGAAAGGACGGGGACAGAATCATCTTTTAACTTGCAAGTCTTTGGACACTTTGCGATCCATTGTCCCACAGGAGAACCTACGAAGCATCTGTATATTGAAGCCACAGAAGAGGAAAAGCCTAGAGATTTTGAAGAAAAAACCCTTTATCCTGAGTGCAGTCTAAGTGACGAGGACGGTGAGGAAGCTAATACCTCCCTGCTAAGGATCAATCTCCTGAGTCTGTAATTGAAAAACCACCAGATGTGACTCCAGTGTAGATGGAATTTTCGGCTGTTTTTCCTAATGATTTACTAAATGATGTTTCTTCAATGTGGGACATTCAGTACGCTATCGATTTTGTCCGCGGTGCAATTCTACCAAACCTTTGTACTACGGAATGAATCTCATAAAGCATGCCGAGTTAAAACAGAAAGTTGATGAGCTGCGGAGAATGGGGTTCATTCGAGAGAGCATGTGATCTTGTGTCGTGCTTTCATTTCTCACTCCTGAGAAAGAAGAATGTTGGAGGATGCGCATCTATTTCGAGCCATGCTCAATGAAATGTTAGACATGATGGCTGGAGCCACGATCGTTTCTAAGATAGACCTTAAGAGTGGCTACCATTAAATTCTCACCGTTTCAGGAGATAAGTGGAAAATCGCTTATAAGAGGACGGATCGTTTATATGAGTCTTTAGTTATGGCCTTTTGATTGATCAAAGCCTGCAGTACTTTTTTGTGGTTTATGACATAGGTCTTGAGGCTTTCATTGGGAAGTTCGGGGGTGTGTACGTCGTTGATGCCCTAATATACAGTGCCTCCAGGGAAAAGTCTACAATGATGAAGGGTCCCGTAATGAAGAGTGAGCCGAGGTTGAGGCTGAGACTATGGTAGAGATCGTGGGGGTGGTCACCAACCCTTTGCTGAATATTAGGGCGCCTATGACCCCAACGACCGTATAATGAAAACGGTTAAGATTGATGCTCCTAGCTTTTATGGTAGCATGGAACCAAAAGTCTTCCTCGACCTTTTGTAACATTTGGACCAGTATTTGGAAATTTACTGATGTTCGTAGGGTTTGGTTTGCCAAGATGATACTGGTAGGACAAGCCAAACTTTATTTGACAAACATCGAGCGTAGGATTGAGAGAAGTGGCGAGTAGCCAATTGCTCAGTAGCCAATTGCTCAGTAAATTGAAAGGAAAGAAATCCTCAAAGAGAAGTAATTGGCTTTGAGCTATCGTGATAGACTTTTAAATCAATGGAGGAGTTGTACTGATGTTCGTAGGGTTTGGTTTGCCAAGATGATACTGGTAGGACAAGCCAAACTTTATTTGACAAACATCGAGCGTAGGATTGAGAGAAGTGGCGAGTAGCCAATTGCTCAGTAAATTGAAAGGAAAGAAATCTTAATAGAGAAGTATCTGTCTCTGACTTATCGTGATAGACTTTTAAATCAATGCAATCCGTTCGCCAAGGATCTATGTCTGTCGCTAAGTATACCGCAAAGTATCTAAGTTTTGTATGGATTTCCGATCTGTGCTTCAGAGAGAGCTCATTCCCCATTTTATCCATACTTTCGAAGACACATATTAGGTGGCTTAGGATTTAGGGCGGTCTCTTAAACAGCAGTGTGAGAGTTGTTTTGAGTCCCGCAACTCAATTGCTAAGCTCTTCCCTAGGAGTTAAACCTAATGTTGGAAGTCAGCCTTTGAGAGCCAATTTTTGTACTCTTTCAGTTTTGGGGACAACTTAGCTATGGGAGTGATCGGTGGAAACTTCAAGTGGACGGGGACAGACTCGTACTTTAACTTGCACATCTTTGGACACTTTGCGATACATTGTCCCACAAGGGAACGTACAAGAATCTGTATATTGAAGCCACAGAAGAGGAAAAGCCTAGAGATTTTGATGGAAAAACCCTTTATCCTGAGTTCAGTCCTAGTGACGAGGATAGTGAGGATGCTAATACCTCCTTGCTAAGGATTCATCTCCCGAGTCTGTAATTGACAAACCACCGGATGTGACTCAAGTGTAGATGAAATTTTAGGCTGTTTTCCTGATGGTTTACTAAATGAGGTTTCTCCAATGAGGGACATTCAGTATGCATTCGATTTAGTCCGCGGAGCAATTCTACCTAACCTCTGTACTACCTAATGAATCTCATGGAGCATGCTGAATTATAATAGAAAGTGATGAGCTTCGTAGAATGGGGTTCATTCGAAAGAGCATGTGACCTTGTGTCGTCCTTACATTTCTCACTTCTGAGAAAGACGAATGTTGGAGGATGTGCATCTATTACGAGCCATCAACATAATCGTGGTAAAATACCGGTTTCTTCTACCCATGCTCGATGAAATGTTAGACACGATCGCTGGTGCCACGATCGTTTCTAAGATAGACCTTAATAATGGCTACCATCAAATTCTCATCGGTTCGGGACATAAGTGGGAAATCGCTTTCAAGACGGCGGATCGTTTATATAAGTGGGTAGGTATGGTCTTTTCATTGACCAAAGCCTGGAGTACTTTTTTGTGGGTTATGACACAAGTATTGAGGCTTTCATTGGCAAGTTCGGGGGTGTACGTCGATTATGCCCTAATATACAGTACCTCCAGGGTAAAGTCTACAATGAGGAAGGGTCCCGTAATGAAGAGTGAGCCGAGGTCGAGGCTAAGACTCATGAAAATGGTTAAGATTGATGCTCCTAGCTTTTATGGTAGCATGGAACCAAAAGTCCTCTACTTTTTGTCACATTTGGACCATTATTTGGAGTCGTACTGATGTTCGTAGGGTTGGGTTTGCCTAGATGATACTGGTAGGACAAACCAAACTTTGTTGGATGAACATCGAGTGTAGGATTGAGAGAAGTGGTGAGTAGCCAATTACTCAGTAAATTGAAAGGAAAGAAATCCTCAAAGAGAAGTATTTGTCTCTGAGCTATCGTGACAGACTTTTAAATCAATGTAGGTGTTGTACTGATTTTCGTAGGGTTTGGTTTGCCAAGATGATACTGGTAGGACAAGCCAAACTTTATTTGACAAACATCGAGAGTGGGACTGAGAGAAGTGGCGAGTAGCCAAATGCTCAGTAAATTGAAAGGAAAGAAATCCTTAAAGAAAAGTATCTGTCTCAGACCTATCGTGATAGACTTTACAATTAATGTAATCCCTTCGCCATGGATCTACGTCTGTCGCTGACTATATCGCAAACTATCTAAGTTTCGTATGGGTTTCCGATCTGAGTTTCAGAGAGAGCTCATTCCCCATTTTATCCATACTTTCGGGGACACATATTAGGTGGCTCAAGATTTAGAGCGGTATCTTAAACTGCAGTGTGAGTGTTGTTTTGACTACCGCAACTCGATAGCTAAGCTCTTCTCTAGGAGCGAAACCTAATGTTGGAAGTCAGCCTTTAAGAGCCAGTTTTTGTTCTCCTTCAGTTTTGAGGACAACAAAGGTGAGGGAGTGATTGGTTGAACTGCAAGTGGAAGGGGATAGACTTGTGTCTGGCCCATTCCATTGAGCCAATTGCTCGGTAAATTGAAAGGAAAGAAATCCTCAAAGAAAAGTATCTGTCTCTGACTTATCGTGATAGACTTTTAAATCAAAGCAATCCCTTCGCCAAGGATCTACGTCTGTCGCTGACTATATCGCAAACTATCTAAGTTTCGTATCGGTTTCCGATCTAAGTTTCAAACAGAGCTCATTCCCCATTTTATCCATACTTTCGAGGACACATATTAGGTGGCTCAGGATTTAGAGCGGTATCTTAAATAGCAATGTGAGTTGTTTTGACTACCGCAACTTGATTGCTAAGCTCTTCCCTAGGATCGAAACCTAATGTTGGAAGTCAGCCTTTGAGAGCCTATTTTAGTACCCCTTCAGTTTTGGGGACAACAAAGGTAAGGGAGTGATCGGTGGAACTTCAAGTGGAAGGGGACAGACTTGTGCTTTAACTTGCAAGTCTTTGGACACTTTGGGATCCATTGTCCACAAGAGAACCTACCAAGCATCTGTATATCGAAGCCACAGAAGAGGAAAAGCCTAGAGATTTTGAAGAAAAAACCCTTGATCCTGAGTTCAGTCCAAGTGATGTGGACATTGAGGAAGCTAATACCTCCTTGCTAAGGATCCATCTCCTAAGTCTGTAATAGACAAACCACCAGATGTGACTCCAGTGTAGATGGAATTTTAAGCTGTTTTTCTTGATGGTTTACTAAATGAGGTTTCTCCAATTACGGACATTCAGTACACTATCGATTTAGTTCGCGGAGCATTTTCTACCTAACCTCCGTACTACCGAATGAATCTCATAGAACATGTTAGAGCTCAAATAGAATGTTGATGAGCTTCTTCAAATGGGGTTCATTCGAGAGAGCATGTGGTCATGTGTCATGCCTACGTTTCTCATTCCTGAGAAAGTCAATTGTTGGAGAATGTGCATCGATTTTGAGCCATCAACATAATCATGGTGAAATACTGGGAGATAAGTGGAAAATTGAAAGGAAAATAGCTTTCAAGACGACGTATCGTTTATATGAGTGGGTGGTTAAGGCCTTTTGATTGACCAAAGCCAGAGTACTTTTATGAGGGTTATAACAGATGTATTGAGGCCTTTCATGGGCAACTTCATGGGTGTGTACATCGATGATGCCCTAATATACAGTACCTCCAAGGTAGAGTGTACTTTTATAAGAGTGAGCCGAGGTCGAGGCTGAGACTCTGGTAGAGATGTGGGGGTGGGTACCAACCCTTTGCTGAATATTAAGGCGCTAATGACCCCAACAACCGCATCATGAAAACGGTTAAGATTGATGCTCTTAGCTTTTATGGTTGCTTGGAACCAAAAGTCTTCCTCGACTTTTTGTCACATTTGGACCAGTTTTTGGAATTTTACTGATGTTCATATGGTTTGGTTTTCCAAGATGATATTGGTAGGACAAGCAAAACTTTATTTGACAAACATCGAGCGTAGGATTCAGAGAAGTGGCGAGTAGCCAATTGCTCAGTAAATTGAAAGGAAAGAAATCCTCAAAGTGAAGTATCTGTCTCTGAGCTATCGTGATAGACTTTTAAATCAATGATGGAGTTGTACTGATGTTCGTAGGATTTGGTTTGCCAAGATGATACTGGTAGGACAAGCCAAACTTTATTTGACAAACATCGAGTGTAGGATTGAGAGAAGTGTCGAGTAGCCAAATGCTCAGTAAATTGAAAAGAAAGAAATCCTCAAAAAGAAGTATTTGTCCCTGAGCTATCGTGATAGACTTTTAAATCAATGTAATCCCTTCGCCAAAGATCTATGTGTGTCCCTGACTATATCGCAAACTATCTAAGTTTCGTATGGGTTTCCGATCCGAGTTTCTGAGAGAGCTCATTCCCCATTTTATCTATACTTTCGAGGACACATATTAGGTAATTCAGGATTTAGAGCGGTATCTTAAACAGCAGTGTGAGAGTTGTTTTGACTCCCGCAACTCGATTGCTAAGCTCTTCCCTAGGAGCGAAACCTAATGTTGGAAGTTAGCCTTTAAGAGCCAATTTTTGTACTCCTTCAGTTTTGGGGACAACTAAGCTAAGGGAGTGATCGGTGGAAACTTCAAGTGGAAGGGGACAGACTCGTCCTTTAACCTGGAAGTCTTTGGACACTTTGCGATCCATTGTCCCACAAGAGAACCTACCAAGCATCTGTATATTGAAGCCACAGAAGAGGAAAAGCCTAGAAATTTTGAAAAAAAAACCCTTGATCCTGAGTTCAGTCCCAGTGACGAGGACAGTGAGGAAGCTAATACCTCCTTGCTAATGATCCATCTCCTGTTTGTAATTGACAAACCACCAGATGTGACTCCAGTATAGATGGAATTTTCGGCTATTTTTCCTGATTATTTACTAAATGAGGTTTCTCCAATGAGGGACATTCAGCACGCTATCGATTTAGTCCGCGGAGCAACTCTACCTAACCTCTGTACTACTGAAAGAATCTCATAGAGCATGTTGAGTTAAAATAGAAAGTTGATGACTTCTTAGAATGGGGTTCATTCGAGAGAGCATGCCACCTTTTGTCATGCCTACGTTTCTCACTCCTGAGAAAGACGAATGTTGAAAGATGTGCATCGATTTTGGGCCATCAACTTAATCATGGTAAAATACCAGTTTCCTCTACTCAGGCTCGATGAAATGTTAGACACGATGGCTGGTGCCACTATCCTTTCTAAGATAGACCTTAAGAGTGGCTACCATCAAATTTGCATCGGTTCGGGAGATAAGTGAAAATAGCTTTCAAGACATACGGATCGTTTATATGAGTGGGTAGTTATGGCCTTTTGATTGACCCAAGCCCTTCATGGGCAAGTTCGTGGGATTGTACGTCGATGATGCCCTAATATACAATACCTCCAAGGAAGTGTCTACGATGAGGAAGGGTCACGAAATGAAGAGTGAGACGAGGTCGAGGCTTAAACTCAGGTAGAGATCGTGGGGGTTTGTACCAACCCTTTGCTGACCAAGATGATACAGGTAGGACAAGCCAAACTTTATTCGACAAACATCGAGCGTAGGATTGAGAGAAGTGGCGAGTAGCTAATTGCTCAATAAATTGAAAGGAAAGAAATCATCAAAGAGAAGTATCTGTCTCTGAGTTGTCATGATAGACTTTTAAATCAATGGAGGAGTTGTACTGATGTTCGTTGGGTTTGGTTTGCCAAGATGATACTGGTGGGACAAGCAAAACTTTATTTGACAAACATTGAGCGTAGGATTGAGAGAAGTGGCGAGTAGCCAATTGCTCAGTAAATTGAAAGGAAAGAAATACTCAAAGACAAGTACCTGTCTCTGGCCTATCGTGATAGACTTTTAAACTAATGCAATCCCTTCGCTAAGGATCTATGTTTGTCGCTGACTATATTGCGAACTATCTAAGTTTCGTATGGGTTTCCGATCTGAGTTTCAGAGAGAGCTCATTTCCCATTATATCCATACGTTCGATGACACATATTATGTGGCTCAGGATTTAGTGCGGTATCTTAAACAGTAGTGTGAGAGTTGTTTTGACTCCCGCAACTCAATTGCTAAGCTCCTCCCTTGGAGCAAAACCTAATGTTGGAAGTCAGCCTTTGAGAGCCAATTTTTGTACTCCTTCAGTTTTAGGGACAACTAAGCTAATGGGGTGATCGGTGGAAACGTCAAGTGGAAGGGGACATACTCGTCCTTTAACTTGCAAGTCTTCAGACACTTCGCGATCCGTTGTCCCACATGAGAACCTACCAAGAATCTGTATATTGAAGCCACAAAAGAGGAAAAGCCTAGAGATTTTGAAGAAAAAACCCTTGATCCTGAGTTCAGTCCCTGTGACGAGGACAGTGAGGAAGCTAATACCTCATTGCTAAGGATCCATCTCCTGAATCTGTAATTGACAAACCACCAGATGTGACTCCTGTGTAGATGGAATTTTAGGTCGTTTTTCTTGATGGTTTACTAAATAAGGTTTCTCCAATGATGGACATTTAGTACCCTTTCGATTTAATCCGCGGTGCAATTCTACCTAACCTCCGTACTACCGAATGAATCTCATAGAGCATGCATAATTAAAATCGAAAGTTGATGAGCTTCTTAGAATGGGGTTCATTCGAGAGAGCATGTGACCTCGTGTCGTGCTTACGTTTCTCAGTCCTGAGAATGACAAATGTTGGAGGATGTGCATCTATTTCGAGCGATCAACATAATCATGGTAAAATAGCGGTTTCTTCTTCCCATGCTCGATGAAATGATAGACATGATGGCTGGTGCCACGATCGTTTCTAAGATAGAACTTAAGAGTGGCTACCATCAAATTCTCACCGGTTCGGGAGATAAGTGGAAAATCGCTTTCTAGACGACGGATCGTTTATATGAGTGGGTAGTTATGGCCTTTTGATTGACCAAAGCCCGGAGTACTTTTATGTGGGTTATGACAGGTGCATTGAGGCCTTTCATGGGCAAGTTCGTGGGTGTGTACGTCGATGATGCCCTAATATACAGTACCTCCAAGGAAGAGTCTACAATGAGGAAGGGTCCCGAAATGAAGAGTGAGCCGAGGTCGAGGCTGAGACTCAGGTAGAGATTGTGGGGGTGGTCACCAACCCTTTGCTGAATATTAGGGCGCCTATCACCCCAACGACCGCATCATGAAAACGGTTAAGATTGATGCTCCTAGCTTTTATGGTAGCCTGGAACCAAAAGCCTTCCTCGACTTTTTGTCACATTTGGACCAGTATTTGGAATTTTACTGATGTTCGTAGGGTTTGGTTTGCCAAGATGATACTGGTAGGACAAGCCAAACTTTATTTGCCAAACATCGAGCATAGGATTGAGAGAAGTGGCGAGTAGCCAATTGCTCAGTAAATTGAAAGGAAAGAAATCCTCAAAGAGAAGTATTTCTCTCTGAGGTGATAGACTTTTAAATCAATGTAGGAGTTGTACTGAGGTTCGTAGGGTTTGGTTTGCCAAGATGATACTGTAGGACAAGGTAAACTTTATTTGACAAACATCGAGCGTAGGATTGAGAGAAGTGGCGAGTAGCCAATAGCTCAGTAAATTGAAAGGAAAGAAATCTTGAAAGAGAAGTATCTGTCTCTGACCTATCGTGCTAGACTTTTAAACCAATGCAATCCCTTCGCCAAGGATCTATGTGTGTCGCTGACTATATCGCAAACTATCTAAGTTTCGTATGGGTTTCCGATCTGAGTTTCAGAGAGAGCTCATTCCCCATTTTATCCATACTTTCGAGGGCACATATTAGGTGGCTCAGGATTTAGAGCGGTATCTTAAACAGCAGTGTGAGTTGTTTGACTCCCGCAACTCGATTGCTAAGCTCTTCCCTAGGAGCGAAACCTAATGTTAGAAGTCAGCCTTTGAGAGCCAGTTTTTGTACTCCTTCAGTTTTGGAGACAACTTAGCTAAGGGAGTGATCAGTGGAAACTTTAAGTGGAAGGGGACAGACTCGTCCTTTAACTTGCAAGTCTTTGGACACTTTGCAATCCATTGTCCCACAAGAGAACCTACCAAGAATCTGTATATTGAAGCCACAGAAGAGGACGAATCTGTCCCCTTCCTGAGTTCAGTCCTAGTGACGAGGACAGTGAGAAGCTAATACCTCCTTGCTAAGGATCCATCTCCTGAGTCTGTAATTGACAAACCACCAGATGTGACTCCGGTCTGGATGGAATTTTAGGCTGTTTTTCCTGGTGGTTTACTAATTGAGGTTTCTCCAATGAGGGACATTCAGTACGCTTTCGATTTAGTCCGCAAAGCAATTCTACCTAACCTGCGTACTACCGAATGAATCTCATAGAGCATGCTGAATTAAAATAGAAGGTTGATGAGCTTCCTAGAATGGGGTTCATTCGAGAGAGCATGTGACCTTGTGTCGTTCTTACGTTTCTCACTCTTGAGAAAGAAGAATGTTGGAGGATGTGCATCTATTTCGAGCCATCAACATAATCATGGTAAAATACCAATTTCTTCTACCCATGCTCTATGAAATGTTAGACACGATGGCTGGTGCCGTGATCGTTTCTAAGATAGACCTTAAGAGTGGCTACCATCAAATTCTCACCAGTTCGGGAGATAAGTGGAAAATCGCTTTCAGGACGACAGATCGTTTATATGAGTGGGTAGTTATGGCCTTTTGATTGACCAAATCCCGGAGTACTTTTTTGTGGGTTATGACCCAGGTATTGAGGCTTTCATTGGCAAGTTCGGGGATGTGTACGTCGATTATGCCCTAATATACAGTACCTCCAAAGAAAAGTCTACAATGAGGAAGGGTCCCGTAATGAAGAGTGAGCCGAGGTCGAGGCTGAGACTCGGGTAGAGATCGTGGGGGTAGTCACCAACCCTTGGTTGAATATTAGGGCGCCTATGACCCCAACGAGCGCATCATGAAAACGGTTAAGATTGATGCTCCTTGCTTTTATGGTAGCCTGGAACCAAAAGTCCTCGACTTTTTGTCACATTTGGACCATTATTTGGAGTTGTACATTCGGCCACCAGCACCACATTTTCTCTTTGAGCAAGCTCATCTCCTTCTTTGCCCTCTTGGGTTCCAGAGAGGGTCTCGACCATTCCCGCCTTCTCTTGTCCCAAATCCATCAACCCAACTTATTCATATGGAACACCATGATCAGAGGCTACTCTTGCAGTAACGCACCTCAAGAAGCTATCCTTTTCTATAAGTCTTTGATCGACAACGGTATCACCTCTCCTAACAACTTCACCTTCCCCTTTTTACTAAATTCGTGTGCAAGGCTATCAAATGTCGAGTCAGGACAGGAAATTCATTCCCATGTAATAAAGAACGGGTTCGAATCGGATCTATTTGTTAGGAATTCTCTCATTCTTTTTTTTTTCTATTTTTGGAGATTTAGATCATGCCCGCCATTTATTCGGTGAAAGTCTCAATAGAGATCTCGTTTCATTTAATACGATGATAAATGGGTATGCTCGTGGAGGTCGACCTGCTGATGCTGTGAGTCTCTTTGGAGAAATGTGGGTTTCAGGTATCGAGCCTGATGAGTTCACCATTGTTGCTCTGTTATCTGCTTGTTCCACATTCAATGATCCAAAGATTGGGAAGCAGATTCATCTCTTGTGTATAAGAATTTGAGTTTTGATGATTCTAATGTTTTGTTGAAGGGTGCTCTCATTGATATGTATGCAAAGTGTGGGTTGATGGAAATAGCTGATCGGGTGTTTAGCACAATGGGAACTAGCAAAAGTACAGCGGCTTGGAGTTCTATGGTATCGGGTTATGCTAGATGTGGAGAAATTGAAATTGCTTGTGAACTGTTTCTTGGACAGCCATGATCAGTGGTTACTCTCAAACAGGGCAGTATAGTAAGGCATTAGAGCTTTTTGTAGAAATGGAGGGTGTGGGCATAAAACCAGATGAAGTCATTATGGTTGCTGTTCTTTCGGCCTGTGCGCAGTTGGGAGCTCTTGATTTTGAAAGGCGGCTTCATCTTCGATATATAGAAAATGAGTTGTTTGATCATAATTTCATTCTTAGAAGTGCTATTGTAGATATGTATGCGAAATGTGGAAGCATAGAGACTGCGCTTGATATTTTCCATGGAGTTCAAGAGAAATCAAAGACTGTCTCGCTCTTCAACTCCATAATCTATGGTCTTGCTCAACATGGGCTTGGTAAGACTGCCATTCAGGTTCTTAGAGAAATGGAGTCAATGTGTTTGACACCAGACAAGATTACGTTTGTTGGAGTTTTGTGTGCTTGTAGTCATGGGGGTCTAATCAAAGAGGGTAAGAAGCTGTTTGATTCCATGTTTGAGGACCATGGAATTAAACCACAAACTGAACACTATGGTTGCATGGTTGATCTTCTCGGACGAGGCGGGCATTTGATGGAGGCTCTTGACTTTATTCAGGAGATGCCATTTGAGGCAAACTCCATAATATGGAGATCTCTTTTGGGTGCTTGTAGAATCCATGGGAATGTTGAAATAGGAGAGGCTGCAGGCAAAAGACTCCTCCAACTGGACCCTGATCATGGCGACCGTTATGTTCTTTTATCTAACATGTTTGCTAATGCGAACAGGTGGGAATATGCCAGAGGAATGAGAAAACTAATGGAAGGTAGGGGGATCCACAAACCACCTGCGTGGAGCTATATAGAACTGAACGGTACTCTACACTGGTTTTTGGCAAGTAACAAATCACACCCACAGGCCAAAGAGATCGAGTTAATGCTCGAGGATATGAGCAGGCGATTGAAATCGGCTGGGTATGTCCCTGATACGACCTATGTGTTGTTTGATCTGGATGAGGAAGAGAGAAACCATTGTTTCTTATCATAGTGAGAAGTTGGCTCTGGCATTTGGATTGATCAATTTGGGTCCTGAGGTCTGTGGAGACTGCCACTCAGCATTTAAGCTTCTTTGTGAAGACTCCCACTCAGCAATAAAGCTTCTTTGTGAGATTTTCAGGAGAGAAATAGTAGTGAGGGATACAATCAGGTTCCAGCATGTTAAGAAGGTCGGGGTTCCGGTGACCAACAGTTTTGACCAACACCTTAGTGTACCCTCACAGAAGATGAATCAATGGCTGATTTTTGGTGAAGATGATCTCCTCACCATATAGATAACCCCAACAAAAAATCGGCCCATTCTGAAATTTCTAACCTAGTCAAATGTGGATTTCAAGTTACACGGTAAAAATCAACGGTCCATAACTCTTCAACTTCTAAACCAGTCTATGAATATTAGAATGATTTGAATTTTTGTGAGGATCTCCTCACCATAGAGATCATCTTCACAAAAAATCAGTCATTGATTCATCTTCTATGAGGTACACCAAAGTGTTGGTCAAAACTGTTGGTCATCGGAACCCGACCCTTTTAAGAATAGTTCATGCTCTTGTATGGATTATTGGTGATTGGAATTGAAGGTCCGCGAAGTTAATGATATGCTTGATCTGAGGGGGTCACTGATTTGATCATCTACCTCCGATTGTGTAGTAGGTGGGTCCTTGTGGCGCAGATTGTTTATGGGCTTCCTGTGAGTCACACTTGTATATAGCAGTCACGAAGTTGGGATTTGACAATAAATCGGCAAGGGGTCAAGTCAGGAAAATTCGGTAAAAATCGACAAAATTATAAAAAATATATCATAGTATATTTCAAGTTAGAAATGTTGTTTTTAACAAAACACATTTATATTATGAAAAGCACATCTATAATTCAACAATAATAAGTCATAAATCATAAGTGTGATTCATAATTCATAATCAAAATTTTAAAATCAGCAGAATCGAAATCTAAAGAGGAAAAATATTAAAAAATCGGTCTCAGCAAATTAATCGACAAAATCACGATTAATGACCGAGTTTTTTGATTAATCGGAGATTTTATCGATTTTGCCAATTAATCGGCGATTGATTCGTGAATTCGAAAAATTGGGGATTTTCTGATTGTGGTTTGTAGGGAAGTAATTATTGTCTAAAGGAGCGCTCTATATTATCTACAGTGATGGGGAGAAGTGTAACAACGTAAGGTTTAAGGTTTGATGCTGAAAGTACAGGTGGAAGTGGAACGTAACGTCTATTCTACCTTATCTTCCCGAGGAAATATGTGCGAGAATTCAAGAGTTCTCTCTTGCCTTAACATTCAAACCTCTGGTTAACTGGTCTGGCCCACAATGCCTCAGGCCAGCTGACATAAAATCGGCGTGCAATAAAACTTCCCCGACAAGTTTCATCTTTTCCTGCTCACCCTACCTAGAAAAACAGGAGTAAAACTTTGATAATATGAGCCACGTGGCACTCTTAGGCGACTCTGGCCGTATGGATGTTTGTCAAATCTATAGGTAGATTTACACACCAAAAATCAGCCCAAGTGATTTCAAACCTTTGGATCTTTGTACCTCAAATAATGGTAAACAATGCTAAAATTTCCACGGTTAAAATCAAACCCATAAAAATAACTCTAATCCAATGCCTAGAAATCACTAATCAGGCTGATTTTTGGTTTTTGGGTTCACCTAGAGATTGGACAAACATCAATACGGTCAGAGTCGCCTAAGAGTATGCCACGTGGCTCATATTGTACATAAATTGACTTTTGACGAACGAGGTTTTCTTGGTTGGACTGGTCAAGGTCCTTCATTCTTTTTATGAAAATAAATTTAAATGTGTTTGCAAAAAACAAGTTTTTGACATTTACAAAAAAAGTAACTAAACACCCTTTTGAAAGGGCATCTCTGTCTGACAAAATTCAAAGATGAGGGATGCCCTTTAAAAGGGCAGCGCGTTCACCCATATAGAGATATAAAACTCCTGTCACAATATGAGCCACATGTCACATTCTTAGTGGATGCTGATCATATGGATGTTTGGCCAGTCCCTAGGTAGACCTGCAAATCAAAAATCAGCCAGATTAGTAATCGACGACCTTTGGATCTTTGCACTCAAATTCCTACGGTTAAAATCAACCCATGAAAATAACTTCAATCCAATGCTTATAAACTATGGATGATGGTTATTTTTTATGCGTAGGTCCACCTAGTGAGTGGCCAAACATCAATACGGTCAGTGTCCACTAAGAGAGTGCCATGTGGCTCGTATTGTGATAGAAGTTTTATGCCTCTTTGGGCGAGAAACTCTGTGACGGGGTTGCAATATGAGCCATGTGGCACACTCTTAGAAGACTGACGGTATGGATGTTTGGCCAATCCCTAGATGGGCCCACAAACCAAAAATCAGTCTGATTAGTGATATCTAAGCGTTGGAGTGGATTATTTTCATGGATTGATTTAAACTGTGCGAATTTGACCATTTTTTGAGGTGCAAAGATCCAAAGGTTTGAAATCATTAATCAAGCTGATTTTTAATTTGCAGGTCCACCTAAGGATTTGAAAAACATCCATACGGGTCGGAGTCCACTAAGAGCGTGCCATGTAGCTCATATGCGCCCTGTTATCAAAGTTTTACTCTATGGGAAAACGCCCTTTTAAAGGGCATTTGACAGCCTTTTTCAGCGAATTTTTTGTCAGGCAGAGATGCCCTTTCAAAAGGTGTTTAGTTACTTTTTTTTGTAAATTTCAGAAAGTTATTTTTGTTTTTGTAAATTTATTTTGTTTATTAAATATTCTGTTCCTTTTATTTAGCAAAATAGCTGCATACGTAGAAGGTGACGTGTTGAGGGCAGTTTCAACATTTTTTTTTCAGAAAATTTCTTAAAACAAAAAAAAACTTCAATATATTTACAAAAATAAAAAATAATTTCTGACATATAAAAAAAAATAAAGTAACTAAAAGCCATTTCAAAGGGCGTCTGTCAAGTACAAAGTTGTGAAATCAGACTGCTTTTTGATTTGTAGCCTTGTAGGTCCACTTAGGGACTGGCCACTCAGGGCATTGACCGCATGAATGTTTGGACAATCACTAGGTGAGCCTACAAACCAAAAATAAACCTGATCTGAGATTTCTAAGCGTTGGTTTGAAGTTAGTTTCATGGGTTGATTTCAACTATAAGAAATATGAGCATCATTGAGCGTTATTTGGGTGTAAAGATTCAAAGGTTGTAAATCACCAATCAGGCTGATTTTTGGTCTGCAGGTCCACCAAGGGACTGATAAAACATCCATACCGTCAACACCCTCAAATAGTGTGCCACGTGGCTCGATCAGTAACAAAGGGAAAAAAAAGAGAGGAAAAGATGTAACAAGCTATGGCAGAAACTTTTTCAAATGCGGAAGCATGATTTTGTTACTCACTGCTGTCCTCTAGGCCCACAGGCCGCATTGATGTTTATCCCACCCCTTGGTGAATATACACACCAAAAATCACTCTGATTGGTAATCTCTAACCATTGGATTTTAGTACTTTTTAAGCCGTTCTCATGACTCGGTCCACTGTCATTTGACTAGTATTGATCCGAGTTGACTACCAAATTTTGTATTAACGGACGAAAATGCCCTTGTCTTCAACCTTAGTACAAGGGTTTGGGTTTGGGCCAAAACCGAAACCCTAAATCAAAGATAAAAAGAGGAGATTAAAAATAAAAATAAAAAATCATGTTGGTAAACCTGAGATTTTTTATTTTTATATGAATTAAGCAAAGACTGAAAAAAAAAACCCATAAAAATATATAAAATTCATGAAGAAATGCGATTTCTTTTTCAAAATTGAGAGAACCCATCTTTCCAAAATCCATGTCTTAAAAGCTTAATTTCTAAATTGCTCTTATTCTTGTTTCTCATTTTTGTTAATGAAATTTCTAGAAATAAAATTGTATGCTTTGTATTTTTTAACCTTGAGTTTTAAATTGGTGCCGGAGTAATGGTCGGCCGGCCATGAGACTCCGGTTGGTTGGTCGCCGGTGATGGATGGCTAACCCATTGGAGTTTCTTGGCTGGTCATCCACCACTGCCGTTCGATTTGGGGTTTGGGTTTTGCCCCAAACCCTTGTTCCAAAGTCAAAGACAATGGTGTTTTTATCATTTAATACAAAATTTTGTAGTCAACTCGGGTCAGCACTGGTCAAATGATAGTGGACCGAGTCATAGGGGTGTATGTCAGCTTTTTCAAATTGTGGGGGAGTATTTCAAATTTTCAAAATAACATGGGAGGTGTCAAAAATTCCCCTTTTTTTTGGTTCAAACTAGCTCTAGTATTGGCTCCTTGGCTCATGCTTCTAGGTTAGTCAAAGTTCTACAATGACGTAGCTACTTTATTTTCAATCTTTTCAGCGTACTTTGGAATTAAGATAGACCCATTTTTGAAGTTTTTTACTTAAATTAAGACACTCATTTTTGGAGTTTTTTGCTTCAACTGATGGAGAGGACGGGTGCCACGAGTGTATAACTAAAAAGAATAAGAAGAAAAAAATTTGAAGCATAAAAGAATTTTTAAGAGAGCAAAATGCCCATACTAGATGTGTAGGGGGTGCTATTATTTATAAAAGTGGCAAAATAAGAAAGTTTGGCAATTCAGGGACAGTTTTGCAAAGGTTAGTATTGAGGGCAGTTTGAAAGATTAGGCATGTTTAAATAGGGAAGGATGGTTTCAAAAATTTGCAACCGAATAAGCAACTTTGGAAAATTTAGTTTTTAAAGTGGGGGGTGATTGGCAACTCTAAGGGGTGGTTCTGGAAACTTTGTAATATCCGATCCGATGTATTATTTAATAATTATATCTATTATATATAATATACTAGTAGGTGCCCCGTGCCATCGGCACTCCTCGACAAAGAATTTGCCAAAATCAGGTGAGTGGCAGAGATCCACCGTCCATTTGGGGGAGGATTAGAGGAGGTATAAGTAGGGAGACAACCAATGTGTTTTGTTATATAGAATAGTAAATGATCCATGCCCACGGCACTCTCCGACAAAAGCATTTGTAAAAATTGGGTGCCTTCGGCGCTCAAACGGTATAACGGACTGGGGCGTTACCATTTTTTCCATTACAACGGCTGTTATAACGGATTGTAACGCACAGAGGGAGAAATAGTAAAATAACAGAAATAACAAAAAATAACGGTGTTGAAATTCAAATTTTGAATAAATTGAGGTCAAATGAGGCGGATTAAGTGGCCGAAATCTAACCATCCGCATTAGATCGATGGATTTGATCTCAACCACTCTTTATCTAACCATCCACATTAGATGGATGGATAAGATAAGAGAATACAACTGAACTGTCTTGTTATATGCATGGGTGGCCCGTGCCCGCAGTACTTTCTGACAAAGTGTTTGTCAAAATCGGGTGGGAGTTAATCTCAGCCATCGATATGAAGCATAGTGGATCTCAGCCACTCATTATTGAAGCCATATAAGATAGGAGGGGTAGAAGACAACCACTGTCACTTGTTATATAGATAGTGGGTGGCCAGTGCCCACGGCACTCTCCAACAAAGCGTTTGTTAAAATTGGGTGTGAATGGCTGAGATCCACCATCTATTTGGGGGATAAGATCTCAGCCCTTCTTTGTCTAAATAGATAAGAGGGGGAGACAACTTTCCTGTTTTGTTATATAGATTATATTATACTTATCATATTAAATAATATTTGTATATATATAATATTTATTATATATATAGATATCCAATAAGGTAATCGGATTCAAATTAGAATACTGATTTAGAATATCCAGTGGATATAGAATCGGATTCTGATTCAGATATGCTTATATTCGGTCCGAATAATATCCATTGACATGTGATTAATATGCAAATCATCAAAGATCTATGTGCTGTATATTATTTAATAGTTAAGTGAAGCACACCTTTTGATATACTTGATTTAGGTAGTTATAAGGTTTATTATAGAAATATGGAAGAAATATCATGTGAAAAAATTAGGTGGTTAAAAGAACTTGTTTTGAAAATATGGATAAAATGGTACGGTAAGTAATTTATTAGTTAAATAAGACCTTTTTTTCCCAATAACTGGTAAGCGTTAGAAACAAAATATTTGATTTAATAATTAGCGAGTATGGTGAAAGGGCATTTAATGAATTTTTATTTTTTGTAAAAAGGCATTTAATGAATTATAGGTTGCCTGCTAAAAGGACATAAATAGGTGCCTAGGTGAATGTCATGCGGTGTGAATCGTGTGATGCCAAGTTTTGCTTTAAAATAGTAATAAATAGTTGAAAAATCATCTTTCCCATTTTCCAATTGGGTTATTCGACCTTCAGCCATGAAAAACTTGGTACTTAGATCTTACTCATTTTGGGTGTTAAAATTGTAAGGGCATGTTTGATTGCACAGAAAATTTTCCCGAGAAAATACATAGAGGAAATGCCTTGAATGGATGAGTGATTGCAACTGAGAACACATATTTCAATCATGTGAGAAAATAAAGGCATAATCTCAAGTGGAAATGAATTCTCACCTATCTAGATGGGAAATGAATTCCGAGCTTAGTAGGGAAAATTATCCAGATTTAAATGGTTGGTAGGGAAAATTAAACAGATTTAAAATGGCCATCTAACAATGGACAGTTGCGTTTTCCCAAGGAAAATGCAATTTACCCACTTGGCAATCAAACACGCCCTAAGTTAAGTCAGAATTATGAGAAGAAACAAAAAAAGAAAAGGAAAAGTCCAACTTGCTTAATGTCCTAGTCGACTCTCACAATATATTATATTATTGAAAACTATAAAAAAGACAGTAATACTCTGCACATTACAAAAAACTATTCTAACAAAAACAAAGAATTTTTTTCTTACAACTGGTGTTCACACGTCGAGATTCGAGAATCCGACAATTAGAATTAGAGATGGCAGTCCAAACGTGGGATACTACAATCAGGTAATCTAAAAGCAGGCCTTGGTAGCTACTTTGATATATATAAAAGAGGGCACTAGCGCACATTCTAGTCAAATTAATTAAAAAAAAAAAAGTGTCAGAAACATGATCTGGGAGGCCTATTATGGCCAGCAATTTAGCTAGAGCATTTTGTGTTTCATTATAGCTGATTTACCTAGTAATCAGAGCTGATGCTATTGCAGAGATGTCTTTTTTTTTCTTGATAAGATGCCTGTTGATTAGTGAATTTGAGATTTTGTAAAGAACTATGTATCACTGTTAGTTACTTATCAAAAATAATAATAAAAATGAATCACTGTTGGTCAAATTAGAAAACTTTTTTAACAAAAGAGAGGTGGATAGTGTGGATGTTTAAGAAGTTGGTTTGAGGAAACCTCTTCTTACACAATGGTTCAAAGGCAAGTTTCTCTTGAACAGAGGAATGAACTTTTGGACTTTACCTTCGAATTTTCATAAGGCAGATCATATTATAGCACTGTCTGATCAGGATGACTTTTGAGCTAGAGCACATCCAAGGATTGCCCACGATTCATCCCTGGCCATCATCTAACTCCCACTTGATTCTTCATTAAAAAGAAACTTCAATATAAAATGAGGTAAAGAAAAGAAAGCTTGTGGTACAGAATGGGTACGAGTTTGACCTTTAAAGGGAAGTGAAAAGGTTCTGATAAATACCAAAAGTATTTGAGCTCTCTTTGGATCATAATCTGACAAGGACTTTGAAAACACAGCCTATTTATTATTTACAAAGTATGAAAACACAGCCTCTGATGTATAAAATTACCTAGCATGGCACGAGAATCATTGCTCATAGCATGACCCAGGACCAATTGGGGGCCTTCGCGCATACTTATTTGTGACTGGAGCTGCTGGAACTCCACGCCGATTCAACAAGCATCTGAAGTATTCCAGCCTGGGTAATACAGTTAAGCTTATATTTGCTGTAGATGTGACCTCCATGCCCCACAAGCGCTCTACAGGGAAAAAAGAAATGGAGGTGATAAATAGCATATTCAAGAAGGTGAAAGAAATATTGACAGACTATGATATTGAAGTTCATAAAAATCATCTGAAATGCAAGCAGAATCAGAAGGTATCAACAAGAAATGAAAGCACGCCACCATGGAAACCAGCGATAACTACTCTAAAAAGTAGAATTGCAGGAAATTACACTTTATTAAGTTACTGCTCTTGTTGGTAATAATTCTTTAATACATATTTTTCTGGATAAAATCCAAGAAAGCAAATGTCCCAACAATGGAGTAAAAGCAATGACTAACTAATATCTGAGTCTTCGACTACTGCCACATACACACATTCAATATGTGAGTAACGATTAAAAAAAAATGTGAGTCTAGCACCTATTAGGGCTTGGTCTGATGGTGGCAAATTTAAATTTAACAATCTGGCAGGTTTTTGTAACCATTCCCCTTCAATTGTCCCTTGGATCTCAAATGAAGATCAAAGGTACTTTTTCTTCGTTTTAACACTCATCCCTCAACCACTACAGAAGGCATAAATCAATGCAAGGGCCAATGGTATGAGGCAAAAGGAAATGGACAAAAGGGAAGGACAAATGACATTGAGAAGCAGTACTCCAATTATATAATTCCCTGAAATAGAAAAATCTTAAAACGAGTAAGTCTGCCATATTACTTTGCGGTTCACAGGGATAAGAGCAAATTTAATAATTGACAATAACCATTTGAATGGAAGTCTTAACTTACGATTCACTTTATCAGATGCATACCTGCAGCTGCTGCAGCACGGGGCCATATTGTCTGCAGAACGTCTGAGGTGTCCGCTGTCTCACCCCACATGCAAACTTCTCCTCCAAGCACAAGGTCTTGCTCTGACGAATCATGTATTCCTTCCAGTGGGTCACTATTGTAGAAACCTTCCCAAGGGACATCCAAATGGTCAAGATACCATACACCTTGGTTGCTGAAAATGCATCTAAAACCTTTCGCAACAACTTGTGGACAAACTCCCGGGCCCAACCTGCGAGGATATGTAACAATGGTTAAACGTGAAAGACACTAAACAACTCTTGCATAACGGTGCAACCTCATACATTGATGTGGTATCAGAAAACTCACCAGTTGTGTACCACTGTCCGTGGATTGAGGTTTGCCTTGAATGCATTGAAGGTCTCTTCCCTGAGATGAGATTGTCCAGATCTCTGTCACAAGTATCTCTTGATATTTTGAAAATCAAGTAATATCATTTTCATTTTCGAAAAACTGGTAGAATATTCAATCTCCAACAAGAAATTGGATATCCTGAGAGAACTTGACCTTTATTTACACAAAAAATCGCAAAATACTGTGATATTTTCACAAGTTTAATGCATATAATAATAATATTTTAATTTTTAAAACTTTAGTATACCTGTTTTCATATTTATTTTAATTTCATCAGGTTAAGTCGATAAATCCCTAAGCAAAAAAAAAAGAAAAATTTAAACTCTACTGAGAATTTCCTTTGCAGAAAAATCCAAAAGAAAAATTATGACAATGGTACAGATAAGGATTTTTAAGAAAAAGTAGGATCAAACTATCTTCGATATAATGTAAATATCATGCCAAGTTGAAAATGAAGTTTTAGATCCCATAACTATTTTATTAACATAAATAAATCAGCACATACCAGTTGACAGGGGTCCAACTTTTAGCAACTGCCATCTCTTGAGCTCTCAATACAAAATATTTATATGCATCTTTGGCAGTCATGTTACGTTCTTGAAGCCTGAAGTCAATTCAAAGAACAAACACTGATGGCAGACAATCACTTGGAATCTAAATAGACACAGCAGTGACAGGGAGCTTGTGGCTGATACTAAGCATATACATTGCATGGAAACCTTCAGTAAGAGAAATATGGAAATCCCTTATTTAACCTTGCAGCGTGCAAGTTACTGGTTAAAGGGCAGTTTCAACCTTGGATGAAAGGTGGGCATCATTTCTTGTCTTAATGCAATGATCAGTCTACATGGTTTCAGCCTGATAGCATTTAGTCTTCAACCAAAATCACCAACACACAATGAACATGATATTATGCTAATTATATACACATGAATTATTTGAGTGAAACAACCTTTTCGTTGAATTCTTTTCCTCTTCATCAAACATCAATTGATCTCCCAAGATATGAGGAAGAGAAATGTTTGATATTAGAAATAAGAGCATCAACCCCACTGATTTTCTTATACGTCCTGAAGTGATAATGAAATGAACCTTCTCACAATAAAGTGACTAGTGAGTTTGAGGATTGGAAAGTCACTAATGACCCTCAAAGTCAATAAACATGTTCCCTCTAAGTTATGGGGATTACTACCCGTGAGAGCTTTCCTTCAATGGATCAGAGCACTTAACAAATGAACAACTAGTCATTCTACTTCCAGAGAAGAAAAGTACTATGCCTTTCCCTACTAAATTGTTAATGTAATAAGTGTAGGGGTATTACTGTATTTTGACAGTTAAATATATAATATATTGTGTGGGTTTATTAGAATAGACAACTAGTTCGACTCCTTTATTCTCAATTCTACTTCTTCTCATTCTCCCAAAACCCCAATCCAACTTAAATGGTATCAGAGTATCTGATTCAATACAGTTAGGATTTCCTTTTCTTCCTTCCCTGATGCAGATCAAGTGGCAGAATCCTTCATGGAAAAAGAACTACCCTAAATAAATTGCCTTTCAAACAAGAAACAAGAAATGTGTAACAAACCAAACCATTCTGTTTCTAGAAAGACAAGGTTCCAATATAACAACTTTCCCAGGGTATGTTGAAGCATTTGTCATCTTAGATATAGGAGTAACTAACCTCTCCTTAAACCAAATAATCTTACACGAGGATTGAGGAGAGACAATTCATACGAGTGTGAGGGACCAAAAAGTGACAAAAACAATCTACCTTCTATTGGTCACATTTGCTGCCACGTCCTACGTGCCATGATAAATGCTTAATTTCGATATAATTATATTTATTTTAAATAAGCATTATCGAACTTTTTATAATATAAACTCAATTTTACAAGTAAAATTAATGCATTGTTTTTTTACCATTGTGTACGATTTTCTTATGATTTAAATGGTGTATTTACATGCATTCCTACATATCCAGAACGTCCTCATGTAAAGTCTTTTTAAAAATCCTCTCATTACGTGGATTTTCTCTTGTAGGAAACATAAAATGGGTTATTCTTAAAGATCAAGGAAATTATCAAAAACTCATGATCCATTGGGAGCATCACAAGGAAGAAATTATCCAAACAAGGCCTAAATGGTGATCAAAGCTCATTAGAAAAGTTCAAGGCCCAAGGATGCCATATGTGCCCTTTTTTTGTTACTTTTTTTTATTTTAGTGTCTTTTACATTTCAATTTGTTTAGTCCCACATTGGATAAGAGTAGAGTTTGTCTTGGCCCCTGCTTATATAAAGGGTCCCAAATCAAGCAATAAAGCACCAGAATTTAATCTCATTTTATCTCTTCTCTGGTGAGGACAGTTTTGGGGTTCCTTCTACTTCTCATTCCTTCTTCTAATTTGAGGTTGGTCTTTCTTCGTATTTTCTTTTGTTTTATTTTGTATTCCATTGAAGAGGATGACAACCTCAACAACGGTTGGCTAAATATCCTCTAAAGTGTAGGGATTGAAGTCCATTTCCATTTATGTAAATGATTAGAACAAAGTTAGCCTTTATTTTAATTGAAAAGATTTTATCTTTTCGTGAAAGTAGTTTCTCTCTATATGTTCTTTGATTCCATATCATTGAATAATATATGGAATGCTTAGATCCCCTATGAGCAGAATACGAATGCTCTCATTTTTATTTCTATTCGATTAATTTAATGGTGTGAGATTTAAATGCTCTATTTTTGCCATCTAGAATAAATTCATATTTATTTCTAGTTGAGTCATTATTTTTTAATCAAAACATAAACAGAAATGGGTGGATTTCCTGAAACCTTAGATCCTTCTCTTTTTAGTTTTACAATAATCACAAGTTTGCTCCATTTTTATAAAGTGGAAATCATTTCTCCTTTGATTAATCTCTCCCTCTCTCTAAATTTCGTACCCACAACTCTTGTTGCACGTCAGTCCCTGTGGATTCGACCCTGAACTCACTAAGATACTACATGGTTTCACTTGTGCACTTGCAAGTATTTAAAATTTACTATTGATTTATGCCCATTAAATTGGGTTAAATTAAGTTGTAACATGCCACACAAGTTTGAATCATCTATTTTAGCCTTCTATTGCTTAATCTATATACCGATCAATAAAGAATTGCATATCTCATTATATTAACAATGAGTAGGAGGTTAGTTAAATGAAGAGGAGAGACATACCATTGCTTCACATGTGGGGTTGAGTTCCAACAATCTGCCAAATATTGGACCACTTTCAAACAATAAACATCAAGAGGAATAAAAGCATAAACTCTATTAACCAGATATTATAGTGCTGACACATATATGCATAAAACCATAAAGCACAACTAATTATCAAGCAAATAGTATGGATTATATTTAGCAGCAGACATAGTTTTATTTCTTTGTAGCATCACAAAACAAACCCAGAGTTGCCAGCAGATGTGCTAGCATTTGATAGTTTCTCTTTCAGAGGCTCATCATATTCTTGTGGTTTCAATTGCTACAGAGTGTTCTTTTTTAATTTGGTAATGATACAAGTGAAAAGATTTGGCAAAAGTTTTCAAAGGGCCGTCAAACTGGTGCAATCCTCTTCCTTCATTTGGATGGGACTGGGAATGCAAGGCCAATGCTCAACAGTGGCAGAGTTATTTTATCAATAGTGATAACTTTATTAAGAATAAAACAGGAAGCTAGTGAGAGCTTCCAATGCACAAAAATCCAACTCCTCTACTAATATCTCTAACTGCTACAATGCTTTTGTGCTTATCAAAATATGAAATTATGAGATTTTCAAACAACAAAAAGTGAAGATTGTAATTTTCATTTCCAATAATCAAGGAGACACAGGCTTCTAGGATTTCAAATTGCAAAAAGTCATCCGCATGTAGCCTACAGGTTCCCCATAGCAAAGAAGTTCAAATGCATGTCTAGGTTTGTCAAATATGCAGAACACTACTCTGTTTTTCTCTGTTAAGTTTCCCAGAGCCACTGATAGGATGGTGAAGGTCCATTAGAAAGTCATTATATTACAGGTCACGTAATTTTGTAGAAAACCCGTCATTTGTTTGAACATATTTCATTACAAGAACAGAATTTTTCTTGCACTAGGATTCATGATTAGGATATGAAAAAAACTGACGCCAGCTGCCAAGTTGATGTAACCCTCCTTCAACTGGCCTAAGGTCAGCAATGTAGTGTAAAAGCACTACACCGGGGGAATTGATGTTTTCTTGCACTAAAGATAGAAAAAAAAAATAACAAACAAATTGCCAGCAAGAAATAATACAAGCATTATGATCTAAAACATTAAACAACAAAAGACGATCAACTAACCTGTATTAACCTCATCACCTCCCAAGTGGAAAAGCTCAAACGGGAAAATTTTCCTCATATCTGTAAAAGTACAAGCTCTAGATCAAGATATCGTGAGCATAACAAGTTTGGACATACCATCTATTATCAACATTTATGATGTAGGACATTGAACAAATACTCCTCAAAAGCAGCGATTGTTGGTAGCGTGAGATTAAATTCCTTTATCTCATAGGATCTATCCAAGTTCTCGGTCGACACGACCCCTCGTGGGCCCATATCACACGGGCCACCCCACCCCGAGTGTGCCCCATTTACGCAGGCTGCCCCACTCGAGCTCGGTGTGAAAATGCCCTGCATTAATCACCCCCGGTGAGGAGACTCGAACACAAGACCTCCCGCTTTGATATCATTCTGATGTGGGACATTTAACCAATACTCCCCAAAAGTCGCAACTGTTGGCAGCGTGAGATTAAATTCCTTTATCTCATACAATCTATCCAAGTTCTCGGTCGACACGACCCCTCGTGGGCCCATATCATATAGACCACCCCACCCCAAGTGTGCCCCATTTACGCAAGCTACCCCACTCAAGCCCGGTGTGAAAATGCCCCTGCATTAATTTATAATACAAGAACTGTGGATGTTGCAAAAAAATCCAAAATCTATAGACTACAGGCTTGATTTAGAACATGACTATGGTTCAAAGGACCATCACAAGGAATTGATATGCAAACCCCTTGTAATTTAGATAGTTTCCTGACACCAACAGTCGAGTAGCTCAAATGTTCTATCACTTCATGGCCAAGCCTTAAATTGGATAGGTTGACACATTTTTTTGACATTCAAAATGACAGTTGTGGGGCTTTCACGTAGAGTTAAGGGATGATTTTAAGAAATGTGGAGTTCAAGTCAACGGTGAAATGGACGGTCCATAATTTTTCAACTTGCAATCAACTTTTCATAAGGCTACACCAAATCAGCCCTTAATTCATATCCATGTGGGCCCCATGACTGTGTGTCATTTATTGTGTCAACCTATTCCAACCATATAAATATAATTGATGATAAGTGTTGTGTATTGTATATATTAATAGAAACAGGGACGATTAATCCCAGTATACGTCAATGCGTACATTTGGGAAAATTTTCGAAACGAACCCAAGTTTAAGGGTATTTTCCAAAAAGAACCGTATTTTTCAAAATTTGTCAAAATCAACCTATGACGCCAAACCATATGGCGTATGTTCAAGAAAATATTTTAGTCCTATTGCCTGAAAAAAAAAAGGTCAAATTGTTGTCGGATGCCATACTGTTTGGCGACGGTTATTAACAGTCGCCAAACCGTTCGGCGTCGGCTATTAGAAGTCGCCAAACGGTATGGCGACGTTTAATAGCCGACGCCGAACGGTTTGGCGACCGTTAATAACCGTCGCCAAACATTATGGCGTCTGACAGCAATTTGACCTTTTTCTTAGGCGCAATTTTGGTGTATCCACGTGGAAGATAAATCAATGGCTGATTTTTGGTGAGGATGATCTCCTCACCGTATAGATCACCTATTATGAAATTTCTAACATCATCAAACGTGGGTTTCAAGTTAACACGGTAAAAAATAAACGCCTAACAGTATGGCGTATCATTTTGGCGTATCGTTTGAAGAGGGCAATTCGGCCATTTTAAAGTTTCATGAGAATACGCCTAACGGTTCGGCGTCCTAGGATTGTTTTGACAAATTTTAAAAAATACGGTTCTTTTTGGAAAACACCCTTAAACTAGGGTCTGTTTCGAAAATTTTCCGTAGAGAAAAGCTAAAGAGAGAAAACTCACAATAGCTCAGAAAAACAAGTGCAAAAGCTATACAAAATCACCCCCTAGAATCTCACCATGGACCTCCCGCTCTGATATCATTTGGATGGTCTCCTCGACCTCTTTGGCCCTTTGTATTGCTCTTTTATTTTAATAACATTCTACACTTAACAAAAAATAAATAAAAAATCTACCAATTTGAAGAAAAACTAGCATAGGCAACTCCCTTGAATTTAAGGATCATTTCAATGATCGGAAGCAAATTGCAAATGAGTTTCAGAAACCTAGCTCTCTGCTGGGAACTTAAAAGGGAACTTCCCATGGAATTGCAAATATTGACTGTGATATTTCCATCAATAGGTGCACTTACAAACAGGGTAAAAAAATACAATATATAAAGAAGTTCACCATTTGGAATAAAATCTGGAAAACAACTTTTTAACTTACTTTTTACAAATTTTCAAGTGCAGTTATCAAGCTTTGGCTAAATTCATCATAAAAAAAGGCTTAGATAAGGACTCAATAAATCTAAAACTTGAAAGCAGCAATCTAAGAAATGCAAAAACACAGAGAACCTTTTCCAACAAGAAGGTTAATGAAGCTTCACCTGTCAAAATGCCTGAAATCACATCAAAAGTAAAATTCTTTGTGACGTCAAGTGGCTCCCTACAGGTATGAGAAGGCCAAAGATCAGGATATCCAGTGCCCCTGCAAAAGAAATAGATCACAAGCTCATCATACGGATTAACATTATACCACATGGACTCAAGGACTAAGCCAAACACAAGATTAACACAAGGACCATACAATACATGCTAAGGCCAAACGTTTCCATCCTTTGTGTTTTGACTCCTAGGAAGGTCCAACTTTTTCCACAAGGGCCACAAATGATAATTCCATGAAATCAAGTTATCTAAATCCACAAGAATACTAAACAAGATCAGGAGTAACAACATTTTCAGTTCTGCAAGATCCCAAAGGAAAAAAAAAGACAAAAACTTTGCAGTAGAAATCCATCAGAGGACATGAAACTATCATTTGCACTTGGGCATCAACTAAATTTTCTTTTCTTTTTTATATCTTTTTTCAAAAATTTAGCAAAATACAAACAATGTTGTGTTTATATCTTCTTCCATTCAAGTGTCTGGCCGTGTCGACAGAGCGAAAAACCCTAAAAATGCCGTGTTGTTATTACATAGCTCCTATCGTTTGATCACAATTGAAAAATGTAGTCAAGTGGATGTAGAATCAAATCCAGACCAGACTCTTGAATATTTAGCAGTGAATTAATAAGCCTTATACACATGCGACTAGGAATGCAAATGAAACAGCATTTTGCAATTCAATTTTGCTATGATACCCGGATACCTGTACATGGCCATCGTATCCGTGTCGACACGATACCGGACACTCTACTGACATGCATCCCCAGGTATCCTTCATAAAAAGTTGAAATTTTAGAAAAATTTAAAATTTTGAACTACAAAATAGGATTACTCGTATCCGTATCCGTGTCCCTGATTTTGGAAAATGTCGAGTCATATCCCTGCTTCCCGTATCCGTGTCCCTGATTTTGGAAAATGTCGAGTCATATCCCTGCTTCCCGTATCCGTGTCCGTATCCGTTTCTGTATCCGGGCATCATAGCAATTTTGATTGAGGTTAGCTACATATTAGGACATACACCACAGCTCTCATCGACCAATTAACAACAATGGTTAGAAACTATTAAGAGGCTGATTGAGAAGACTTTTAATGTCCAACTAGCACCCCATCCATGAACAACATTCAGAATACAGGACTGGACAAGTGAGTGGCTCCAACAAAGCAAAATTCCCAAATAAACAACACAAAAGAGACTCATCAGATGGGAACAGGGAACTCAACAGACAATACCATCAGTCAAATAGATTAGTGGAGGCTTTACCAAAGATCTGAGACCACAAATAAGAGCCAGAGACCTACCCTCCAGCCAGAGTATGGAGATAAAAGGAAAAAAAATGCTAACTGGCCTCAGGAGTGGCTGAGTGCAAAGTCAGATAAAAATCAACCCTTAATTAGTTCTTATTCATGGTTTTTTAACTTAGTTATATAAAAAGATGAGAACATAAACCAGCTACGGTGACGGCAATACGTGCTTGAAAGTCCCAATTGAAATGTGAATGTGCAAGCAAGGAAAAGTATGGTACATGCCTTGCGCTCAAAAAGACTATTTTCCATGGCATATGCCTGTCCATAGTCCGTACACATCAAAGCTCTTTCACTTCCCAGCTTGAACTGTGAAATCAATTACTTCATTTGAATGGGGTCTTCATTTACCATGGAAATTTGAAAATTCAACAAGATATTCTTAGCCATCATATCACATCGCAGAAGCCACCATCACTAGACCCTGACTTGAAAGTCCACAATACAACTTGTGGTTATGAATGATTGTAATAGTCCTCTGCCATTCCATTATATCTAGAACCATAACTCTAAGATAGAATGGAATGAAAGAACAGGATTCATGATGCCAGCCCCAATAAGTGGTTATACCTACCAATATTTACACAAACTTGTGTATACACATCAGTATGTGTATCACAAGGCAACATTCTATATTATTTTGGACAATATGCTTAGCTTGAGATCCAATCGCAATCCTCTAACTGAATTTCTTGCTTCTGTTATGATTTCTGTCTGCTTCCTGCTTGTTTAATATATGCTCTATTTCCTAACAAAAAAACAAAGGCAGCATACTATAAATGTTTTGTCAGGCCTTCTGCTGACGAGAAAACTAAAGAGGATTTTTGTTACCACAAGCTTATACATCTACCCTCCATCAAGGAATTATTTCTCCCCAAGCATTAATAATTTCCATTAGTAAGAAATCTACGTAGTAAAACAGAATGCCTTGCAGAATATAGCTTGGAACTAAAAACATGACAATGAGAAAGGTAAAGAACATATTTGACAAGAACATTGTCTACCATGATTCTGCGTGACCAGGAACATCTATTTCCGCCATAACATTGATGCCTGCCACAAAATAAAAAATGTCAAGAAAAAAAATGACATTTTGACTCCAGATAAGTACTAAACTTGAACTTGTTCTGTGGTCTATTAATCTTATTATTCCTGATTCTCACAATGGGCACACTTTTAAACACGTTGAGAATCGAAACAGTGGGAATAGAGATCAAGCCCAAAAAAATATTGGAGAAGGATTTTGGCTAGTAAGTATCTTACAAACTTAGAAGATGGAACACACCTCTCATTTTGGCAAAGCTTCAACATATGACATGCATCAAAGAGAGACATAGCAGGAAAACGCGCTATCAGTATGATAATCAATTAATGAAAAATGATTAGGACAAAAGAGTTCTATAAATATTAAGGGAGATGTGCCACTAAACAGCTAATAAGCCAAATAATTAGGAGATAGAAGAAACATATAATCACTGTTTTCATTCATAGTATTATTAAGTCAAACAAGTTTTACAAAAGAGAGAACATAAGTGGGTTACTGAAAAATCAAAAGAACTGATTCATGACACAGCACAGGAGGCACTATTGTAGTATGGAGGATCTGACTCTTGCACAGTCACCATAACCACATTTTCTGTCAACATCTATGAATGACAGCATGGGCTTAAGCCAAAAATCTAACAATAATCAAATTTTCTTGCAAGAGCAAAGACCAATCACAGACACAATGGAGACATCAATACATGAAGCCATGTCAGTGGGAAAAACAGAGATCCAAAAATAATGTTGAAAAACAGTAAAGAAACACAGTTTACATTTTACAAAGTTCAAGAAGAATGTGTTCTAAATTGGGCCTGTCTTTCCTCTCACGAAGGAACTTAATCACTTTTGTGAAGCGGTTTTGGGGCTTGACCCTAAGGTATGATATAGAAGTATAGAACAAGCTTCGAAATGAACACTTCATTTTAACCATGGTTAAATAACTCAGAATTCAAAATGATGAAAGCTGCTACAGTTTCGGTTTGCTAATTTATTGTTCAAATATGCTTATGAGCATATCTTAAGGAGGAATGACTGATAATGTCGTGAGAAGGGTATGAAACTACCCACATGTGATTTTAGTATTTGGAAATAGTTTCTATTAGGAACGGCTGACTAATGAAGCCTTGAGAAGGGAACACCATAATACCTGTAATCTAGTTTCCTAATAGTTTGTAGCACATAGTTGACTATTAAATATATCCTAGTAATGGGATACCCTAGCCTTTTTTCCAAAATCTAACTTTCCATCTTTACCACACTATTTAATGTCCCAAAATTAACATAAATTAGCTGCAAAGATACTCAATCCCTGTAGATTCAGAAAGTATCCATGCTGACATTTTTAGATTTTCATTAGAGAAGATCCAATTATGAGACTATAAAAGAAGTTGACTTCAGTTCTCTAAAGAAACTAACTATTAAAAGAATACTCAGAAGAAAGTGATTTAAAGCATTTATAACTCAAGCATCATATGGGGATGGAATAAGCTATCAAAAATCTTACTCGACAATATCATAAGCATCCTCAACCGTGTACCGCTCCCACTTTGTATATGAACCTTTCCACAAATCTGGATATGAAGGTACTTCCAAAGGAAATGACTGCTCATCTATGATGTGCCAATGCAGAACATTCTACCGAATGTGATTCTCAATATCAAGTACATGCAGAATAATTAAAGAAGGAAAAGAAGTGAGGAGAAGAAAATAAGTGATACTGGTGCATTCTGAAATTGCAAAACAAAATAGGAAAAAAGATGAAAGTTCAAGAACAATTCTTACAAGTTTAGCATAAGACATAGACTCAATTACTTGCTTGATCACATTAATTGGTAGATAGTGTCGTGAGGTATCTGCAAAAGCATGTACACACCATGGACATTCCCGAAACATTAAAAAAAATTGAAACAATCTTGACAAATTTCAATTGCTATCCTGATTCACAATAGAACTGTATCATACCAAGAAGAAGCCCACGAAATACAAATCTTGGTTTATCTTGAATGTACCATGGTGCCTTGTACACTTGTACTGTCTTAGTTCCATAGTTGAAAGCACATAATTGGCTGAATGTCTAGAAAAGATAGATATGTTAAACAGTGAATCAGACCCACGTATCATCCACTAACTCACTGAGAAATTGCAGCATGCTATTTATTTATCAGTCTAACTACAACATATAAAGATGCATGTACATTAAAACAAGAAAGAAAAGACAGTGGTGAGAGTTCAAACAGTATAATTTCCTAGAAGCAGAAGAACCAATTGAATTGAGAAGGAAACTTAAGCCTCAAGATTACAATCTATCACCTAAAAATCTTGCAAATATATTTTTGGGGAAAAATTAAATAGAAAAGGACATATATGTGTGTGTATGCATGTATTGATGATAAATGCACCAATATATTAAAAAGTGGTGTGAGAAATTTAAATCACCAATCAAGTTATTCAATTTCGATTTCGAAATATAATTTGTCCAGCCTGGAAATGGAAATATTTTAACCACTGTGAAAATAAACAATTTTCATGAAAATATTATGGAAATGAAAAAATAATTGTGGAATTTTTTATTTAAACTATAGGAAATGAGAAAACGACACAAAAAACATACCCATAAGCCATCAAACTATAATAAACAACCATATGGAGTGTGAAAATGAGTATCAACAACTTTCTATTATATGCTGAATTAGGTATTTAAGAGCTTAACAGTTAGCAACAACTATAATTACACATGAAAATGACTACAACCATTAAATCTTGTGTGACATTAAATACATTATATCAAAATGTAACTTTACATTACACATTGAAAGGTCACGTATAGAACTTTATTTAATTTAATAATTAACGCCTTGTGTGAAAGACTTGTGCCTCGCATGCATATGCTAGTGGGAGCAATTGTACCTTAAAATTTTCAATTTATATCATCTTTTTTTCTAAATCATAGTTAAATAATAATAAGCTATTTCAGGTTAGTTCAACATAACAAAAACATCTCTTTCCCCCATATGAAATAGATTAATGTCATTTTTCCATAAATTTACCTAAATTTTATGAGTGTTGTGTTAGAATTTCAAGAGGAGGGGTACTAGGACTACACTTCTAACAACACTTTCATAGCCACGATCCCCAAGAAGCAAGGGGCGGAGGATATCGCAAATTTTAGGCCTATAAGTTTAGTGGGTAGTGTGTATAAGATTATCACTAAGATGCTTGCTTCAAGGATCTAGTTGGTTTTGTCATCAATTATTGCACCCACACAAGGGGCCTTTGTTAGGGGCCGCCAAATTTTGTACGGGATTCTAATAGCCAATGAGTGTGTTGACCCCATAACTAAATTGGGGAATCTAGGGGTTATTTGTAAGATTGTATGTAGAAGGCGTATGATCACGTGGATTGGAGATTCTTAGACTATATGCTTCGGAGGATGGGTTTTGGTGAAAAGTGGAGGTTGTGGATTAGGAAATGCATTTCGTCTGCTGCATTTTCTATATTAGTAAATGAATCCCCAACAAGTTATTTTAAGAGCTCCAGGGGACTGAAGCAGAGGAACCCTTTATCCCCTTTTCTTTTTATAGTAGTGGTGGAAGCTTTAGGAAGTATGATTTCTAGAGCTGTGAGCATTGGTGAGTTAGAGGGCTTTGTGGTAGCCCAAGATGTCCCTGCTATTTCTCATCTGCAGTTTGCAGACGATACCCCTGTCTTTGTTGGGCTATCAATTGACCAGGTCAGATTTCTCAGAGGTCTATGATGCTGCTTTGAAGCTATTTTAGTTTTACAGGTTAATCTGGCTAAAAGTAAAGTGTATGGCGTGGGAGAGGTGGAGAATATATCGAGCTTAGCAAGGATTCTTGGGTGTAGTATCGATAGTTTACCTACGACTTATTTGGGCCTGCCTTTAGGGGCTTCTTATAAGTCCAAGGCTATATGGGATCCGGTGATAGAGTTTCGAGAGGCGTTTAGCTTTGTGGATGGCAAAATATCTTTCTAAAGGGGGTAAATTGGTTCTGATTAAAAGTGTTCTCTCCAGCTTGTCTATTTATTATATGTATCTGTTCTCGATCCCTTGTAGCGTGGTACGTATTCTAGATAAGTATATAAGGGATTTTTTTGTGGCATGATAGGGAGAATACGCACAAGATTCATTTGGTAGCTTGGAAGTCTATTTGCGAACCCAAGGATAAAGGAGGTTTGGGTATAAAAAAAGATCAAATATATGAACAAGGCCCTTTGTTTTGAGATTTGGTTGTGGAGGTTTGGGGTGGAGAACTCTAGTTTATGGCGCAGGGCTACTGCGGGCAAATATGGAGAGAAGCTCTATGGCTGGGAGAGCGGGGAGGCTAGGGGTACATACGGATCTAGCATGTGGAAGGGTATTCTAAAGACTAATGCAGAATTTCTTAAAAGTATTCGGTTTGGTGTAGGTGCAGGGGACATAATTAGGTTCTGGAAGGATGCTTGGAGCGGTGAAACTGCCTTTCTTTCTAGAACTTTTATCTCTTTCTGAGAGAAAATATTGGTCTATTCGGGAATGTGTTATGGAAGAGGGGGGTATGGGATGGAATTTCAGTTTCAGGTGGAATCTTAACGATTGGGAGATAGAACCCCTATCTAGACTTATTACTCAACTACAATATATCCATCTACAACCTCTATCTCAGGGTAAGTGGATTTTAAAATGGACCAAGGATGGTTTATTTTCCATTCGCTCGTTCTATGAGGTTATAGATAAAATTCTTGGAATATGTTATCCTGGCTCTTTGGTTTGGAGGACGGAAGTCCCAACCAAGATCGCGTTCTTTATGTGACTGGTATCTTAGAAGAAAATTGACAGTGGATCACTTGATTGCTAGAGGCTTCATTATTATTGATTATTGTTCGATGTGCAAGTGTAACGGGGTATCCGTTAATCATCTTATGCTTCACTGCGCAGTAGCTAGGGAGTTTAGTCTTTTTTTCTCCAGGAGTTTGGAATGACTTGGGTGATGTCAGCCTCTTTTATGGAGTTACTTTTCAGTTGGAACTCTAAAGCTTTCTCTTCTAGAGGTTGCATTCTTTGGAGGATGCTTCCCTTTGCGATAGCTTGAGGAATCTGGAAGAGAGAAATCAGAGAACATTCAAAGACAAAAGTGGAGATTTGATTTCGATTATTCTTAGCAGTAATGGGTTGTTTTTCCTTTGGTCCAAGGTCTCCATTGAGTGTAGAGGGATTTTTTTGAAGACTTTGTTTTTCGTTGGGATATCCTTTGTTTTAGGGATACTTGTAACGCAAGACATCTAACCAGTACTCCCAAAAGTTGCGACCGATGGGGGCGTGAGATTAAATTCCTTTATCTAATAGCCCAGATCCAGGCCTTCAGTCAAACCCTCCTTCGTGGTTTCCATTTCACACGGGCCATCCCACCTCGAGTGTGCTCCATTTACACAGCCTGCCCCACTCAAGCCCGGTGTGAAAATGCCCATGCACTAATCACTCCCGGTGAGGAGTCTCGAACACGAGACCTGTTTTGATACCACTTTTTTTTATAAGTGTAATGCATTGATAATATGAAGAAAGTGTTTGATACCACTTTGACGCAGGACATCTAACCAATACTCCCAAAAGTTGCAACTGATAGGGGCGTGAGATTAAATTCCTTTATCTAATAGCCCATATCCAGGCCTTTAGTCGAACCATCCTTCATGGGTCCCATTTCACACGGGCCATCCAACCTCGAGTGTACCCCATTTACGCAAGTTTCCCCACTCAAGCCCGGTGTGAAAATGCCCCTGCATTAACTTGTAGTTAGACTTTTATTTCTGTTTTATTCGTAGACTTTGTTGTAAGCTTTGCATTTGTATATAGTAGGTCATCTCGACCACTTTAGCTGATTTGCTTGTGTTACATGGCTTTCGCCAATTAAAATTTTAATGAAAACTATACTTATAAAAAAAAATAACGTGTGCTCGTGAGGGTTACACCTCATGCTTTAGGCCATTGAAGCACCTCGCCCCATGCCTCCATATTAAAAAACATTGATTGTAATCAAACAGAGACCATTGTAATTCAACAGTCACAAAGGCATCATTATTCTTACCTCTAACCCACGTAAAGCGCCATAAACAGTATTTGCCTGCGAGAAAACAAAATATACACTACCAAAGTCAAGAGCAAACCAACTAGAATGATAAAAGTAAATGCCCACAACGTTTATAGATGCATCCATTATACTTGATGAAATAGCATAGTGGTGACAATTATTTCAATGATTAGCTTCCTTGGAAAATAAAAGTGCAGTAAAGATGGCCCCTTTTCTGAGGTGGGTAAGCAAGGATCGAACTCTTAACCCTGCAATTGTGTTAGGACTAAGGAACCTAATGGTTAAGACCTAAGCTTTCCGCACCTCTATCACCTAGGTGCTTTTGGTGTATTGGTTTGGATCTTAACATTTGGTATCAAAGCCAACCCCACATCCTGAGTTCAAGTCAAGTCACAAAAGGGACGACTTGTGGAAAGAAAAGAGGCTAGAGTGAGAACCACCATGTGGAAATCGCTACCTAGACCATAGAAACCTGTGGAAAAGAGGCCAGAGTGAAAGCCACTAGTGGAAAGGGCTACCTGGACCACAAAGTAGGTTGCCGAGGACATCGGCTGCGGAAGCATGGTGGTATGTTAGGATCCTAATGGTTAAGACATAAGCGTTATGCACCTCTATCACCTAGGTGCTTTTGGTGTATTGGTTTGGGTCAACATTTGGTATCAGAGCCAACCCCATGTCCGAGTTCGAGTCACGGATGAGGTGACCTGTGGAAAAAAAAAAAAGGCCAGAGTGAAAGTCACCATGTAGAAAGGCTACCTGGACGCAGAAACCTGTCGAAAAGAGACCAGAGCGAAGGCCACCAATAGAAATGGCTACCTGGGCCACAGAGTAAGCGGCCGAAGATGTGGCTCCGGAAGTGTGGTGGTATGTTAGGATCCTAATGGTTAAGACCTAAGCTCTCTGCACCTCTATCACCTAGGTGTTTTTGGTGTATTGGTTTGGGTCTTAACAGACTGTGGGGCAGTGTGACAACTATTTGTAAGTAAGCTAACTCCCAACCTACCTCAATTGCGGCTTCTCCAATGATTGAACGATCATCTTGTTTGGCTACATACAAAGAATAGCTCTCGTCCACACCGAGATTAAGCTGTAGAGAAACAAAACGAATTGGAAGCACAAAACTTCAAAACTAAACAAACTGAAAAGTGCCAAACCAGAAATTCGAACAAAAGAAAATGCAGATTCCCAGGGAATCGGACTCACTGTTTCATTGTCGGAATATACGACGATCCTAAGCTTGCTAATATCATACACAGCTTTCCTCGAATTAGGATTAGAGAACCTGGAACTATGCTTGAATATAATTGCTTTGTACCTCTGAAATGCATCTCTAACAATGGGAGAATTCCCGCCATATCCTCCGACATCGAGCGAAAGATCTGGATCGACAGAGATCGTGTTGTTTTCATAACTGAATTCTGTGGGCAGAGGCCATAAATAGATAAGAGAATCGTCGAGTTCCGAGCTCGACTTAAAACCTAGAGTTCGCCCTTCAACTAGGGCACCTGAGAGTACAGAGACGAAACAGATGAGAATGAGAGAGATCGAAGCGAAATTCATGAGTTCGATGGACATCTTTAGAGGAGTTTGTCGAAGAATTTGGGTCGGTGCGCGCGGAGAGGAGGCGTCTTTGAGAGATCAAGATCAACTAATAATAATCTACAGTCTACAGCTGAACGAGCGAGTTTTGTCTTTGCCTCTTTGGACGAATAAGCTTACAAATGCGTGACGAAAGTCAATGATGCCGCAACAGACATAAGCGGTGATCAATCATTGAGCTTCTTCACCTCGTTCATCTTTGTCTGTTGATTAACACCCGGAAACCGGGTCGACCCAATCATGCTCGGCTCCTACATGCCTGACCTCCTGAACCCATAATAATATATAGCATTACATAGAGATGTCAAAGGAAGTCGAAAAATTGAATCCGACTTTGAATCGAATAATCTAATGGGTATTGATATCAGATTCAGATATTGATATATTCGCTTCGATAATATCCAATATTTATCTAATGGGTTGGGCTCTAAGGACTTGCCATTTTCACTTGCCTTTTCGGGTGGGGATTTCGAGAATCCAATGGTGATGATAGCACTGGGCAGGCATTCACTTTTTGCCAAACCAAAACCACTGTTGGATTCTTGGAATCCACACCCAAGAAAACAAGTGAAAAAGCAAGTCCCGAAACCTATTCCTTGTCTAACATATCAAATGGGATATATGATAAATTAATCGAATTTGAATTTGAATATTGATTCAGAATATATGTCAGACTTTAAATAGAAGTCAGATGCTGTTTTCTTTAGATTCGGATGTGTTTATATTCAAATAATATTCACTACGACTTTGAGATTAGAATGCGAAATTGCGGATGGATTGGATTTAGATCAAGGTCAAGGTCAAAGATTAGCTCAATGGTTTACTAATCAGACCCTAAAGTGCCTAACACGAATATAACTGGCTAAATCTTACACCCCCCAGCAAAATGCACAATTAAATTAAGGTTTAGTCCCTCTTTTCTAATCCCTCTCAGGAGTCGTGTGCTCGGCCACGGATTTCATGAATCCAACGGTGGTTGAGTGTTGACAAAAAGTGAATGCCAACTCAACATTATCAACCACCGTTGGATTCTCAAGATCCACGGCTGAGCACAAGAATCTAGAGAGAGGTCAAAAAAAGGGGGGTCCCCTGAGCCCGACCCTTAAATTAAGGGTATTTTAGTAACACCCCATGAAATTTGAAAGTAATTAGTAATACCCCCTTATAGTTTCAAATTTTAGGATTGCCCCCTTTACCTAATTTAACTCTCATTTGACAACCGTTAAACCACGACGTGCATCATGCGCATGTTAATGCACCTTTGAAATGACCATAATATTGCAAGTACAATGCTAACCACGTGTGATTCAAGTCCATTTTAACTTACGTCCGCCACTGTTAAACTAGGTCAAGGGAGTAGTCCTAAGTTTAAAAGCACAAAAATGGGTATTACTAATTACTTTCAAATTTAAGGGGTGTGTTACTAAAATACCCTTAAATTAATTAACATTTGGAATCGGGTCGGACCTGTTAGTCAACCCAACTCATTAACAACCCCAAACAAAACAGTTGGTGATCCAGGAGTGTTTGGTAGCAGCTGACAAAAATGAAATGTCCCAAGAAAGGTGCTCGAGAGGGTGAAAAGGAACAACAACTTTACTTTTTGCAGTTGTTGCCTCGTGGACCATGGATCTCTTGAATTCAATGGTCAATGGCCTCAACCGGACATAGTTTTGTCCAGTTATTCGTGGGGTAGCATTTTCCTTCCTCGATCTTATGAAATCTGAAATGTTCCTAATTAATTGAGTTGTTGGAAAAGAAACGTAGAGAGCGACATTTGGTACTTAATGGGGTAATGGAAAAGAAACAAGAGAGGTATTAATGGGCATGATAGACTAATGGGCTTTTAGGCTTGGCCCACTATCTACCTAGCTTTAATTTTTAAGGACCCGCTAGAAATGGTCGTGTTTGGACTTTAAGTTTTCGCCTAAATAGGCTCAGGACCTGCCCCTTGTGCCAATTCATGGGCTGGTGGCGCTGGTCTTAGGCTTAGCTACTTATGTTCTGGACCATGCTTGGGCAGAGCTCACCCAGCCCGGACCCTACCTGCAAACACCACCTATGAACAAGAGTAACTCAGATATTAGAAGTTTCAGGCCTAGATTTGAACTGTATCAGATTGGGCCTCAGACGGGAATATTCAAATTTTACTAAAAGATAAGCCCAGGCCCAGGCCCAGGCCATTTACACCCCTAAATAATACTCATCTTGCGTGGCACAAGGATGCCCAGGTTTGTTCTCACTGTGGTATTGTGTAACAACATGTCACATGATACACTCTTCTGCACCTACTGACCCCCCAATGTTTGGTCGACCCATTGGTGAACCTAGACACTAAAAATCAGCGTGATTAGTGATTTTTAACCATTGGAATTAAGCGTTATCTATAATCTATACTGCTATAAAGCAAAAACCTGGGTTGGCGATGACGCGTTCACCTACGCAGAGTAGAAATTTGATGATGAGGTCCCTAATCAATGCTGCTGACGGCCACTTGGCATACTCTTAGGCCCTGCTTGGTTCGCTGCACTGTGATGCATTTTGCACTCTAGTGCAAATGCGGTAAGTTGCATTGCAGTCACTTACTATGATTTTTGGGCTGCACATGCTTGCATCCATTTTCGTAAAGAGTTTGCAAGGGCTTGGCAATCATTTGCACAGCAACTCACTTGCACGGCCCCAACCAATCACGTGTAATCCCGAATCCATGGCAAGTGGGTGCATTGCATCTGATTTGCATTGAACCAAGCAGGGCCTTAGAGACTGCTAACCGTATGGATGTTTGGCCCATCTCTAGCTAGACCTACATACAAAAATCAACTTGATTAGTGATTTCTAGCCTTTGGATTTGAGTATCCCAAATAATGCTCGAAGTCCACGGTTAAAAAGAAAAAATCATGAAAAAGAATCTAATCCAATGGATAGAAATTACTAATCAGGTTGAATTTTGCTATGTGCATAGATTTAAAGATGAGACAAACATCCATATGGTCAGTGGTCTCTAAAAGTGTGCCACGTGGCTCAAACTGTAGTCCGTCATCAACGTTGATGAGCCCCTACAATCACTCACATTCGTTCACATGCCACCCCCTAGTTGGATTAGAGCAATTTTTGGTTACTTGACCCAAAAGGTAAAAATCACCAATCAGGCTGATTTTAGTGTGTAGGTCCACCAAGGACAGCCCAAACATTCCGAGTTCACTGGCCCCCAAGAGCATGCCATGTGTCATTTTTTACGTGGCCTACGGTACCACAACGAGTCATCCTCAGAAAAAAAAATTCCCACAAGATCCTCGCTACAAGAGAGCATTTTTTCTTTGGAAAAAGTTGTAACTTGCTATAGCTGACGCTAGTGCATTTTTGTTATTCAATACTGCCCTCTAGGCCCACTGACCGCGTGGATGTTTAGCCCGCCCCTTTTGGTAATCTCTAGATCTTTGATTTTAGTACTTCTTAAGGCATGATTCTAAACTGTTGGACTCAACCAATTTTTTGAGTACCAAAACCAACGGCTAACAATCATCAAACAAGATGATTTTTGGTATGAATGTCTACCAAGGAATGGGCTAAACATTCATGTGATCAATGGGCCCAGATGGCACCGTTGAGTAACAAAAATGCGCTAGCTGACACCCGGGCCGTCTCTACCTTTAAGGCCATTAAGGTGGTTGCCTAAGGCCCATTGATGAGAGAATGCCCAGCCCAGGTCCAACAGAGCACATTTTTGGGGCCCACTAACCACGTGGATGTTTAACCCACCCCTTGTTGGATATACAAACCAAAAATCAATTTGGTTGGTTATCTCTAGCCATCAATTTTAATACTTTTTAGAATTGATTCTAGCCGTTGGATTCATGGGTAGTAAATACAATGGTAAGACATCGTCAATCAAGCTGATTTTTAGAGCGTTTATCCACCAATGGATGGGCTGAAAATCTACTCAATCATTGGGCCCAAAAAATGATGTAGGGCCACGAGAGTCCCATGCATGGACTACAACGGGAGTCCTCTACATCTAAATTTTTTTCATAATATTTTATTATCAAGAATAGTTGTTAAATAAAGATTTTATATTATATAGAGAGTTAAAGTTTTTAATATATATATATATATATTAAATATAAAAAGGCAAGTTTTTGCCGTAAGCCTCAACTCGTATGGAGACGGCCCTGCTTACACCGAAATGCATCAACTACAGCTTGTTACATAGATATTCACTAGCTGTTCTATGATACAGAATTTCGTACCAAAACTTTGATGCAAAATTCTCTCAAAGTGCCATACACCAAAAAAAAATACGTGATTGGTGATTTTTAGCCATTGGATATGAGCACTTTTTCATCAGGGACTTGGAATCAACCCTTTGTGCTGTTAATGAAACCCGTGATGGAAAAGTGCTCAAACTAAGCGGCTAGAAATCACTAACCACAGAAAACTAGCATGCAAATGGTTGCATACTTTTAGAGTATGCAAATGTGGCCAGAAGGTGACACTTAACAACTAAACTCCCTATTAACCCAATATTCTGCAAGCTCTCTCCTTAATCAGGGGTTTGGTTGTTACATGCCGCTTTCTGTCCGTATTTGCATACTTATTTATACTAGTTTTTTCCACCAACCGCACTAATTTTTGTAGGTCCACCAAGCTGTGGGCCAAACTTTCATGGTCAGTGAGATCGAACGAGTGTGCCACGTGGCAATTTGAGGGACTTCTATATCTAAATTATGGAAAAAAAATTAGATGCAGAGGACTTTCGATGCAAGGGGTCTCGTAGCCCTACATGGCTCATTTTTTTGGACCCGCTAATTGCGTGGATGTTTAGCCCACCCCTTGATAGATATGTATACGGAAAAATTAGTCTCATTAATTTTATCACTTTTTTAGGATTGACTGTAACCGTTGGATTCAAGCATATTTTTTGGACACTTAATCCAACTGCTAGAAATTATCAACCAAGCTGATTTTTAGTATGCATATCCACCAAGGGATGGGGTACACATCCATACGGTTAATGGCCCAAATAAATGAGCCATGTAGTGCCACGACCCACGAGAGTCCTCTGCATCGACTGCATCCAAAGTCTTGCATCTAAAATTTTTCCCTAAATTCTATATAAGACAGAGCATGCATTGGCAATGTGGCGGAGTGACATTGGGTTGATACTCATGTCATGAAGGATGTTGAAGCAGTAAACGGATGGATGCCTTTGGCCCGAGGTGTCACCCGCAACACAAAAACCTTATCGCTCTCTTCCGAACCATTTTTGAATTCTTGTGCTGCAAAACACGGTCTTTGATATTTGTAAATGACATCTGGCTGTAGTTTAGTGGGAAGAGTTCAAAGTTGTGGCTGTGGAGACTTGGGCTCGAATCCCAGCAGCTACTGAAGATACTATAATTTTATTTTCTATCCGCCACCAATATACGTCAGTTGGGATCTGGGTGTGTTTAACAATTGATGAAGACGTACTTTTTAATAGGAAATTAAGGGGTAATGAGTTTGTCTAGAGCTACACCCATTTCTTGCATCCAATTCTTTACACCCGGTGGTGGGGTCGGGATGGAGATCATGTTGGACAATCCAACTATACATTAAAATTTTCTTACACGATGATCATTATCAACAAAAATAGTCCATTTTTGACATTGTTAACCACATAAAAAGTTGACCTAAAGTAATGGTTCAATTAGATGGTCTAAGTCCCAACATGTTCTCTATGTGAGCTCGTGAGCCCCACAACTGGGTGTAAGAAATGGGTGTAGCTTTAGACGGACACTACTCAATTGCGTAGGCCTGACGGGGGCATGTCAGGCTCCAAAATGTCAATCATAAGCCCAGTCTAACCCTCAAAGGAGATAGACCGGTACCAGGCTGGTTTGTGGGCTCACGGGCCAAATTTATACCCTTATATGTATGCTTTGAGCATGATATCTAGACACATGGTTATCATACAACGGATCTGGACCCAACATTTAATGTTCCCACTTAAAGAGATTTGCAAGGGGCAACAACGAACATGATTGGATGATCTCCACCATTCAATTTACTCCATCATTTGGACAGTGATTTTTTTTAAATCAAGACATAGGATTCTCCTAAGTGGGGCCCAATAAGTGATGGGTCTGAATCCACTACAAATGAGACACATGTAGAGATATTGTGCTTGACGGAAATTATAAGTTTGACTATTCAAATTTATGCTACCTTTTTATCTATTACCATTATAAAGCCAAAACTTGGCTTGGGGCACACCGTTCACTATTAGTTGTCTGAATAGTAATAATAATAATAAAAAATCTGTGCTAAGAAAAAAATTGATTAAGGCCCTGCTTGGTTCGCTGCACTAGGATGCATTTTGCACTTCAATGCAAACATTTACCACGGTTTTTGGGTTGCACATGTTTGCATCCGTTTTCTTAAAGAGTTTGCAAGGGCTTGGCGACCACTTGCACAACAACTCATTTGCACCCCCCGACCAATCAGGTGTAATCCTAAAACCATGACAAGTGGGTGCATTGCATCTAATTTGCATTGAACCAAGCAAGACCTAAATGTCCCGTAAACCGTACTCACCTATTCTCATGTCCTAATTACGTTTTTAATACAACCCCCTTGCAAACCAATTAATTACTTTTCCATGTCATAATTCTTATTTATAATACAGCCCTTTACTAACCATTTTATTACTTACCATGCCATTATTTTCGTATTTCCAAAAATAGTAATTGTATAAATTAGGCTAATTCGTTTGAACTAAGTCAAGAATATGCATGAGATTTCCATACATGCATTTGCTAGTAGTTTTTTTTTTGGCTTCTCTCTAAAATTTTAAATTGAACCATCGTGCACGTGCTATCTCCTAGTAACCTAGATCTAAATCTAATTAAATAACCCTAACTACACAACACACTTTGGTGATGAAAAAGTGACATGAGGGGGATGTATGGTAGACTCCTTACTAACATCTGTTGGTGGGACTTTTGTGTTCTTTTACAATTAAGTTTGTCATATATTTCACCCAATTGCCCTAAAAGTTGTGTATTTTTTCTTGGAGGAATGCTTGCAAGTAACCCCTTAATGACACACACAAAACCCTAAAAAAGACAAGAGAAAATATATATTTCAATTCAAATGTGTGATTTTCATGGCAGCTTTGCTTGCGAAGGCAAGCAAATCTTGTTTGGATTTGATTTGGTATCAATCATGTTTGTCTTTAACATGACCCAAGATTAAGTAAAGGACTTAGCAAAGACGACTCTACTTAACTTGAGAATAAAGAAATCAAAAGAAAAAAATTAAGTTTGCTCCTCTAGTGCAAGAACGGATTAGCTCCTCTAGCCACGTGTCTGTACAAATTACCCTTATTTTATGTATAAACTACAAAATTAGCCCTAGAAGTGTTTAGTGTTTACATGTAAGGGCGTGTTTGATTGCTAGGTGGAAATGTGTGATTCTCATGGCAGCTTTGCTTGCAAAGGCAAGAAAATCTTGTGTTGGATTTGATTTGGTTTCAATTATGTTTGTCTTTAACATGACCCAAGATTAAGTAAAGGACTTAGCAAAGACGACTACTTAACTTCTGAGAATAAAGAAATCGAAAGAATAAAAAAAATTAAGTTTGCTCCTCTAGTGCAAGAACAGATTTGCTCCTCCAGCCACGTGTCCATACAGATTACCCTTATTTTATGTATAAATTACAAAATTAGCCCTAGAAGTGTTTAGTGCTTACATGTAAGGGCCTGTTTGATTGCCAAGTGGGAAAATTATATTTTCCTTTGGAAAACACAACTGTCCATTGTTAGATTAGCCATTTTAAATCTGTATAGTTTTTTCTATCAAGCCATTTAAATATGGATAATTTTCCCTACTAAGCCTGGAATTCATTTCCCATCCAGATAAGTCAGAATTCATTTCCACCTGAAAATACACATTTATTTTCTCACATGATTAAATATATGTGTTATCAATCAGCCATTTAAGGCATTTTCCAGATGTATTTTCTCAGAAAAATTTTCTATGCGATCAAACATCCCTTAGGATTTTCATTTTCAACGCACAGCTTAAAAAAATAGAAAAAAATTTAGGTGCCAAGGACTTTGGATGCAGTCGCTGTAGAGGGCTCTTGTGGCTATACATACCTCATTTTTTGGGTCCACTAACGGCATGGATGTTTAGCCCACCCCTTGGTGGATAAACATGCCAAAAATCAGCTTGATTGATAATTTCTAGCCGTTGAATTATATACAAAAAATATATATGCAAAGAATATGCTTGAATCCAACGGCTAGAATCAATCCTAAGAAGTACTAAAATCTATGCCTAGAGAAAACCAATAACACTGATTTTTGGTATGTATATCCACCAAGGAGTGGGCTAAACATCCATGCGGTTAGTGGGCCCAAAAATAACAAAAAGACAAAACTAAACTGTTTATAACACAGTGCATAGGCAGGTGGGTGGGGTCGTTGAGGAATAAAGAGTGTCCAAATAACCATAAGTGGCCTCATGTTTTTTTATCATTGGACAGAATGTGCCTGAGCCACTTTAATAAATACAGGTGGCAGCACGTTTTCAATCCAATGAAAGAAATTATTTTGTTAAAAAGGCTTTTCTAGATTAGATAATAACAGCGGCCATGTCAGTCATGTGGGCTTATTTGGAATCCAAAAAATTGGGGCAAGTTGTGGTCAGTTCAAGTCCAACCGTTCTAGGTAGTTTTTTTTCGGAAGTAGGTAAGCTGGGGTTAGGCAGGAGCACTGATTGACCAGCTATATTAATGAAAACGACAAAATATTACATCCGTTGGCATGTGCAGGGTGCTGCCAGCAGCGTCCTCACTGGCAAACCTTACAAAATACGTGAGATTCTAACAAAATAATGTCAATGTGACCCATTTTTTGGGCGCATTGTCGTTTGGATTTGAGTGAAACTTGCCTGACCAGCGACGGTCCGGGAAGCCCTGACCGCTTATAATATGAGACACGTGGCATACTTTTAGAGGATGCTGATGTGGACTTACAAACAAAAAACATCCTGATTAGTGATTTCAAATCTTTGGATCTTGTACCCCAAATAATGCTGAAATTCGGACAGTTAAAATCAACCCACGAAAATGACTCCAATCCAAAATCATTAAGCAGGTTGATTTTTTGTTTGTAGGTCCACTTAGGGATTGGCCAAACATCCATAGGTCAGTATCCTCTAAAAATGTGCCATGTGGCTTACAATGATGGGCCAAACATCCACCGTTAACAATAAACAATAAAAAAGACTAATCCAAGGTAAAAGTCAAAAAAAAAGAGCGGTGACTAAAAGATTTTGTATTTTCCCATTACCTAAAAAATAATGCTCACATGGTCCAAAGTCCATGACCATGCATGGTGGTATCATTTTGTTATTGGTCAAAAATATATCTTGAGTTGCGTGTTAAATTGTGATGCTCAAATTCTACAGCTGAAAATCAACTCTTGGAAACAACTCCTATTGAATGCTTAGAAATCACTAATCACAGTGATTTTTTGCATGTAGATCCACCTAAGGATGAGCCAAACATTCAGTTAGTAGTCAATGGTTAAAAACAAACCAAAAAAGACTAATCCAATGGATAGAAATTACTAATCATGATGAATATTAATTTTGATATGTAAGTTTACTGGGATGGGTAAAAGTGATCTTTAAGAGTGTCACGTGTATCACGTGCATCACTCGTTTTATTAAGAAACTCCAGGAATACAAGGACAAGGATGAGATGAGCGCATGTAAGAGATTAATGACAGGACTCTCTTCCCAAATAGAAAGTGAAGGGTAAACCCGCAGACAGGCCCGCGCATGCACGTGCTATTTTGCTAATGGGATATGAACTAAAATGATGAATATTATTTGAAAGTGGGTAATATAAATAAATAGGGTCCGGCTCCAGGGATCGGCTCCCATTACAGGACACAATATGTGCCACGTGGACATCTCTTAGAGGACACTGACCGTATAGATGTTTGTCCAATCCCTGGGTTAACCTACAAACCAAAAATCAGCTTGATTAGTGATTTCAAACCTTTGGATCTTTGCACCTCAAATACTGCTCCAATTCCCACAGTTGAGATCAACCCATGAAAATAAGTTCAATCCAACGCCTAGAAATCACTAATCAGGCTTATTTTTGGTTTGTAGGTCCACCTAGGGATTGGCCAAACATCCATACATTCAGAGTCCTCTAAGAGTATGCCACGTGGCTTATATTGTCTCCTGTAATGGGAGCCGGTCAAAAAAGGCCGGTTCCTGGAGCCTGAGCCATATAAATAATGTAATTATTTCTTTGAACTTAATTATTAATTATAAAAAAAATCATAAGAATATTATAGAAATCTGAAAGAAGTAAATTTAAAAACAACCACTGGATTATATTCTTTTTTATGATTTATTTTTAATCGAAATCTCTTTGGGGTACTCGTATCTAAAGGTTAGAAATCACTCATCAGAATTTTTGGTACGCCATACCGTTGGTCTATAAAAGTGTGGCATCCAGTGGAAGGCACGTGCACGTGATTGATTTCCCTATGTTTAAAGACACGTGAAGGGCATTTCTGGTTATAGATATAACAAATAACTTTAGAAGGGTATTCTCATCATTTCACTGTATAATCTAATTTAATGATTCATGTCCACCGTTGCAACGTTTCTTGGAGGTCTCTAAAAGTGTGCCATCTAGTGGAAGGCACGTGCACGTCATTGAATTCCCTATGTTTACTTAACACAACCTTAGACACGTGGTGGAGAAAACCTTCGCTCACATCTGTGTGAGCAAAGTTGATCACACGTTACAATATGAGCTACGGGGCACACTCTTAGAGGACGATGACCGTATGGATGTTTGGATAGTCCTTCGGTGGACTTGTAAGCCAAAAATTAGCTTGATTAGTGATTTTTAAGCGTTGGATTGGAGTCTTTTGCATGGATTGATTTTAACCGTAGAATTTAAAACATTATTGACCATTAGTTGGGGTACTCGATCCAAAGGTCTGACATAACTAATCAGGCTGATTTTTTGTTTGCAGTTCCAACGAGGGACTGGCCAAACATCCATACCGTCATCGTAATCTAAGAGTGTGCCACGTGTCTTATATTGTGGTGTGTGATCGGATTTGCTCACGCACAGGTGTGAGCAAAGTTTACTCCGTGGTGGATATGTTGATATATCCAGTTATCCACCACCGCAACGTGTCACGGAAGTTCTCTAAAAGTGCGCCATCTAGTGGAATGCACGTGCACGTGCTTGAATTCCCTGTGCTTAAAAACACGTGAGGCGAATTTCTGCTCGTAGATATGACACTAAGAAGAGTAAAACTTTGATGCAGGGCCCATCGAGGCCGATGATAGGGCACAATACGAGCCACGTGGCATATTCTTAGACGAGATGGACCTATAAACCAAAAATCAGATTAGTGATTTCTAGGCGTTGGATTAGAATTATTTTCACCGGTTGATTTTAACCGTGGGAATTTGAGCATTATTGACCATTAATTGAGGTACAAAGATCCAAAGGTTTGAATGTCGTCAAATTTACATAAGTGCACCGTCCACAAGTAGACTCCTTTCAAATTTATGTTCATAAAATAGACTCAAATAACTCACACTAACCACTGTGTGGAATTAATATGGAATACGTAAGTTTTAATATTAATGTGCTTTTAATAGCATTTTTTATATAAAAGATAGAGTAACATCAATTATTATTATTATTTTAATACTTAATTTTATTTTCTATCTCTAAATTTTTTTATTATTTTCTTTACTCGTGCTTTAGCATGCATATATCACCTTCTTATAAACTTTATAAAGAAGGGCCAAGGTCTCATCGCCAATTGGATGGCGGATATCAGCCACTCAACACCCAATTTTAACAAAAGCTTTGTTGAGGAGAGCCATATTGATTTCGAGGGGAAATAGTTCAACCTATGGCTTGCTGCTCTCCAGAGTTCGCAAATGCGCTTAAAGAAGCAGTTGAATACCTCATGAGAAACATTGGGCTTCCCAAACACTCACCCTTGGGCGAAAATGCCGGGCTCCGGCTCTGCGCATTTGCTGACACCTTTCGAAGCACTTTCTAGCGTGAACGAACGTCCCGCGTTCCGGTTTGGGTTCAATGAAAAGTTGATAACATTGAAGTGCTGATGTGGCGCTCTGAAGGTCGAGAGTGACATGTCAGCACTTCTCTACCTGAGCTTAGACACGTAGATATATCCTTAGGAGGGTATTCTCGTCATTTTACTGTTTTTATTTTATGTATATCACCGCAACGTGTCACGGGAAGCAAGGTCACTCTCCGCAATCACTCTCCAGTCCAGTGTCCCCAGTCCCTCGTAGCAACTCTCTTTCTCTCATGGTTCAAAAAAATCCGCCTTTTTCAACCACAAGAAGGCCCAATAAAGATCCCAAAGAAACCCATTGATTCTTTCAGGTCTCATATTCTCATTTCCTCGTACGAAGAAATCTCATATTCGTTCGAGATTTCTAGGGTTCTTCTGTTTAATTTCTTCAACTTGAGTTCCTGCAACCGGAAAAAATGGTGGATCCGGCGACCTCTGGCATTTATTCCGACGGGTCCGAGGAGCGTCTCTTGACGGAATCCGGGAATGGTGAGACGTCATGGAGGTTAAACTTCGACGGCATTCAGCTTTCAGAGCATAAAGAGAAGCCGCCTCGTGGCTTTCATGACTGTCTTGGCGTTTTAGGTTAGTTTTTATCTTACCAACTATTTAAGTTGTAAGGGTTCTTTTGTTGGATTGTTCCTCATTTGCTTAGAGTATGTACTTTTGTTGACTATTCTTTGTGAAGATTTTTTCTTCTTCTGCAATGTTTTGATGCGTCTGTGTTTTTTTTTTTTTTTTACTTCGTTTTGGGATTCTCCTTCTTCTCGGTTAGTGAGAATTAAACTTTGTTAAGCTTTGTGATAAACTTATGACATGTTTGGATCACCATTTTTGTGCCAGAAAAAAAAGATATTTTGAAAGGTTTATATGCAAAAAATTCTTTTTTTTTACACAGAAATGGCGATGACCCTTGGACTCTCCTGCTTGAGCAAACAAAGTGTTTCTTGGCTTCATTTTATTCTGTATGATAAGGAAACATAAATAGAACATGAGGGGTTCATTTGGTATTCATGGGTCTGTGACTAGTGAATACCAAGTCGGCCGTAAGTGGATATGGGTTAGAAACAAATTCTCAGACTGGAATTTCAATCAAACTGAAGCTACTGATTCAGTTCCCAATGACTTTCTTGAAACCCATCAAACGACTTCAGGAATTTGAGGGCACATAGCTAAATTTCAGTGCGAGGAAATTGATATACTTTCTGGGTGAAATTTTTAACTTCACTTGATTAACTTGGGAAGTTAAGATTCTAGGTTAGTCTGTGCACGGGAGTGTCTATAGCTCTCACTTTTGCTTATGCGTGTAGCTGAAATTCTGTCAGATATATAGCTGATTACGTGATGTCGTTTATTTACTCTAATAGTAAGAAAATATTTGAAGACATTTCTGATTAGAAGATATAACCCCAGATAGAATTGAATGGCAAAACGAATTTCTTGTTGCTGGCCTCAAATAGTTGGTAAATGATGGTAGCCTCTGCATTATTGGAAGATGATTTTTCTATAGAACAGTTCATATAAGCTGTAAAAAAGTAAAAGATAATAAATCAAAACAATGCAATAAGTATTTGCATAATAGGTGAATGACTTGTTCTTCAATAGAATACTTAAATCCTGTTTTAATCACTTTGCTCTATTGGTTTAGCTCCAGAAGATGTTGTGGCTGATTATTACCAACAGCAGGTAGAAATGTTGGAAGGGTTCAACGAAATGGATGCCTTAGCTGATCGTGGTTTTCTTCCCGGAATGTCAAAGGTTTATATGTTTTATATTGTTCTACTCTATTCTCTAGAAATAAGGATTACAACATTTGACCAATTTATCCATTAGGAAATGTCTTGGTCTGACATTCTTATTGTGTTTGCTTCTAGGAAGAGCGAGAAAACTTGGCTAGAAGTGAGACAACTGCCATCAGAATATCTAATATCGCAAACATGATACTTTTTGCCGCTAAAGTTTATGCCTCAATCAGGAGCGGTTCATTGGCCATCATAGCATCTACATTGGACTCACTTCTTGATCTCTTGTCTGGTTTTATCCTTTGGTTTACTTCATTCTCTATGCAGACACCAAACCCCTATCAATATCCTATTGGCAAGAAACGCATGCAGCCATTGGTCAGTTACCTATTGTGTTTATTTCTTGTGGTTGTGAAAGACACGCGTGAACTCAAATATGTATGTAGGCATACATGCTTGCTTTGCCTATCAATATTTATGTTTGCAACTCAGCATGCATGGACACTGGGATGCTTGTAAATACATGTCTCGTTGCCATTAAGTCTTTGTACATTTATAGCTGTGATTATTTATTTCTTGATTCACTTTCTTTTGTTTGTATAAGCCTAGCATGAATGTTCTTTTCCTCACCACATTTGTCCCTGACTGTTCCAGTGGTCTCCTGATTTTTGTGCTTTATTTTTAAGACCGGATAAAACATATAAGTGATGAAAACTGTGTGATACAAAGTACGAAATTTTTATGAACTCCAAAATCTCCTATTTCATCTACCCCTCTCCCCAACCCTGCCACTGACTGACACACACCCCCCCAAAAAGGAAAAAGAAGAAGAAAAAAAATGATAAGCAGATGTGTATGAATGGTTTTTTATTTACTAAACAATAATTAGTTTCATGTAAATATTAACCAATACTGATAGATTTGGAATTGTTGAAATATATGCACTCAAATTTTGAAATTGCATGCCATGTCTTACTCAAGCATCCAGCAGTTTTTGTTGAACTGTAACTAAGCCACGTTGTCCAACTCAGCCATGTACCAAGTTTATGGTGATAAGAATGCTGGTGTGTGGCAGGGATTTTCGCTATCATTAGCATCTGGTCAAGTGGTGGTAACTTCGCTTAGGTTAATGAATGTTCTGTACTCAAAACTACATGATTGGATAATTGACTGGTTGAACTACTTACGAAGGGCTTGTTTTCATCATACAAAGGGAGTGTTGTGTCATCAGAACTCATTGAGTGATGATTGGTTGAACTACTTATAAGTCCGATTTTAGTTTGCTAATGATTTGAGAGAAGGATGCCCTTCCAATATAGACCAGTGGGAGAAAAGCCACATTTCCACACATTAAAGAGAAAAGTTAGGTTGCTGTCATCTTTTCATGTTTGTGATGTTAAATTTTTTGGTCCAATAAATGGGTTCTTCATGGCGTTACTGGCTATTTTGGAGTCTTAGGTAGGGAATGATTTGAAGCCAAAGAGGTTGGATTTTGTTTGGATAAGATATGTCTAGGATTCTGTGGGGGCCTATGCGTGAAGAGATTGGCCTTTGGTTACTCACAAGTTACAAGATAATCCATTCTTTCAGGACAATCTTCTCTCTGGGCAACTAGGATCTGTGTTTCTCTGGTGTACCTTGTCACTGGAAAGTAAATAAAACATATCAACTGCACAAAAAGGTTCTATTACTTGGATCAACGATACGGGGTACACTCAAAGAGATGGAACTTTGTCCGTCTAGTGATTCATTAATTGGATCCATAGCCTTTGAGAATTAATGAGGGCAGTCTGTGTGAGCAATATCATAGTATCATACCATGTTTTTCAGATGCCTCAAGGCGTCTCAGTTGTTTTTCGAGAATAACAAATGCTTCTTTCTTGGTAGGATTAACATCAGCCCAGAGCTATGTTAATGAATTTACAAGTTGGGGTTGAGTTTCTTTTCTATTAACATACGGTATGCCTTGTGAATCTGAACATTTTGGCCATTGGTTTGACATTTTGAACACAGCTCCAACTTTTTCTTACTTGAAAATTTTCCTGTACTCAAGAAGATATTAGAAATGATTCAGGCAGCCCTTTTATCCACTAGAGAAAGATGTCCACATTAATTTCAACAGAAGAAGTTTGTATGCTCAAAAGACTGTATTTATGGTGGATGCGATGCTTCTTCTAGACATTCTGTCCTGGTTCAAATATTCCTCTATTTGTATTGGTTTCATAAATTTTAGGATCACATTTCTCATACATACCGGGGTCTCAATCTTGCAACCGTGCAAAAATAGAGATATTTATTGTAGCTTAAGTTTGTATTAATGCCTAAGTAGTGCTAACACACCCTTCTGTTGGTTTATTATAATCAAATCCTAGACCACAAAAATAATGTGTGCAGGGAATCCTTGTTTTTGCCTCTGTCATGGCGACTCTAGGTCTGCAGATAATCTTGGAGTCTATGCGCATGCTATTATCTGATGTAAGTGGACATTTTCACATTTTCATTTGTGACTTCATTCGACTTGAATTGTGTGCTGCTGAAGTATTCCTTGACCTGTTTTGGCAAGATCCCGTGCCCACTCAGGTTTGCTATATTTCCTAAACCATGATCCTCTGCGCATATTTGTTCTCTGCAGGAGGATGACTTCAACTTGACCAACGACCAAGAGCTATGGGTGATCGACATCATGCTCTCAGTGACGCTGGTGAAGCTCCTGCTGGTTGTTTACTGCCGCTCTTTCACTAATGAGATCGTCAAAGCTTACGCCCAAGATCACTTCTTTGATGTCATTACCAACATCATTGGCCTCATTGCCGCCCTGCTCGCCAATTATTTTAGTGACTGGATGGACCCTGTTGGAGCTATCATTGTAAGTGATGTTAATCTCTCTCTTTCTTTTTTTTGTTGTTGCATCAGATGGGAGGGTTGGATGTCCTTACCTCTGGTAGACTCATAGCACACAGCCTTTGGGACACACCACTGAATGGACGGGACACACCACTGAATGGACCCTACCAAGAGATCTCAGAGGCAAAAATTGGTCCCATTTGTAATCACATCCAATCAAAAGGCCTTTTTTATAAGAACCGTTCACCAGGCCTTTCCTGACCTTGGTGTATAATATAGTTAGGATCAATCACCTGATTGGGTTGATTTTTGGCCTAGGAGATATTCTAGTTGGGACCCAGAGACTGGCAGTCCCAAGTGTCCTGCATAAGTGCCACATATATGGCACATGCATGGAGGAGGTTTCTACCCACGGGGCCATCCTAATTCCCCTCTTTTGTCTCCTGCAGCTGGCATTGTACACCATTCGCACATGGTCTATGACAGTACTGGAAAATGTGAACTCCCTGGTGGGTAAATCGGCTGCACCGGAGTATCTCCAAAAGCTGACATACCTGTGCTGGAATCACCACAAGGCCATAAGGCACATTGACACTGTGCGGGCTTACACTTTTGGGTCACACTACTTTGTCGAGGTTGACATCATCTTGCCATCAGACATGCCCTTGCGGGAAGCGCATGACATTGGGGAGTCTTTACAAGAGAAGCTCGAGCTCCTGCCAGAGATAGAGCGTGCATTTGTTCATCTTGATTATGAGTTCACGCACAAGCCTGAGCACGCGCAGGTGCACTCTTAGCGACAGGGTGTGTGTGTGTATGTGTGTTCTGTGATTGTTGTCATAGTAGCTGTAAATAGCATGGATGGAGTATTATGGGTATGGGTAGTGATAAACAGTGTCAAGGACTGGCCAAGATTTTATACATGGCTGGTTTTATATAATTGTAGAATGCCCTTATCACTTGTGTGCTTCGGCAACCTCAGAACTCATGGGTTGAAATAGGGTTCGATAATACTGTTGCTACACCTTTTTCGTATTTCGCTGCTCGAATGAGCCTGTGTGCTCGTGTGCTAGAATGAGCCTGGCCTGGACCCAGATGATGGTTTGGATGCATTCCAAAATGCTGATGGCACTGTTTCTCTATGTCCACCAACTGTTTTTGTGGCTTTCATGTGTTTGGGGGAGTCTACTTTGCACCTAATGATATGTGCTGTCTGCAAAAGACTCCAAATTAAGGTAGCATCAACTTCTTTCAGTTTAATTTGGTTTGGGGTCAGTCGAGTTTAGCGCCTGTCAAAAGGGTAAGGCTCAGCGGACACGTATTTTCACACACAATTTTGGTGTACCCAAATGGAAGATAAATCGATGGCTGATTTTTGGTGAGGATGATCTCCTCACCATATAGATCACCCCTACAAAAAATCAGCCCATTCTGAAATTTCTAACACCATCAAATGTGGGTTTCAAATTGACGGTAAAAAATAACAACGTTCTATAATTCTTTAACTTATAAACCATGTTATGAATATCAGAATGATTTGAATTTTTGTGAGGGTGAAATCTCATTCCAAAGCTTCTAATTCAAGTTATCTTTCATGATGTGATGATGCAGTATAATTCCTCAACTTTGTCCACATGATCTACTTTATTTGTTTAAACTTTGGCTGTTCAATCAATTCAGTGGCCCTCCTTGGGAGATCTTATAGCGGAAATGTTTGGTCCAGCCCTCGGTGGACCTACAAATAAAAAAATTAGCTTGGTTGGTGCTCTCTAGCCGTTGGATACGAGCATTACCTTTTTCAATCACGGGCTTCAGAATGGTCCCTGGATTGGTTTCATGGCCATGGGTAGTTATATTATTGGGTCGAGCTCCAGTGACCGCCCTAAAATGACAGGCTACCGTTACAGGACACAATATGAATCACGTAGCATACTCTTAGAGGACTCTGACCGGATGGATGTTTGGCCAATCCCTAGGCCCACAAACCAAAAATCAGCCTGATTAGTGATTTCTAGGCGTTGGATTGAACTTATTTTCATGGGTTGATCTCAACTGTGGGAATTTGAGCAGTATTTGAGGTACAAAGATCCAACCCCTAGAAATCAGTACTCAGGCCGATTTTGGGTTTATGGGTTCACCTATCAAAATGACTTCAACTAAAGCTTAGAAATCATTGATCAGGTTGATTTTGGGTTTATAGGTCCACCTAGGGATTGACCAAACATCTATACGGTCAGTGTCCTCTAAGAATTGCCACGTGGCTTATATTATGGGTGGTCAGGTAAGATTTACTCATAACGGAGTATCAGGTGCCAAGGATCGCGTCCATCTGATCAGGATTGTTGATTAGGAAATGAGAGCATCGTCCGGACTCTCCGGAGACAAAGCCCTGCTATTGGATGTTCTTTGAAATTCCGTTGTTGGTCTTCGAGATTTGTACGGTGATCTTCAAAATTCATGTGGTGGGAATCTCGATGACCATGAGTTGTCTGGACCTTACGAGGACGACGGTACGGTGTTGTACTCCCAGGGACCTAACACTGCCCTTTGCTATTTTCCATTTTCTTGTTTGACTCTCTATAATTGAATGCACATCTCCGAGATAACGTCTACATTAAACCAATTCATATCTTTAGCAAAGCAAGCTTACCAAAATTGTACATATATTTAGCAAGGCATTTGTTTCAGAACACCTAATGACGAAAATGCCCATGGTCTTTTTTCTATTTAGGTTGGCTTAGTTCTGTTTCATCATGTTCACCACTCATTCGTAATTAGGGCAAAAGTTTCCTCTCGCAGAACCGTCTATTAGCGCGCGTGCTTATCCGCGCAAAACTAAGGGGGGTATTCGTGTCATTTTAACCAATTGCCCTCCTTTCCATTTTCGCCGAGCAGATGACTCGTTTCTCAACTTCCGACTAAATTCCCGGGAATTTAGGTCCAAGAAGAAAAACGAGCACATTGATTACACAGGTGAGCTTCCTGCATCGCTCATTCTCATTTAATCACCACTCTTTTCTATATTGGAGTCTGGAGACGACTCGCTCGCGAGATAGGTGGGCGTACATACGAGGGGAGCGCCTGACCCCTGCCCTGCTCCAGGGGGGTGCGCATGGATATAACGTACGCCTCGTCTAGTTCGCGTAACCTCGCTGCCGCTGATACTGCAATTTCCATGTCGAATCGGCAGGTTAGGGTCATTCCTCTGCAGCACCCCTCCTCTTCTTCTTCATCGTCTACTTCTTCTTCTTCGCTTCGTCTCCCATTTAAATGGTGGTCGAAGGTGAAGCGCATGTCGTGTCTCGATTGGATCGAGCTCTTCTTGCCCTGTGCCAGATGGATTCGGACTTACAAATGGAGAGAGTATCTTCAGGTCGATCTCATGGCCGGAATCACCGTCGGTGTCATGCTCGTCCCTCAGGTGCTCTCTCTCTCTCTCCTAATCTCCACCTTTAAAATTTAGAATTCGTCGAAGTTTCAATCGGTTTTAGCTTGATTTTTGCCCTGATTGATGGAGATCTATTTGAATTCCTCTCTGAAGATATAGGGTTTGCCTTGAAGATAGATTCTTCTTCGTTATTATCAGTATTTTCTTATTTTCAGATTAAATATAAAATATTTTTTACTCCGATATTAGATTAAAATTATTTGAAGTGTATAAGCGGATCTCTTCTTCCTTATTGCATTTTTGGTACGTAAGTACTTAATACAGCTTAATTTATATGGATGCTACTAAATAGTCCGCGATCAGTAAGATATTGTGATTGACTTTTAGTTCTACATGATCAGTCAATGTCATACGCAAAGTTGGCTGGGCTTCATCCAATTTATGGACTTTGTAAGTTTATCATAACTTATTACCTTTTCTCTCATTTTCATTTATTTATTTTGGATTATATATCCGGACAAACAATTTAACAACACTGGTACCTCTATGATATAATGGTACCAGGCGTTTTGCCCTTATCGGATGACTGTCCAATGTCAATGGTTCCATCATTGTACTACTATTACATAACAATTGAACTATTTCACCATTAGATCACTTTCAGATAGGGTTTCCATTATATTATATTCGATTTGGATTTGTTAAGTCATTTATCTATATTTCTAACCAATAACCACCTCTGTGAATTTGAAATACTGATTTGGGTTTTGCATAACAGACTCTGGTTTTGTACCTATATTTGTGTATGCTATATTTGGTTCTTCTCGTCAGCTTGCAATTGGTCCGGTAGCGTTGGTTTCTCTCTTGGTGTCTAATGTATTGAGCGGCATTACTGATTCTACCGAGTTGTACACGGAACTTGCGATATTGTTGGCACTTATGGTTGGCATATTGGAATGTATAATGGGGCTCTTGAGGTATTGTGTCTAACAATTTATCCCCTTTTTCCCTTCTTGGAGGTGTATGTAGGATCCCACAATAATATGAATAATCATCATCGTCTAATTCCACAGTAATCCATATCCTCTGTAAATACTATGTATGAAGATTCTGCTAATTAGAATTGACATTTTTTCTACTTCGGAAGACATGTTGTCCGAGATACATATTAGAATTATAGTAACTAAATAATTATTCATAAACTATAACCTAGACACAGTGAGATAGAAACCATGACAAGATGGAATGTTCATACAGTACTTTTTGAGTCAAAACTATATATAAAACTGTAATATTTCAGTGGAAATATTTCGACCTGAAGCTTAAAAAAAATCTCTAAGCCCTTTTCAAACTGATTTGTTTGCAAATCTCACGATCTTCAACCAATCTAGGACAAAAAACCATCCGAAGCCTAAAATCTTAAATATTATTTTTATTTTTTAAAGTTCATTTTAAAAATAATTAGAAAAAGACAAATTAGGAAAATGTTAGAAGTTTATAATGGATATGATTTATATATTATGTTCCTCATTAATTAAACGAATTATGATTGATTAATTATTTATTGTAAGTGTTTTTTTAATAATTAAAAATATAAAATATTAGGAAATTCCTAAGCATGAAATGCATGCATTGTTTATTTTTAATTGTTTATATAAACATGTGAACGTAGTAGTTAATAGTCTATTGTTTAGGCGTGTGATTTACATATTTTGTGCTTTTTATTGTAGTTCACCTATTAAGAATCTATTCTCGTTGGATTACCAGAACTGGTACCACAACATTTTGTCGTGGGCTCAGTATTATAATTACATAGGGCATCGATACTCTCAAGGTCCTAAACACAAAGGGGATTATAGGGTTTGAATGTTTGTATGACCTTTCTATGTTTGATATAAAATTCTATTTTGATGTAATGCACTTAATGTGACATGACTTTTATGGTTATAATAATTTACATGTGTACTTATAGCTGTTCTTAATTGACAGGCTCTCAAATACCTACCTTAGCATGTTATAGAGTGCTATGGCTGTTCAGTTCCACACTCCAAATGGTTGTTTATTATTGTTTGATGGCTTATGAGTGTGTTTTAGGCTTGTGTTTATCATTTCCTAAAGTGTCAACAAAAATTTCTACAGTGTTTCCATCATTTCCACAGTATTTTCATCATTTCCATGAAAATTGTATTATTTGCACACTAGTTGAAATATTTTCATTTCTTGGCTAGTCGAAAGAAATCTCGAAATCGAAATTTAATACCTTGTGTGTAGGTTGGGATGGCTTATTCGTTTCATTAGCCACTCTGTGATTTCTGGCTTTACGACTGCATCAGCCATCATAATTGCCTTATCTCAAGCCAAATACTTCTTGGGATATGACGTAGAACGAAGCAGCAAAATTGTGCCACTCGTTAAGAGTATAATTGATGGAGCCGATGAGGTATGCTGTGCATGACCAACTGATTGAATGTTGTCTACAATTATTGCTATTATTGGTATATATTATTACTGCCTACAATTACAATTACTTCGAGTCCAAACTTCATAAGTGTAGTCCCTCGTAAAACTGCATTTTTACAACTGGATTATTTTGGAATCGATACCGGTCGATTGATATGTGACTTTGTAATCTCATCGACTACTAAGTTTGATATAGAGCATCACAAGGTGGTTCCTGAATCTTAAAGAATTCTATACAGGTTCTGAGATATGTCATCGAATGTAATACTGTTTATTAATTTCCTATCCACTTGTATGATGCGTCTAGACTACTATCTGGCATGGACTAGCCTTGGTCTTGAATCTCCTTAAGCACTACATCGCGAGGTTTCAGTAATACATGTCCCTTGGTTTTGCTTATTAAACTGTCATATTCTGTTATTTGGGTTTGCCCAATCTTTCTTATTTCATCTATGTTGGTCCTATTGCTGTTGTGAATCACCACATTTGTGCTCTTATGTTTTGATGGTCTTTCGTGTAAACTTATCAACTCCTTATTTCCACTCATTTCTGTCATGAATACACGGGTAATGATACAGAATCGTATTTGACATCAAATCTCTTGTAAGTTGGTGTATGTTGGTTAATATGATGGTCATTTTATGAATATATAGATGTGTTGTTATAGTTACTTGGGGAACACCACGTGTGATGCACGTTCACCTTACACGTGGCACACACTTAAAGATCACTGATCATATCGATGTTTGGCCCATCCCTAGGTTGATCTACATGCAAAAAATCAGCCTGATTAGTGATTTTTAAGGATTTGATTAGTGTCCTATCAGCGCTAAAATTTGGTTTGCTAGTCCCCTAAGTCTTTGCTGTGGAATCTGGACTGAGCATGAGGCGGAAACCTGGTTTATTTCAGTTCTTACTGGAGAGCCTATGCATCTGGATTTTGATTGCTTCTATCGTCACTATTTTTGTGTGCTAATGTGGCGTTTGTGGTCACTTAGAAATGACATGATCCACTACTCATTATCGGAATCCCCTTGACATCCTGAAATCATACCCTTGTACATTGTGAATACAACCCATCTGTCTAGGACTTTGAAATGCACAACAAAATGGACACATCCTCCAAAAGGTGTTCTCAAACTTGATACGTATGCGGC